>CP092088.1:21185006-21192506 GCA_029203775.1 Neoneuromus ignobilis | reverse complement strand
TAATCACCAGTATTTTTCTTAAATTTATTCACAAGTAAACAAAGATTTAAAAAGGACTATTCCATGTTGTATGCAAATAATATCAATATATTACAACTGAATGTATTATAATCGATCTGGTTTACAGAACATTTTTCACATTTTATTTGAAAATTGAGAATACTTTTCAATATTAACTTTTGGTAATAATTTAAAAGAAATGAATTTTTACCTCCAATGTCACAAGTGTTCATTTTTTTAAAAAGAAAAAGGCTCTGACGATGATGTCAACGCCATCGAAATGCCAATTATCCAACATAATTATGAACAATAAGTGATTATTGAACACTTTATAATCATTGTGATGTTGGGGATAAAAAATCATTTCTGTTAAAGTGAATCCGCCACAGTTTCAAAACAAACTTTAAATTTAAGCCTTTGCGTAAGTATGAGTGAGTGTGTATAAATATTTATTTAAAAAAAAATGAACAAGATAAAGTAAAGAGTACAGAATACATTCTTGTTATTAAAATTGTTTTAACAGTGAAAACGTTCACGTAAGTTATAAGATTATGCAAATTAATTCTAATGTTTATTTATAAATTTTAATTGTTTTTATACATTTATAATTAATTTGTAATTGTTTTAAAAATATGATTAAAAACATTAAATTTGCAAATTAAAATTGATATTTGAAAAATATATATATTTCATTTATCACTCTATACAAAAATTTATTGATTTGATAAATTTATCTCTCTGTGAAATTCAATCAATAAATAAAAAATGACAAGTATTTCTTCAAAAAATAAACGAATATATATATACTATAATACTTTGATATACAAAACAGTATGACAAAAAGAATCATCATCACAAGAAAATTTATATTCCAAGGTCGGAACTCCTGTGACCACAAATACACACTATACAGACCATTTCGTTTCAAATGCCATGTGCATACATACTCATATACAAATATATGACATATATACACATGCATACAAACATGTGTATGTATATATATATATATATATATATATATATATATATATATATATATATATATATATATATAAAAAATAACAGACATACACACACATATGTACATAAAACACATACATATATATGGTAATGTATTACTATTTTACAGACCTTTTCGTGTTATCCTTGTCGCACTACACCGCCATTGCCACAGTTAGTCTATATAGAGTATATTGACACCAGCGGTGACAGTGCCACGGGTTCAGAGTTAGATTATTATATATATATATATATATATATATATATATATATATATATATATATATATATATATATATATATATATATATATATATATATATATATATATATATATATTCTACACATACTACGTTGACAACCGATGTGTTTTGGAAAACACCGTTTGAGAAAACGGTAGCAGCAGCGATGAGAACGAATCGCAAGAAAAAGAACACTACATACATGACAATCGTTAAAAAATAACACTGTTTCAGTTGCTCATTCCCTACTGACATTACAATATAATCGACAACTAGACGATTCCAGAACAATTTTAGTTTATAGTCAATTAAGTATTGTTTGCTTATCTACGTTTATTGATAACATTAACGCATTCTTAATTCGTTAATTTTAAGTAGTCGACTATTTGTTTTGATACTACGATAAATTCTTCAGCACTAATTAATGATTACTCGAACAAGAGATATTATAAAAGTGTACAATGATAATTTATTGTTCACTTTATTTGTTTATAAACTAATGCACATTTCGATCGCTATGCTATCACTGTCAGAACGTTGTATTATAAAATCCAGTTTTTTTTTAATATATTGTGGTTTTTTAATATATAGATGAGTTTTATTTTATTCATCAACTTAATTTGAGATATTTATATAACTAAGAATTTTTATATATTGGCAACAAAAACAATATATTCAACAAAAGAAAATTTATTTGAATGAGAATTAAACATTTTATATCATCTGTTTATTTACAAGAAGATAAAATTAATTGCTTCAATTAATTTATCTACTTAAAATAAAATATACTTATTTTTAATTCTGTTGAATTGAACTCACAAAGTATCAATAGTTGTAAATAAAATGTAAATTTTAAAATTGTGATGATATAATAATAACAAATTAACATCAGGAAAAAGTATAATATATTAATCAAAAATACTCGTGTTTCATTATCGAAATCAAATTAAAATAAATAATATATTAAAGAACATTTTTAAAGGATAATTGTATGGTGTTTGAAATGGTAATCTACTGGTGAAAGTACAAGTATTCTTTCATAAAAAAGGACAAAATCAGTATGCAAAACTTTTGTTAACTTAGAATAATAGGAAAGCTTATTTAATACCTAACATATTTTTTTTATCATTTCAATAAACCATTGATAAACATGTTTATGTACTAAATAAATTATGTGAGATATACTGATATAATTTATTTATTTATTTATTAAAAAAAAATTATTTTAAAATGTATCATTTTATAAATTATTTTAACAAAATTTTGTACTGTAAACTAATATTCGAAATAATAAAAATACCATTGAGACTCGCACCTCAAAAAATAAAAATAAAATACAATTTATTAAATTTTATTATTAATTTTTTTTAGTTCGAGGAAGATCCATTTGCTTAAAGAATAGATTATTTTATAGTTTAATTAGAATTTATTTCGTTTATATTAATAAAATATTAATTAATTGTGATATATATATATATATATATATATATATATATATATATATATATATATATATATATATATATATATATATACATACACATAAAGACACACACACACACATACATACAGAGAGAGAGAGAAAGAGAGAGAGAAATTTCATTAAATATTTCCGAATACTTTTTAAAAAAAATAACAAAAGTAAGAACATACTTTTTTTCTACAAAAATTTGTTAAAATATTCAATGAATGAATATAACATTCAAAAGCTTAACATTTTGTACTATTCTTAATGGTTTGGAAAAAGTATTTCCCTTTTTGCGGAAAATGAAACAATAAAAATATGTGAATAACTAAATTCAACTCTAGAGTTTCAGAAAATATTAAAATATGCATCTCATAATTATTTATAATTTTAAATACGTAACACTTTTCCATCTGATTTATTGTATTCTTAACTGTTTTCAAAATCCACTGCTGAAGGAAGATATTACCCAATATTTTGTAATTTCAATGATTTAATGTTCAATACCCCCCCCCCTCACTATATATTCCAAATATTTTGGACTTATCAAAATAGTACACATTTTCATTATCATAGAATTTGTGTGGGTGTAAAGTCTTATACAATTAAAGGAATTAATATAAGACATTTTACATTATACATTTCTGTGAAATAATTAAATTTTACTATTTTGAACCACATAAAAGAACAAATTATTTTTCAGGTGATATGTATATATTTTTATTCATTTCTGAACAAACCCCGTAACGCAATAACAATAACAATGAAATATATTAACCATATTTCAATTACAACCATGTAAAATGAATTTAAAGAATATATTTGTGATAATTCACATTTTACAAAGAGTACAAACGAAAATATTAATTGCCTCTACACAATCGACGATTCTAGGAATGAAATGATTGAACATTCGCCGAATTTTTGTACAGTAGTGGTAAACTTTTATACCTATGTTAGTTTATACAATTTTCGTAGAAATTTTCTTCGTTGAACGAATAAAGCCATTGTTAGTTTATACAAATATAGAAAAGTTAAAAATATATTTATTTAGTTATTATTAATTATACATTTCATAACATACTCAAAACTAAATAAATAACAAATTCACAATTAAATGTTAAAAAATATATACAGATATAATAATTTGTTTGAAAGAAAATCACCTTCAAGAATGGAAAAACAAAAAGTTTAGAAAAATTATTTATAATTATAAAAACTTTTTTAATATTCATTAATAACATATGATAAAAAATCAATTTATGAATGAAACATCATTGTTTTTTTCAATTCTATATACAGTTATTTTATGTTTAAAAAATCTATATATAATATTTTTTATAAAAAAGAATTTGTAATAAAAATTCAAATTCACTACACTTGCCGAATTTACATTACACTAGAAACGAGGAATGCAAGCTGTCACTAAATATAATTACAAAAGATTTCTAAACGAAGATTCGATTATGAAACAATTCAATACAATTCTATTGTAAAAGTGTGAAACCGACAAAATACAACTAAAACGAAACTTCCCATACAGAAAATAACATTTTCATTAAACACTATAATATTAAAAATATTATTTACGGAACAAAATATGATACTGGAAAAAGTTTAATTGGACAGTGATTCGTTTCTAATGTATAAATAATAATAACAAAACATTATTACATAAAGAAACTATAATTGAACAACTAAACCTATCATTGACATTAATTACCATGTGTCGTAAAAGTAAGCTGAAATAAGAAAATTTAATTTCAAATGTAAAACAATAACGTGACTACAATACACAAATCATTCAAATTCTACGTCTTTATTTTGCATTATTTCTTATACTGAATACATAAACATGTACTTACATTTCAATCTTTAAAATTTGATCGTACATTAATATATTACATTATATATATATATATATATATATATATATATATATATATATATATATATATATATATATATATATACATACCTACATTTATGTTATTTTGGAATAATTTTACATTATACCTATTTATATTACAATGTGTTTGTCATATACAAAAACAAGTGTATGCGTGATGATATATATATATATATATATATATATATATATATATATATATATATATATATATATATACACATACACACACACACACGCACATACATACATACATAAGATTTATATTTTCTAGTTTAAAAACGTAATAAATTGACTTTAAAATATGTGTCTCGCGTTAATTTAATATATTTTTTATGCTTTAACGTCATATAGAAGCTAGAACATAAATCTCCAAATAAAAACTTAATAATTAATATTTCACTGGGTGAAGTAAAATTTAAGCATATTATATTATATTATATTATATATATATATATATATATATATATATATATATATATATATATATATATATATAAACGCATGACACCAAGAATGTTATTAGTTAAATTTGGAAATAAAATGCTAAATCTTAAATTTGCTATTGATTGTTTTGAAACTGTGGCTGATTGACTTTAACACAAATTATTTTTTATCCCCAACACCACAATGGTTAACACACCATTGTGGTGTTGGGGATTTAAATTTGCTATAATAATTACATTTGTACAATATTTAAAAACGTTAAGAGCAACAGTACTAATAAAATATGAATCTTTAATTTACTAAATAATTTTAATATAGAAAAACTAATAATTTCAATGACTTTATTTAGATTTAGTCGAAGATCATTACAGTCCTTATAATACATATCTTATTATAAAATACAACATATCTAGGATATTATCAAAAAAGTACTAATTTTTTAATCGTTTTAGTTAAAGGGTAAATAGCTATTTTAAATTGTTATGAAAATAACTTAATATTATAACAGATAATTATTTTTATAATAAAAAAAATCCCACGTAGGTCACTGTCTATTTGAATAATACATTATCATATTATACTTTATTTGTTAAAATTGCGATTACGCCTATTTTTCCTTTCAAAGTAATGGAACTTAATATAATTTGCTAAAATTTGTATTCAACAACAATAATAATTATACCTATTAAAAACATTAACAAATTTCATAAATAATAATGTATATTTACAATAACAAAAGAATTGAAGCCACTAGTAAATTTTAATCTTAACCTCCAAGCAGTAATTTATTCAGAATAGAACTTTCAGTAGTAGAATGAAACCGAACATACATGATAATTAGAAAAGTTTATTTTGACAGAAATATATTTCAGAAGATTTGGTATCTCTCTATGAGTTTGTAAATAACAAAAAAAAATACATATTATATTTAAAAGTTTTAAGTATTAAAAATTATTGATATTTTAAACAAATAAATAAATTTTATTTTTTAAAAATAAATCAATCCGACTATATTTTTTATAATAAAAATAAAAAAAAAACACTTTTTCTATACTCTTTTTATATGTAAATTGTTAACTCTTGATACAAGTTATGTAAAATTTTATAAACTTTCCAATAGTTGTATTTGCAGAAAAGCATAGTATTTCATAAAATATTTATTAAAATAGCATTATTTGATTAATTTATATATATATAGACAGTGCCTGCTTAAACTTTTTTGAATTTGAGGACTTAGTACGTTGCCACTATGAGTATGTATATGTGTGCATGTAATGTATTTATGTATGTATTATGTGTGTGTGTATGTATGTATGTATGTATGTATGTATGTATATATATATATTCTAATTTTTTCTAAACTGTATTGAATTACCAGATGGCTTAATTACTAAAACATTTTTTTAAAAAAACTAATATCTGCATATTTGAGTAATAAACAACACAAATAAAGAGGATTAGTAAAGGAAACAGCAACGTTAATGTTACCACCGCAAAACCTTTTATAATACTGTTACATCGGAAAAGATTTGTGATTATATATTACCTCTTTCCGTAACAATTATTTAAACCACAGAAATTTTAAACAATTAATATTACTGTAAAGAATATTGTTCTACAATAATGAGATATTTCCGTAAAGTAAGGTTATTTCAATCAAAGTGGTCTACTAAGCGTACAAATTTATGATTTACAGAAACAAACAAGCAATATACGGTCTAAATTGTGTTTGTTTATATGTGTGTGTGTTTGTGTATATATATATATATATATATATATATATATATATATATATATATATATATTCCAAATATTTTGTATTTATTAAAATGGTACACTATTTCATTATCATAGAATGTGTGTGTGTAGTGACACAAAATTAAACAAATTAATATAAGGCATTTTACATTATAAATTTCTATGTGAAATAATTTTGAAACACATAAAAGAATAAAAATTATTTATCATATATATATATATATATATATATATATATATATATATATATATACAGATAGATAGATAGATAGTTTTCTTTACCTCAATTTCAGATATTTTATTATTAATATATAAATATAATTCAACTTAAAGCCATTTCTTAGTTATTAAGCGTTTTGGTAAAGCTTTTGGCGTAGATTAATAACAAACACAGATAGACAGACACACTTACATACATATATAAATACAAACTTACAACCTGTGAATATATGTATGTATGTAAATATATTTAAAATACAATTGAAACATACATTTACTTGTATGTGTGTTGCATATAAGCTCATGTATCAGATCCACCACTAACTAATATATATATATATATATATATATATATATATATATATATATATATATAGATATATATATATATATATATACATACACATATACGTATAAAATATAAGCGCAGACAGCGGCGGGAGCAGCAGCAGCAATGT
>CP092088.1:21132506-21180006 GCA_029203775.1 Neoneuromus ignobilis | reverse complement strand
TCAATAATATACGCAGAAATGAAAGTGAATTTTTTTCAACTCTCACATTTCACACTTAAAATATTTTCTAAATACAGGCCTCCGAATAATATTCATGAAATGATGATTTCGATTGAATTAGATTGTATTTTAATCAATTATAACTCGAAAAAATTTATGGTTCATATTCATTTTATACAAATATTTTTTTATTAATATAAATAAGAACATTAATTAATATTTCGTTTTGACAAAAATGTGACAATTAGCTAGATTGTTTAATCATTCCAATTTGACTAAATTTGATTCTTCAAATATTAAATAATTTTTTACCTCATATAATCCAAACATTATTTTTTTTCTTCTCACTATTATCTATAATGTTTCATATCTCTGTTTACTCAATATAAAATTTGCAATTATTTATCTATAAGTTTTACTTAATGTACTATATTTTTTTAAGCTTTAATATGTAATATTTTCATTTACTTGCAGTGAAATAATAAAATATTTAATTCGATCATATAAGTACATATGCATAATGTGTTATATATATATATATATATATATATATATATATATATATATATATAGATAGATAGATAGATAGATACATAGATAGATATAGATAAAGAGAGAGAGAAAGAGATTACTACATATATTCCATTATAAAGAGCATGTAATAATTAAATTAATTTAAATTACACATATATTTTTTTCAATAAATATGCTTTTTATATTTTAATATATTTACTTAGCAAACGTTGACTGAACGAACACATTCATGTCTTTAATTGAAATTTAAGAATATGTACGTGTGTGTATATGCTATGTATTTACCTAAAAAATCTAAAAGAAATAGTTGACATGTAATAAAAAAGTTCATTATTAATTTATATTGTATTTACATTACAATTATTCTAACATCAAAATGTTAAAATGAACTTCTTGATATCGATTGTACCTTTTTTTTATTAAAAAAAAATTAATAAATATGGATTATCGATTAACTACAATCATTACGTATGTTTATTAAAATTAATGAATCTTTCAAGAATGAAAAAAATGCTTACAGATATTATTTGATAACCAGATAAATGAAAATTACGTATAATAATAAGTAATAAACACTTTAGAGCAATTAAAAATGATTTTTAATAAGAAACTTTAAATATAAAATATACAAACACTTTTATTTCTAATACCTAGAAATAAAACTTGTACACTTGTGAAAAATAATAATTAATTATTTAAATATATACAATATTATACTCATTAATTAATAGCGGTTTGGTATTTTACATGGAAACTAACTGCTTTGAAATAAAGTAAATGTTTAATTCAGGTAAAATAATTACTTTGCGATATAAAAATCGCCGTAAAATGTGTATGTTTATATAAAAGTATTTATGAAGTATGAAGAACGCTCGTTGAAATTACTAATGAATATCAATCCGAATCACAATTAAATTACATACCGTATAATAAGGAAATGTGTAAATATTACCTACTTTCTACTATACAGCTCTCAAACGTCGATAAGAAAATAATGTTTATTTTTTTAAAAAAAGTTTATATACTAATTTATTGAAATTATTATTAAATTTTATAATAACATCGACTGTTATATATTTTTAAAATAATGATTAAGCGTACTGAAAACTAATCACAGTTTATAAACAGAGCATTAGAATTAATATTGTTTTACGTAGTAGTTAATTAACCTGTACGGAAATCATACTGTTTATTATACATAAAATATGTTTGTAAACAGTAGATGAAAAATATAAAAGCATATTATGAAAGAAAACAAACAATTCACTTTCCTGTCTAGCCATATTTCCTTTCAGCTGGTTCCGGTTCCAAATAATTCATTTACTTAGGCTTCGAAAAGAAGATTTAAAAAAAAACTTCCAGACGTTAATAACCACATACAGATCCGAACTTGTCCAAATATTGACCCGAAATATATTTTAGAAGTTTGCCTAAATTAAATGTGATACATAGCTTATATATATATATATATATATATATATATATATATATATATATATATATATATATATTTATATATATACATATATATGTATTTTTTTTATTATTATTAAAAACACATATTATTATCCGATGGTTTAATGTTTATCTTTACTCGATACTCAGATATTTTTACCTTTAAAATGGCGAAAGCAAATACATACGCTATTTAAAAATCAATTACAGTCACACATGTTAGTTTTTTTGGACATTAAATGTTTTTATTCACAGATTATATATATATATATATATATATATATATATATATATATATATATATATATATATATATATATATATATCCACATACACATATACATAGACTTTATTTTAACTTTCAGAATAAATCTTACGAACATATAATAACATAAGAAAAAACTAATATTTTATGTGTAACTAAAAATATTCAATTCCATATATAAAAACTTTGAATGTAAATAAACAATATTTGAATGGTTTAAAAATATCTAAATTGTACAAAATAATTAAGTAAATTAAAATTGCATCTCATTATTGGACTAAAATGATAATTATTTCCTACGAATATAGTACTGTAGGTGTGCCTTAATTTATTAAAATTTTAAAATATTTTTTTACAACACACACACACATATATATGTATGTATGTATGTATGTATATTTTTAAAAATAAATGAAAATTATAATAGTCCATTTTTGAAAATGTAATAAATTCGAACATTAAATTAATTAATTTCAATAAATGATAGAAAAGATTGAGAAAAACAAATATGTGATATAGAAATACGTCATTACTATTATAGTTCTATTTAAAAAGATTGTTAAATATTATCGCTATTTAATATAAATTACCTATCAGTAATAAAAAAAAAAAAAAATATAAGAAGGAAGCATATAGAAGATTACATATGTATGATTAAGATATAAATTTACGTAGGAAATTATGAATGGTAATATTTACGTTATCTTTCTTAGTGTTTCACTGATATGTTTTTTAAAAAATAAAAATTCAATACATATATCAGAAAATGATTGTTAGGAAAAGTCAATATATGATTATAAAAACAAATAATTTCAAATGTACTGTTTTTTATATAAAAAATATTGATAATGCATCAGAGATAAAAAAAGTTAATTCATTTCGAAGAAATTCAAATATAATTTAAAAATATAAGAATCATTAAAACATAAAACGTTAAAAAGGATAAAAGATATATATAAAATATTTATTTCAATACATACAGTAAAATAATTAATTTATTTTTATAATAAATTAGAATAGTTATCCAATAAATGTAGTACATTAGTTGAATTTAGCAAATCGAATGATCTATAAATATTCTACATATATAATGCATATATGTATGTGTGTTATGTATACATATGTATATACATACACACATTACTGTTATTTTATAAAAAAAATAAAAACAACTAATATAATTTTATTAACATAAGAATTAATTATTTTTCTGAAAAATAGCAATATAACTATATTTTTTTTACAAAAAAAAAAAATAACACCTAAATAGATACGTTATCTTAATTTACTGTAGAACAAAGAACATCTTATAATATAAATCATTTTGGTAAATTTCTTACCGCAACAATTGTCTTGTGTGTCACTTGAAGATAGTCATTGGAACTACTACCGTACCATACTTAGTCGTCATGCACAGTAATAATACAAAGCACGTGCTTTTATCGTGTTGAAGTTTGCAATGCTATTCACCTGTGCATAAACTATAATTCTATTCTTTTCTAAGTATTGCTGCGCATGCCAATTTATTTCTTTGCAATATATAGTCACATAGATGTTAATAGAAACGTTCAAGAAGAAATAAGGCAGAAATAGAGAGTAAACACATTTCACTAAATGAAATTAAACAGCTTTACATTTTGTATAATTTGGCAATTTATCCTAAAAGAAGTCTTATGGCACAAATAATGAAAAAGAAGTGATTCACGTAATACTTTATATATATATATATATATATATATATATATATATATATATATATATATATATGTGTATATGTATGTATGTATGTTTGTATCATAGTCACAGATCAAAAATAACCAAAGTAGTAACAACATATTGTATAATATCATGAATCGAAGAAATGTTAAAAATAAATTATTAATAATAACTGACTTGACAACGTGGTTGTTTTTTTTTTAAAAAAAAATAATCATTGTTAGACCTCAGCATTAAAAAACTTCAATTTGATAAATATTTCATTCTGAAAATGAGGGCATGGCTACCAAAATGCACATCAGTGAAAAAAATAAACAGCATATGATTAATGAATAATTTTATATGCTAAAAAAGTAGTTAGTATTTCTTGATTTGAATGTAATTCTAACGATTATGTGTTAATCAATTCTGCATGATTATTTTTTTTGTTCATGTTCAGATGCACCAATATTTGAAATAATGTATTTGATTTTTTTAAAGGTTAATTAATTATATATTACCTATGGATAAATAATTTAAAAAATCACAATTTCATCTTTTTTTGCCTAGTAATACCATTTTTTTCTATATTTTATTTTTTCAATTTTTATATAATTTAATTATTATTATTTCTGAATTTCCAAATTATATACATAATAATTAATCTTAAGTGAAACATTAAAAAATCATATTCATTATTTTTAATAATTTTCAATAAAATACGTTCATAATTATTATACAATAAAATCCACAATTATATATATATATATATATATATATATATATATATATATATATATATATATATATATATGTCTGTATGTATGAATAAGTGCAAATGTATGGAAAATGTATATAGGCATATATAAAATTCAAACAAGCAATTCTAACATAAATAAGAAATACAAAGATGTAATACATATAAATATGACTATCTCCAAAAATTGTTGAAATTTTTAATAATCTCCATCGAAGAGAAAATGTGACAATTCATTTTTTCCAAAGTTACAAAAAATTCAATACATAAATCATATTATAAATAAAATCTTTTGACTTAAGTAATAGAATACTTAGATGTAAACAAATGAACATGCAGATACGCATTGAAAAATAAAATTACAACCACTAGGTTAGAGATATGTTGAAAAAAGAAATGAAGAAATACAAGACTTTTGTTCAATAATCAACCTAGATTTTATAATACGACGCTATGAAGATGACGGAATTGTCATAGAAATGCACATCAGCTTGTAAATAAATAAAACGAACAATAAATAATTACTGAACACTTTTACAATATCTTGTAAAAGTGTTCAATAATTATATAGTGTTGGAGTAATAATTTATTCATGTGAAAGTAAATTCGCCATAGTTCCAGCATAAACAGTAATAATTATAACAATTAAAACAGGCTACAGTAAGTTATATAAATTAGTGTTACAGACACAATAAACGAATGAAGCGTTTAGAAATAAAAGTATTTTATCAAAAAATACAACTAATGCAAAATAAAAGTTAGTGAATGAAAAGCAAGATACAATATAAAATCTAAAAGAATTTTCAATGTATATATTAGAAATGTATATAAAAAAGACACAGTGATATAAATTAAAAATTTTTGGAAACGACCTTTGTTAAGTCTTGGATGGTTCATGGTTGACTTTATATATATAATTCAATGTTCCTTCTCAATAACGCTTAGAAAAACCCACGTCAAATCCGGCTATACCTGACAGGTAATTTTATTTACATTCGAACTGAAACATTTATATAAAATATAATACTGTAAAAGAATATAGTTGGAATTATATAATTTATAAAATTAACATTATGAACAATCATATAAATTGTTTATAATTAATAAATATACATAGAAACGGTCAACATCGTGATCGAAAAAATACCTATTTAAACTCAGTCAGTATTTTAGTCATTCAGTATATATTGAAAGTTAATGTGTTGGTGTTCGTATTTTTAGATAAGCGAATCACAAACTCAATTCTTTACAGCAGACGGTGCGTTGATAGGTCAACGCTATATTCAACTACTTGGGAATAAAATTGGTGTATACACTGGATGCAATCATTGATTTTTAAGACACGTTCAATTTACTTGTAGATATATAAACCTTTACAGTTAGTCTGTATATTCAATATTATTTCACAATCATCCATTTTGGAAATTAAATATGTACTGATCATATATACAGCAATACCTCGCATAGTCCGGTTTAAATTTTCCCAAAAAAAAATTTTTTACTTGAAAAAATCCTACTAAAAAGTTTTTCGTGAAAAATATCCCAAAAAATTAATATACAAAATTATTTTTATACGCAAATTTTCAAGTTTTCCCCTTTATTATAAAAACATAATAAAAAAGAAAACCGAAATCGTATATACACATTATGCGCATTGCATGTGCAGTTCTAGTTGTGTGGGTTTTTTTTCTTTTTCTATACTTAGGATGTACAGCAGTATTTTTGGACGTCTGAGCGACTTTATTAATTGAATCTGATCTAAATAAATTTATTTTGGTTTCATCGGTCTATAAAATATTGTACCATTTCGTTGCGAGCCATTCAAAATGTTTTCTTACAAACTCCAATCTGTTCTTTATATTCTTCTATGATAATAAAGACACCTTTCTCGGTTTTATTGCTTGTAAATTATTTTCTAATGTACTAGCATTTATATTTAGATCAAGATCATTTTTTATATTTGTTGAAGTTAAAAATTGATCAGACAACCATTTTAACTATCCTTCTATCCATTGTTCTCGTTGTTTTTTGCGGTCTACCTCTAGTTTCAGGTAATTCTCTATACTTTAATGCATTCTCGTTATCATATTTTTGGAACATCCTAACAATTCTACAATACTAGCGAATGTTTGACATTTGCATATCTTTTTTATTAAATCACGTTGAGCTGCTGTGAAATGTTTTCCACGTGCCATTTTATTAAATATTAATTTTTATTTTTCATTTTTAAAAATAATCTACTAAATTACTTTTCGTCTTCAAATCGTATCCAACTCACAACACTAAACTGATATAAATGAAAAATCTAAAAGTATCTATTATATTGCAGAGTAATGTACACTTGATTTGACACATTATAGGGGATTCCGCTTAACAACAAGTCAAAAAATAAGTTCGCATCTGAAAATCAGAAAAATAATATCCAGATGCTTACCGATAGATGGTTTTCATAAACTTTTTTAGTAAAAAAAATTCATAAATTTTTACTTACAACAAAATTAAAATTTTGTATCTATTATTTTGCACACCAGTGTATATATATATATATAAATAATATATATATATATATATATATAAATAATATATAATAATTACATATAAATACTATACAATTTTTATTATATAGTTGAAAAAGATGTAACGAATGGAACGATGAAATTTTAAAAACATTTAATAAAATAATAATAAAAAAAAGTTTTATGTTAATTTATCTGCCGTGAAATTTGACTAATGGGATATTTAATATAAGAAGTGTTGCTTTTTTGAACTATATTTTAAAATAAACGAGATTTTATATTCATGCGACATTTTTAACTAAATTAATCTCGAAACATTAAAAATATATTAAAATCAAATGTAAAAAATTTGAAAAATATTTATTCACAAGAGAACATATTATTTTTAAAAAGAAAAAACAGTTAAATGATTTACATAGCTTTATGTGCTTTATTAAAATTCTAAATTAGAAAAGACAATAGACGCCAATCATACATAGATATGTATATCAGTGTGAAACATTACAGAAGATTGTAATTAAATTGTTTTGAAAATCAATAACCAGTAGCGATTTTCAGGTAAAGTGAAATATGTCTGTTTGATCTTTTTACCTGTGAATCTGCTTTTATGTAGTTTTATTGAATTTAAATATCATGCTGGGATACATCAAAGAAAATAAACGAACTATTTTAAATATGTACTGCAAGCTAAATATATTAATAAATGTAAAGAGTTATCTCTCTCTGTATAACTCTGGTAACTTGAAAGCCGAATCAGAAAATAATGAACATGAATATGAATGTTTTCATATACAAAGAAAATAATTAGTTTTTGATTATGTATTTCAGAAATAAATACAGCTTTATAATAATTAATACTGAAATTATTCCATTAATTGATTAAATAAAAAAAATGTGCATTTCAAATTATTATATTTTTGAAAGTATCAAGAATTTTTATTATTTTTTGTATAGAATGCACGAAATTGAACTTTGAAATGAGCAATATCAATGCAATCCTTAATAGAGGAAAACGAAATTTTGAAAGTGAATTATATAATTTGAATTATTTTTTTTTACATTTTTTTAAATAAAAGAATTTGGTCAAACTAGTACGCTCTTTTTTTATTTTTCACTAAATGTGACTTTCGTTTATACATTGATTTAAATTAGTAGAATAAAATAATTATTATTCACATAAATTTAATAGATTGAAAAAGTACTTTAGTAAGGATTATAGACGCTTTTGTGGGTGTATGTAAATATGTGTCTATGTATGATATATATATATGCATGCAAAATAAATAAATTTAATAATTAAATAAAAAAAAATAATTCAACAAGTTTCAATGCTGTTGAAATAATTTCTATTAAGAATCACTAATTCTATTATGTATTTGAAAAATAATTTCTAAGATGTATGTTTCTTTTGAAGAATAAAAAGACAAAAATAAATATTTCAAGCATGGAATTAACATTTTAATAAATTAAGTAAGATTAAAATCGGTATTGATTTCAATAAGTGAATATTTACTTATATTTATTGTAACAAAAACACCCTCATTTAATTTTAGTTAAAATAACGTTATGTTCAGGATGTTTTTATTAGTAGAAACTTCTTGTAGTCCATAAATTTGTCACGTACAAACCACCATAACAAGCAAGTACAGTTAATTTCAGGTTTATATTTGACACATTTACTGACAGCAAATAGTTTTTGATTGCAAACTTTTGAAATATGTACAAGACTAAACACATTATTCAACTATAACACAACAGTTATATTTATTTAAATTTCATTTAACCATAGTCATATTACCAGATCACTTGACATTCCAAAGATAATGGTATTCAAGGTTGTTATTTTGTTCATATTTTAAATAGTTTTGTTAGTTTATTTAGGTAATTTTGAATTGTTCTTATCTGACAATATGGTATTTCTAGTACATATTTGTGCTTTATTTATCTGTATATAAATGTGTGTATGTATGTATACATACACACATATACATCCACCCCCATACATACACACTAAAACAGTAGAGTAAAAATTATCTGATTGATGACTAACAACAAAAATTTAATCATTTTAAATTAATCGCTAGTTACAATTACTTTATTGGTTATTAATTGTTTCAAGTGATTGTTAAAACGATTGATTTGAATTTAGTCGTTTTTAAATCAATCTGTGTCTAGTGACTAATAAATTAACCATTAGTTGTGATTGATTTATAAGTCATCAATCGTTTGAAGTGATTAGTAAACTGATTGATTTGAATATTCAAAACTGTAATATTAGTTAAACATAATACTAGTTGAATACGACTATTCAATAGTCACGAAAAAATATTTAAAATTTTAGAATATTTGTTTGAAAAAATTATGAATAATTTTAATGAACTTTAATTATAACTGATTATTAATGAAATATATAATTTATAAATTATTTTCATGGAAGTTTGTGAAATAGTTTAAATAACGGCTTCGTTCACACTTTTCATCTCATTTTTTATGATTAATTCTGTTTACAAAAAAGAAATTCCTTTCCAAAAAAAAAATTAGGTAATAGAAGAAAAAAAATTAAGAATTTAATCGTTTTTTTATCTTTTATCGGACTAAATTTTTATTTTTATGAAAAAAACACTAATATATAATTAAATTTTCAATCAGATGACTAATGAAATGGAAATTTAGTCATTAGATTTTTAATCATATTTATGACTAAGAAATTAAGATTAAATTTTATGAATTTAATTGGATGAAGATTCAATCGAATAATGCCCTACTATCCAAACAAATCATACTGACATTAATGTTTATTTTAATTTCTATTTAAGCATTTAAATGTTATATAATTTTTTGGGATCAGAAAATAGTTTTTATAAATAGGATTGGAAATTAAAAATGTTTTTTTATTTATTTCTGTTACAAGTAATAAAATGGAAATCCATTCATTAATAACTTAAATGTAAAATAAGATATGTAAAATAAATACTTAAAACTGTTCGTTGCACTGTTTATATACATCACAGATAAACCACGACTTAGATAAACAATGAGGACAGTTGCATACTGCTAATATAAATTAGAATAATAACTCGATGTTGTTTATAGAACTAACCTTATGCCAGTCACACAAGGTCTGTCTAGCATTTATAAAATTAAGTAAACTTTTAGCTATTATTTTATTTACCTTTTCATGAATTCTATACAGATGTGACAAAAAGCTTTTTGTAAATAATAATTATATTCAATGAGTTACTTAACTATATAAAATTAAGCAAAAGTATTCTTATTTTAAGTAAATAAACATATATTTTTTTTAAAAAAACTTTCATTATTAAATTAATAACAACAAAACTACAACCATGAACATGAATAATCTATATTATTTTAGTTTGTTATTAGGAATATAAAAGAGACATTAATTTGATATCTAAAGTAATTAATTTTATTGTAACCATAAATTTTTATAACCATATTTAAATTATTTAACATGATTGGATATTTATATTTTAGGTGTTTCATTTTTCTGATATAATCAAATATAAATATAATCATTTAAATATACTAACATTTTTTAAATTTTCTGGCAATAAAATAATTCTATGAGTGTCATATATTTAGAACACACACAGGCAGACACATATATGAGTGTATGTGTGTGCATGTCAAAAGCAGTATTAAGTTGAACCGAGAATGCCGCAAGGGAATGCAATTGGCCAAGCTCTTTTTATTTTATTTATTACTAAACTTCTCAATGTAATTAAATTAAACGTAAGACTTTTAGTAAATGATCGTGTAATATACAGAAGCTGAGTACGAATTTAACGTTAAAAACATTTTAAGATACTCGAAATGAAATACTATTTCAAATGAGTACAAAATTGATTGTATCTAATAATTGTTTTATCGATTTTAGAAATAAGACGATTTTTCCAATCATGTGATTTACAAAAAAGACTTGAACAAAATATTATATTTTATCTCAGTTGTAGGTATATGAGATATGTAAAATAATTAATATTTTAAATTTTATAATGAAAAGTAAAAAAAATAAATATAAAATATGATGATAAAGTGTTTATTGTACATTTGATGTATGTGTGCGTGTGTGTGTATGTATAAAATCTCAAACTCAATTTCAATGTTACATAGCATTTTCACATGCTAATGGATATCATTTAACCAATAGTGCGGTAGTCCATGAAAGCACGTTTTGTCCACCTGATAATGACTGCTCTGCAAGCCTACGCACTTATCTGTTAAATTCAATGGTGCGCATCAATAAGAGACATACGCTTGGCACGTGGATGCACACATTTGCAGACATAATCAACAGATACAACGGAACACATAGACACATTTAGTAATTAAACATGTCTATTTTAAGACACAGATTATGTGTATTTGTTCACTTAAGTGATTATTATTTAAAAATATTAAAAAAAACATGTATTGTATATTACTACACAATATATATATATATATATATATATATATATATATATATATATATATATATATATACACACACACACACATATATACACAAATAACATACATACATATATTATTGTATATAAACTATTTGATCTTGAATTGTTATGAAATAATCTTGAAAAGTATATTGATTGAAATTGTTAATATAAATTAATTTCGGACATATTTTTATTTTTACACAAAAACGTTCATATTTACTATTTGTTTTAAAACTGAAGGTTTCACTTTCGCATAAATCATCAGTCCAACACCTTAACATGTTAAAAAAAGTTCAATAATTTTTAATTGTTAACTTTCTTTATTTATAAGTTGATACAGTTTAGATGACAATCCGCCACCATTACAGCGTTGCGTTATAGATTTTATAACGCAGCTCTTTGATGATGATGACAATGCCATCGAAATATACATCAGATTATGAAAAAAGAAAGTGAACAATAACAAGATTAATAATTTTTTTATCATTTTGTGACGTTAAGGTGATAATTCATTTGTGTAAAATCTTCATATTTACTAATTAAAATTCAAATTACATGACTTTTTAACGTAGATATAAATATATACGTATGTGTACGTTTTATATTTTAACAAATAATATATAATCGAAAACATTAAAACAGATAATTAAATTACACACGCTATAAGATTATTTATAACATTATATAAGCGACTGAAAAATTTTAATTAATCGTAATTATTAACATTATAGATATTACTCATTTACTTTAAATGATTTAAGATATATAAACGTATCAAATATATATGTTTATTAACATTAAATATTTTTTTTTATATTTAAAATATCGAGTACTTATATGCATTATTTACAAAATCGTTTCATTTTAATCTTCAAAACAAGATTAATATAATGATAAAAAACGATACATATTTTTTTAATCAGAATCCAAATGTCCATTATAGGAAAGTTCAGAATATATAACAACGGAAAAAAAACTATTGAATAAAAAAAACATACATAGGAATGTATAAAAGATGAATTACTAATAAACGGATTAATTTATAGTTACATTTATATGTTTACATTGTATATTTTTCATTGATATGCATTATGTTTTTTCACCTGGTAGGTACTGGTGTATATATATATATATATATATATATATATATATATATATATATATATATATATATATATACATATGAACAGATATATGTATATATACAATCCGTTCGTAAAAGGTTAAACATGTCCCCATATAATTGTGCACATATGTCAAACACGTCAAGGCTGTTTCTATCTCCTGAATAACTAATTCCGTATTACAACAAGTGTGTACGTAAAGTTCAACTGACTAATAACTAGCGTTAGTAGAATGATATTCGAATTGAATAGGATTCAATTTAACTTGTGCTTCAACTATAATAAATTATCAGATAGTTACAAAACGAAGGCGATAATAAAAATATTAGAGCCATTAAAATTGGCGTACCAGTTTTTACGATGTATATATATATATATATATATATATATATATATATATATATATATATATATATATAAATCAAAGTACGGAACCTAATGTAGAGTTATACTTAAATAACATTATTAAATTATTGTACAATCGTTAAAAACATATTAAAAATATATATAAAAAAAAACCAGAATCGATACCGAAAAGTTCAACAAAATCAAATCAAGTCTAACAATCATATTACTTTTACTAAAATATATGTACAAGGGCATTTTAATATATCTCAGAATGCATCAAAGATTACTAAAAGAGTAAAAATATCAAAAATAATTTATATGTTTAACTTTTAAAAGTATGTGAACAAATGAAATAATTAAATGAATAATAGTACAATTAATTATCATTAATAAATAATAAACAGGAAAATAAATATAAAAGAAAATACAGAAATTAATTTCTGTATCGATTCATATTTTTAATTAACAGCAATTTACGATATATTGAAATTTGTTATTAAATAAATAATGTCTAATAATTAACTTTATATTTTCAAAATTTTGATAGAAACTAGAGCTGAATTTTTTTTATTAATTACCGTGTTAAAAAGTAAAATAATGAAATGAATACTGATTGCTTCATGAAAACTGAAAAATGTCACTTTAAAACAATTTTAAATATTATAGAAAAGCATTTAAAGAAGTCATAAATTGTTTTGGATGCAATCTATGAATATATCCAAATAGTCGTACATCCATCATAAAAAATATATTACTCAAAATTAAAAGAAAAGAAATCAAAGCAACTTAAAAAATAAAAACTAATAAAAAATACACAAATTAATTTTAACCCAAACACCAAAATAGTTTAAAGTGTTCAATAATTACTTATTGTTCAGTTATTATTTATAATTATATAGTCTATAATTATTATCGGCTAATGCATTTCGATGGCGACGCCATCATCATCAGAGCTTTTCTGTTTGTAAAATAATAAAAAATATTTACAAAACATATTTTCTACAAAATAACTCTAACTAAAAAAATACAAATGATATATTTGATTTTAAAAAAACAAATCATTCATATATATTTTTTTATTATTTAAAAACATAATTCTCAAAAAGATATTAATGAAATACACGTATTTGTGCTCACATAGCGAATAATTGATAGTCGACTAAAATGACATAAAAATCTACAAATCACGTAGCAAGTTTGTTTTGTTTATATGAAGAACTATATTTATATGCAGAAATTCTCTTTATTATCTTGAAAAAAAATATGTTTTGTACGATCCGCGACGACACAATTTGTGAATATAAATGTGCATTGTGAAACACGTCACTACAATACATAAGTCTAGGCTATTAAACCATTCTCTCATTATTCATTGTAATTAATGTGAAATCGCAATTAGAATGAACTGGTAAATGCTATTGAATCTCTATATTTTCATTTTATTTTCTTATTTTCGCATACAAATAATATAAATTCGATTCCAAAACATATATATATATATATATAAATCATCCAAATGTGATACCTAGATTGGTGTTTTATTAAAAAGAAATAGGTATATAGAATGGTGTATTAGGAAAACATATGTCTAGTTTCTTTTTAATAAAACACAAATATAAGCGGCACATTTGGATAACCTTATATACACATTCAAAAACGGGGAAAAAATATATTCATAATATAAGCGGCACATTTGGATAACCATTCAATATATACATACATACATACATACATACATAAACATACATAAAATACATATATTCATAGAATAAAACTGTTTCATGCTTACATTGTACATACATACATACATACATACATTTTTCTACATACATACATACATAATCATACATTCATACATACATACATACATACATACATACATACATACATACATACATACATACATACATACATACATACATACATACATACATACATACATACATTCATACATACATTCATACATACATTCATACATACATACATACATACATACATACATACATGCACACACATATATATACATACATACATACATACATACATTCATATATACATACATACATACATACATACATACATACATACATACATACATACATACATACATACATACATACATACATACATACATACATACATACATACATACATACATTCATACATACATACATACATACATACATACATACATACATACATACATACATACATACATACATACATACATACATACATACATACATACATACATACATACATACATACATACATACATACATACATACATACATACATACATATACATACATATACATACATATACATACATACACATACATACGCATATACATACACATATACATATACATATACATACATTACATACATACATACATACATACATACATACATACATACATACATACATACATACATACATACATACATACATAAATACATACATAAATACATACATACATACATACATACATACATACATACATACATACATACATACATACATACATACATACATACATACATACATACATACATACATACATACATACATACATACATACATACATACACACATACATACATACATACATACATACATACATACATACATACATACATACATACATACATACATACATACATACATACATACATACATACATATATATATATATATATATATATATATATATATTTATATAAATATATAATATTAATAAATTGATTATAAATTTCAATCAACAAATATTTTTTCAGATACACAATATGTTACATTTGAGTTTTGTACTCTTAGATATTTTAATATTGATTACAATAGTCGTTTATTTATGGCATTTCAAAACCAAATTTATTTTCCTATAATTCTAAAAACCAATAAATTGTAATAATAAAAAAGTAAAATTATAGTTTTAGTATGTTTTATAATGTATGTATAATTGTCTATATATAATATATATGCTTCCGAAAAAGAGGAGAGAAATATAATTTTATCTTTACTAATATTTCCGTTTATAATACTGATTATACATTTAAGTCAAAAAATATTTTTTCCCATAAATCGACAAAAAATTACAACTTTACAATTAATGAAACTAGTATTTTTTCTATTTTTTGTTTAATATTTTATTTGAATATAAAACTAAATATAACGATAATATTTAATACAAATAAATATCTTTAAAGGAACCAACTTGTAACTTTTTAACAAATTAATGTTGATTCCTATTCTATATTAAAAGAAACAAAATATCGCTATGAACCTATCAAACTTGACAAAAAAGAAAAAAGTTAATCAACAAATCCATCATATAAAAAAATAACACTCGGTACTTAATACATTTTCTGCTACATTATAAAATTGACTGAATAATAACAATAAAAAATTATAGGTTGAGTAATAAGTAATCACGTATTTTCCAATGTGTACTCATACACGTTCAATCACGGTTTATTTTAAAACATTTCAACGTATATTTAAACACTAAACCATGAAGTGCATATCTGTACGAATCATCTAAATTAATTGTTTTGAATTTCTCTACTATTTCAAATAAAGACTTTATAATCATTACGTAAAATTCTATTTAATGCTTGAAATAATATATACACGAGACAAGGGCATTTACGGAAAATTGTAAAGTTTGTAACATTGATGCTTTGAAGATAAAAGGTAAAATGTAATTTTAGTTAAACAAATTTCGAAAGTGACATTTTGACCTTCGGAATGAAAAGAATATCAAATATAATGATAACGAAATAAATACGCTGGTAGTAGGAAAAATTCATTGTCTATTCTTATTTATGAAAATAAAATAAACTATGAACATTTCATACAAATTAAAAAATATATATTTTTTGTTATTTTTGAATTATCTAATAACAATATGGTAGTCAATGAATATTATTTTATTATTACCATATCATATTTCAAAATTTCTTCAACTAAAATTGTAGTCAGGCTATCTTTATAGCATCAATACTTTATAACTTGAATTTTTATGACAGCTTTTATCAAATGCATACCTTTCTAAAAGGAAAAAAAATCAAAATATCATTGAATATATTTTCATATTTAATAAAAAATAATGTCGAAAACAATAAAACTATTTAAACAAGTTTTATAGGAAATTGATATTGCACTATATATTAAAAATTACTAAAATAATTTTGTCATATTTTGATATTGGGCATGTTTAAATTGAAAAGAGAAAATATATAATTTACTTATTACTCAAAATATTAATGTTTAACACAAATAAAGTTTTATCCATAACATCACAATGATTATGAAATGTTCAACAATCACTTATTGTACTCTTTTTGTTTATAACAATAGTTGGCTGATAAGCATTTCAATGGCGATGTCATCATCGTCAGAGTCTTTTTGTTAAAATCAATTTTTACATAACGATTTCAATAAAAAGACTCTGACGATGATGGCATTTCCATCGAAATTCATATCAACCGGCTATTGTTATAAACAATAAGTGATTATTGAACACTTCATAACCACTACGGTGTTGGGGATAAAAATTAATTTATGTTAAACTGAATCCGCCACAGTTCCAAAACAAACAATAAATATTAGTGTTTTTATGAATTCTAAAAATTCGAAAAGTTTGACCTATTATTTAAATTAATTGTAATTTAAAGCAATGCAGGTAACCCTTCTACAACATTAGATAACACGATTTTATTATAAAAAAATATATTAGAAAATTATAAAATATATATGGCTATTGAAAACGTTCAAGATTTATTGGTTAAAGAAGTTTGTGAAGCGGATTTGGTGGAAATGACATCCGAAATTGTAAATTAAATCCATTCTGAGGACAATAGCACTGATGAAGATTGTAAAGTTAAATTATTAACTTTTTTTAGTGTTAAATTATTAACACTAAAAAAATTACAGCAAGGTTTAAGCTTAGCCAAAAATCTAGAATCATTTTTCTTGAACACAGACCCTTCTGTTGAAAGAAGCCGAAAATTCAAAAAGGAACTGCAAAATTGCCTACCTCCTTACAATGAAATCTACAACGACTTTGTAAGAACGAGCACACAAACAAACAAAAATTACAGATTTTTTTAAAGAGGTCAGAAAGTGAAAAATCTAACTGAAGAAAAAGGTTCAGAAAGTAAAGATGAAATCGTTCGACCGAAAAAAACGTTCTCATTTGATTGTACTGAGTAGAGATGATAAAAAAATTATTAAATAAAGGTTATATTAAATTAAAATATATATTGTTTATTTCTTTACGTTTTGTGTTACACATATTTTAATATTTTTAATAAAAATGAAGTTTCTTATACGAATCACAAAAATATTTGTTTTTAATAAGTTTTTGGAACGTAATCCCTCTTCTTGTACTGGCTCTTATAGTCTTAGTCTCATATAACACGGTTTCACACAACATGGCATTTTCTAGGAACATATCTACCGTGTTATAGGAAGGTATGAAAAATAAAATTTACAAAACGTTCAAAAAAAAAAAAACAAAAAACTAATTTTCTAAAAAGACATATAAGTCTAATATTTCGATTACACGACATTCAAGAATTAATCTAATTTATAAATTTAAATCCAATGTGACGGGTATTCTTTGCGCGTCTCTGAACAATCATACACTTGACAAGACTCAGATAAGGTGCTTTACGCTCCTTACAAACTTCACTGCAGCCTAATAAGTAACACATATGTTACAGTGTTAAGTTTCATCCACGGAGATCAATTTTAATGGTTGTATATTATACATGGCGAAACATTTATAATATAAGCATGTGTGAAACTTACCCGGAATGGGGCGGCGAAGAGGGGAGCGGTGCCAGGGGGCTCCGCTTCGCGCTCCTGCGCCTGCGAGGACATCTGCGCACGCGCCTGCCGCTCGCGTTCGCGCAGACGGTCACGCTCCACGCTGCAACAATGGAAAAACGTATGTAACACTTTTTTATCACGACTATATCAGAAACGACATCATACAAAACATTTAACACCTTGTTCTATGTACACATTGTGATAGCTCTGTTCAAGTTCAAGGATGATATTAGTAAAATTTGGCATGTGCACATATTTTATGTACACATATTATTATTGAATACATATTAGAAGAATTGTTAAAATCTTACATAATCACTGTCAATATTCAGCTAGGTACAATAATACACGATAGTGATTTTAATACTAGCTGGGCAATACCGCGATTGCTTCTTTTTAATTCGACGATTTTTCAAAGATAAAATAAAAAAGACAGAGAACCGGTTTGAAAAAACTGTGAAGAGAATTGTTGTTGACTTTACATGATTTAATGTAAAATTTGGAATTTCAAATAGAATAAAATATCGCTAGGCAAAATATACAAAACTTTTTTTTGTTTAAAAAAAAACTGAAAATTGAATGGAATTATATATTTTAATTTTTAATATTTTGTACAAATATTTAAATCAACATTCTGAACATACCTTATAAAGATATTCAAATAAAAAAGATGAAAAGAAAATTAAAGAAACTTTTTGACCTTGTAAAAAGTATTTATAAAAACATCAATAATGCACCGTTGACTTAAAGAAAAAGTACAAAATAATACAATAATTCTAGTATTTGATAATTAATTACTATGTACATATATAATTTTTATGCTTTAGAAAAACATAAAAAAATTAAAAATAAATTACATTTTTTTTCAACAAAAAAAAAGTATATTAAGAAAACGAGAACATTACAATATTATTATTCGATTATAAACATATTTTTTTGATTAAAATGCATACAGTTGTTTATTTCATGAGTTCAAGGCTTAAGAATCATGACTCGCGTTTCTTGAATTTCCTATTCGATGCACGGTGAAGTAAAATGCACGTAGGAGCATTTCCGTGACTTCCGTAGAAGTCGTTTTACGATTTAGACCAGAAGAGTTTCAGAATGCAGGCAAATGGATGATGGACGGTTTTATTACTTAAATTATTTTGATAGCCTACACACACACATACATACCTACTTTTATATATATATATATATATATATATATATATATATATATATATATATATATACACAATACATTTATTATCTATTAAAAATCATTTAGAATTCATATTATTACAAGCAATTGATTTGAACTTGAAATACTTACAAGTATAAACAAATTATTACTATTTACAATATTAATTCTAAATTTATTATTCCAACGATTTATAGAAGGTTTTCCAATAAGTGTTTTAGAAGTTGAAATAGAAATAAAACAAAATGTATTTAATTATTTGCTATTTTTTTATTATTTTTAAGCATATTCTATGGCATTATTGATGGAACATAATTTCACTCATATAACCACCGCCACGACTTCGTTTGACATAGTGCTTTCATTTAGTACAATTTTTAGTCACTCTTTCACATAATTGTGGTCAAATTTCTTGAATTACACGTTCAATGTTTATTTTTAATGCTTTTGTTGTTTGTGGTTTATCAGCATAAACCAATGATTTCACATAACCTCTCAGAAAATAATCTAATGGAGTTAGATTCACATGATGTTGATGGCCAATTGATGGGACCATTTCGTAAATTAATCGAGTCATTAAACTTTTGTTTCAATAAGTCTATGAAGTTTTTACAATTTCTAAGCGTTGTTAAAGTATTAAACGTTCCACGATAATTTACCAAACTATACTGAGTTGAAATGTCAAAATAATCTTAAAAAAATTCAAACATAGCTGCCACCAGCTGTCAAAGTTCTGACATTCTTTTTGGAAAACCCTATATATGAAATTAACTATTTTTTAAAAAAAACACAGGTTAATTTATTGATATATAGATTTATACAGATTTTATTATGCGTCAAAGTTAATTCTAAATATTATATATTGATTTATACAATGACATATTATATATAATTTATTAAATTGTGTAATAACTAATATATAAAATAAATAAAACTAATTATTTAAAAAGAATGAATTCATCAATTATTGTCAAAGATTTAAAATTGAAAAATATCAAATTTTAAATATGAAAATTTGATATAAATAATTTTTAACGATACTGATTTTGTTTATCCTCTATAGTCTGAATCAAATTACCAGAATGTGGTTTCAAAATCTATATTATATTTTATAAAAGTTGTAATTGATATGAGAATCCAATCTTATGTAATACTAATGACATGTTTTTTACTTTATCATATAACACAAGTGAATCTGACTTAACGATGTACATGTCTCTTACTTTTTTACATGATGTGAATGACTGTTTTTCAATAAATGAAAGTATTTAAAAACAAATAAAACTATTCTTTTCAAATACCTGTCGTTATTATAAAAGTTTTCTACTAATTAGAATGTGCATAATAAAATATTATGAATATTAACATGTCTACACATAAATTTATTTGATACTATAAGATAAATGATAAATAGATAAAAACATAAAAATTGATCTATACACATTTTAATTTAAAGTTCCATCTAGCTAAAAAAATAAACAGAGTTATTTTAAACTTTCAATAAATAATTCTGATTTTAAAAAATACTTTTTGATAATATTCATAAATGTCTTTTCCCACAATTGTCTCAAGATACCATTTAGATTTCAATGATATATTGCACTTAATTAGTCTACTATACCGAATTTTAACATCTGGAGATTCATTAATATATTTAATAATAACCTTGTGACTGTAAGTGAAATTATATTTTACATATTTATGGTATCAAATTTATTTAATTCTTAATAATCACAATCATCTGTACTTAAACAATGTTCAAATCTTTCTTATTTGTGAGATTAATTCAGGCAAACCAGTTTATATCATAATGTACATGTTTTTACTAATGTCATGTAGATACTTTAATACAATGTTCTATATTTTTCTATATAATATTTTGTAAGGTGTGTACACTCAATAGAAATGCGTGACTAGATAATAACATATTTAATGATGGTTTAAAGTATTATTTAATCAATATTCATCTTTCGGATACACGATATATTCCAATGATCATTTCTTATCTCCATTGTATACAAATAAATGTATGAATAAATTACTACTTTAGAGATTAAGATCTTAGGATTATCTTCACTTTGATTTTTAATTCTTATTAAATGAAATCTTATTATTACATTTTATATATTGGAAAAGTTAAAACTATTTAAAATATAAAAAGTTATATTACTTTCACACTTTTATAGAAATAACTAAAAAGAATATATTAAAAAAATATATATAGCACAGTATTTTACTTATATATTATTATTTTTAAACAGAAAAAAATATACATGGAAAGTAAACATAAATGAGTATATATATATATATATATATATATATATATATATATATATATATATATATATATATATATATCTATTTCTATAAATATACCTTTTTACACTTTGTATATATTCAATATGCCACATATACATTGGACAGGTAATTAATGACAATATAAACAAATAGGGTAGGCAGGGCTCTATTAGCCGAGGCAGGAAAATGAAGATAAACCCTGAATGAGAAATCCTCACCAAGCCGCTTGGTCAGCGTGGTGAGTATGACCAACTACCGTCGAATGGAATAAATAAATAAACGAATGACATGGCTTCTTCTGAGGTAAAATACTCCGGAGGTAATATAGCTCCCCATTCGGATCTCCGGGAGGGAGCTACTTCGGGGGAAGTCGTGGAAAAAAATAAACCTAAACATAAACCTCTTTTTATATGTACGTATAATACGAGGTCTTTAAACTCAGAAGATAGAATCTTAGAATTAGAAGAAGAACTAGAGAAAATCAATTGGGGAATTGTAGGTCTGGCAGAAGTAAGGAGAAAAGAGAAAGGACATGTGAAATTAAAGAGCAATAACGAGCTTTATTACTGTGGTAATCAAACTGGGAAAACGAGAGGAATAGGATTTCTAATAAATAAATCAATTGTAAAAAAGGTGATCCAGTTTGAAGGTGTTTCTGATAGAATAGGTGTACTCACGATCAAAATGAACAAAAGAATAACAATAAAAATAATTCAAGTTTATGCACCAACAACATCCTGTGATGAAGAGGAATTAGAGGAATTCTATATAGAACTGAACATCACAATAAACAAATTGAAAAAAAATGCATACCTAATTGTTATGGGAGACTTAAATGCAAAAATAGGGAAAAGGAAGGGCAATGAAAATATGATTGGAGATTTTGGAATAGGAGAAAGAAATGAAAGAGGTGATAGATTACTAGAGTTTGTCACGACACATAAACTGTATTTGATGAATACGTTCTTTAAAAAGAAAAAAAGTAGGAAATGGACATGGATTAGCCCAAATGGAACAACAAAAAATGAAATTGATTTCATTGCCAGTAACAACAAACACATTTTTCAAGATGTTACAGTAATAAATAGATTCAACACAGGAAGCGACCATCGACTAGTAAGAGGAAAGATATTAGTCAATTTAAAATATGAGAGAGTTAAAATGATTAAAAGAAGAACAGTACAGCCAATTGATACAGAATATACAAAAGACGAGGAAGATCATTATAGTGAAATTATACATAAGAAGCTTCAAGAAATAGATATATCACAAGGAATAAATGATTTAAACAGCAAAATTTGCAATATTATGATGGAAACTGCTCGAGAAATAAAACCACATGGAAAAAAGAAAAAATCTAAAATCACAGAAGAAACTAAACAACTGATGGAAAAGAGAGGGGAGATGAAAAGAGATTTGGATGGTAAAGCAGCTGTGGAATATTCAGAAATTTGCAAACTACTCAGAAAGAAATTAAGGTTTGATATTAGACAACACAACACAAAGAGATTAGTAAGAGCAATGGAAGAAAACAAAAGTTTTAGAAAAGCAAAAAAAGATATTATGCTTGGACAACATAAGTTAATGACAATAAAAGATAACGAAGGTAACCTACTAACAGAAAAGAATAAAATATTAAAATATACAGAAAAATTTTACCAACAACTATATAAAAATGAGGAGAAACATAGTAGAGAAAACAACAATAAAGAAATAACTAATGACTACAAAATTCCGGATATTTTACCAGAAGAAGTGGGAAAAGTAGTAAAAGAAATGAGAAATGGGAAAGCACCAGGGGAAGATGGAATAACGACAGAACTAATTAAATATGGAGGAAAAACGATGAATGAACATTTGGCAATGCTATTTACTAAATGCATTAAAGAAAATAAAATCCCAGAAACGTGGAAGAATAGTATATTAATAATACTACACAAAAAAGGAGACAAAACAGAACTGAAGAACTACAGGCCAATCTCACTACTTTCCTCCATATATAAAACATTCAGCAAAGTTTTAGTAAAAAGACTAGAAAAAGAATTAGATGGGCAACAGGCCAGAGAACAGGCAGGCTTCAGATCAAATTTCAGTACAACAGACCATCTACATACTTTACAACAGATACAAGAAAAATATAACGAATACGAACAACCCCTATGTTTGGCTTTTGTAGATTTTGAAAAGGCGTTCGATTCGGTCAGTACATCATCAATATTTTCATCCCTAAAAGAACAAGGAATTAGTAAAAGATATGTGGATTTGTTGGAGGAAATATATAAAAGTTCATCAGCGCAAATTAAACTACATGAGCTATCAGACAAAATAAAAATAGAGAAAGGAGTTAGACAAGGAGACAGTTTATCACCAAAAATATTTAATGCAATTTTAGAACAGATCATGAGAGATGCAGATTTTGAAAATAAAGGAATCAAAGTAAATGGAGAATATCTGTCACATTTAAGATTTGCGGACGATGTATTGTTAATAAGTGAAACCCCAGAAGAACTACAAATATTACTCGAAACCCTATCAGAAAAAAGCCAAAAAGTAGGGTTAAAAATAAATATGGGAAAAACAAAGGTCATGTTCAATAATTTCGCTGAAAGAATTAACATACAATTAGAGAATCAGTACCTGGAACAAGTGGATGAAATAAAATACCTAGGGAAAACTATAAGATACGATGGTGATTTATGGCCAGAAATCAAAACGAGAATCAGAGCTACATGGGCAGCATTTGGGAGACTAAATAGTATAATGAAAAGCAATATACCAATCAGTTTGAAAAGAAAGGCATATAACCAATGTGTACTACCGGCCTGTACGTATGGAGCAGAAACTTGGACTCTAAACATAAGAATGAAACAGAAACTGTTAACTGCCCAGAGAAGTATGGAAAGAATAATGTTAGGAATTACTAAACTGGACCGAAAAACAAATAAATGGATAAGGGAACAAACAAAAGTAATTGATATAATAGAGCAAGTTAAATCGTTGAAATGGACATGGGCAGGACATGTAGCAAGAAGAGAGGACAACAGATGGACGAAGATTGTTACGGAATGGAGACCAAGAGATAAAAAGAGACCTAAAGGAAGGCCACATCAAAGATGGAGAGATGAAATTGTGAAGTATTGTGGAGGCCAAGGTTGGATGGGATTGGCCAGAGACAGGAAAGAATGGAAGAGGCTTGGAAGACTCTTCTTATTTAAATTATGACATTCGACGAGGCTTTCGCCCAGCAGTGGGCTGATGTGGGCTGTCAGTAGTAGTAGTATATATATATATATATATATGCGTCTATTTCCATAAATATATATTTTACACTTTGTATATTCAATATGCACATATACATTTCTGTAATTAATGACAATATAAACGCTGGTTCGCATGAAAATGAAGATAAACACTGATAAATATACACAATATATGCAATTAAAATTTTATATAACGCGGGCTAAAAAATATGTTATCGTTTAAATACTTAACATACTCGAAAAATATATGAAATTTATGATAAGATTCTGTAAACATATTTTTCATTAAATTAATAAAATTTATAACATGGTCAGGGAATAAATATTTGTTTGCAAACGAGCAGTTTTGAAAAGACGAGGACAATATTAAAAATATATTTAATGTAGCAATTTGGACTACTACATTTCTTGATACTGAACATCAAAGGCACAGGAAATGCGATAATTAAAATCATTAACAGAACTAAATATATCTACAGACGAATGGTATCAGATGATGTTTTCATTTTTTTATATTCTACATAAACATAACCTAATTTCTGTCACACATGTCAATACTTATTGAAATTATGAAAGAGTAAGTTCATTTATATAATTTATACAGTGTTATTATACTTCTATAAATGGATGGCTATTACTAAAAACCAATTAGAGAATTTTGGAACATTTAATTTTTTGTATGCAATTAAATTATTAGCTAATATAAAACAGGAAACTTTTTTATAAGTATTATTAAAATCATAATAATAAATTCTTTTAGTATAGCAACCAGAATGTGTTATTAACAAAGATAAAATTAAAATGCATTTTATCCAAATAATATAAAAATCTTTCAGCAATTGTTTCGAGCTATAAAATGTCATCTATATAACAATTCTAGTTTTTTCCTCGAAGAACTACGCGAATATTCCTTCCGTGTCACCTCATCGCTTGTATACTTTTTATCACGTACAAAGTTGTTCAGACTTTTGAATAAATGGAAATCTGTTAGTGAGAGGCTTGGTGAATAGAGTGGATGTGGGAGAACTTTACAGAGTAACTTGTTCAATTTAAACCATGTGATTTTTGTTATACTTGGTTTAACACCCTTTTGGGTCAAGATGAGTTTTTTTTCAACTGATTAAAACCAACTTTCATTTCTTTAACTTTTTAGTTCTTTATTCTATTCTCAAACATCTCATTACCGCCATTGATCTTCCACATTTCAAAAATATTTAGTAATTAAATTAGACCAATGAAACTATCGAATAATCTGTAACATGTATACATGAAAATGTCGCTATGATACAATCATTTTACAATTTTTCGTCATAAATAAAAACATGGCGCTAAATTTTTTTACTTAATTCACATACCAAAAGGGAAAAATATATAGTGTATCTATTACAATTTTCTTTGTCGATAATTTCTACGGTATCTACTGATTCAGTTTCTTTAAATTTTCAGTTCGGCCAATAAAATATTATTAAATGTTGTGAGCTTAACTTTTTTCCATTTAGTAAAAGTTTTATTTGACTTGTTTCACTATTTATTCCACGAACTTAGTAGATTTTTTCGCTGTTCCTTTTTAGACCTATCCTGAAGTTTATAATCTCTAGTACCAAAAATAGTTACACTGTTGCTACTCTACATTTTCTCATGTTCATTACTCTAAATCGCATATATTTATTTAATTAATTAGATATATATATATATATATATATATATATATATATATATATATATATACACATATATATGTGCACGCATGTATATGTGTGATATGTATATATAAATATAAAATATTAAATTTAGAATTCTATATTTACCTTTATCATAAAAAGTATTTAGGTTAGATAAGAGACGTTCTGGGAACTTCAACGCAAAAAATATCATACCAAGAAAAGAAAATAACAATAAAAAAAATAATGAGGTCGCGCATAACTTATAGATTCATATTTTAATAACCAAATTTGAAACCATTTTAGACATTTCTTATAAACGAATTAAATTAAATAGATAAAAAATCGTTCAGCTTGATTTTTCACTCTGAAAAGTTTTAAATATACTTTTAGCGAACAGATCACTTTGAATAGCGTAATTAATTAAGAAACGCTACGTACGAAATAATTTGATATCGTATCGCACTCAAGAGAGAACAGGTAATGCCATTAGCAATTTCTATACTCTATTTAGTGCTACGATAAAGAAGATAAAGCATGTACAATATACGAAACACTAACAAGTATGTTGGACAATATAAAACAATTTATTACTTTATATATATATATATATATATATATATATATATATATATATATATATATATATATATATATAGGGTCATACAAATGTGACACCTGGATTTATGTTTTATTAAAAAGAAACAAAAAAAAGTATACACATGTTTCCCTAAACACCACCCTATACACATGTTTCTTTTTAATAAAAAAAACAAATCTAGGCGTCATATTTGGATAACCCTATATAATGTTACAAAGCAAAATATACCTAAATATCTTAAAAACCATTAATATTTAAAATAATAGTATTTAATTCTGCTATCAATATATGTGTATTAACATATATTGATAAGATGAAATAGAAATTTAATAATTATTTATGTTAATTATCGAATGTTTGATATAAATATAACAATAATTATTAAAATAAATCGATTTCTAATAATGCATTTCGATGTAAATACTGCCCTAAACATTTTTTGGACAATTCTAGCTAATGTCAATTAATTCTGATCAATTCAGTTAAATCATATTTCATCCATTGAAAGTGTGTGAATACGTGTACCGTATCTACATATGTGTGTGCATGCATTTATATTGCTCATCGTAAATTAAATTTTATCTAATGGAATTATGTTGTGCAGAATGCATTTAGTGTTTAATCAATAATCTATTTTATCACTTAATGCCAAATCTAATATTAATTTACTACATTAGAACAATTAAAGAAATTATATATATATATATATATATATATATATATATATATATATATATATATATATATATATATATATAAACTAATATATTATTCATACACATTTGAACGTAAAGAAATAAAAGTTAGTAAATAAGTATAGATCATTTACGTAAGAAAAATTATTTTTATTGTATATTTTATAAAAATATTTACATACATACATACTTACGATATATTTACGGATATAAATATATATATATATATATATATATATAAATAATTTTGATAACAGAATATATATTAAACAAAATTATTATTGTTGAATAAAATTAAAAAAAACTGTTTGTCTTTGTTGTGCATAATTCTATCATAAATATGATTTAATTGCTTGTTATTATAGAAGGATTCATATTATCTCTTGTTGAAATGACGGTACTGTTTTAACTCACTTGATATAACTAATACAAAATAATCCTGCATTAAATATAGTTTCAATAATAAAAACAATGCACACACGAAGAGATAGACATACTTATATATAATTATATATAAAATATTAATTTATAATTTTATATGAATTTATTACTTTTTTAATGAATAATTCTATTAAATATTTATATATATATATATATATACATTTGTACAAAGATGTAATAAACTGTATTACAAATAGTTACTCAATCAAATGTATCATGTAACTGATTGGATTTAAACTAAAAGAAAATTTGAAGAAAAATTATATATATATATATATATAAACATTATGATTTCTTAAAAAACATTATAAAAGAAATCTGTTGATCTCAAGTGACCTCATTAAAGTAGTGATTATTTTCGTGTGATATATATATATATATATATATATATATATATATATATATATATATATAAACACACACACACACACACACACACACACACACACACACACACACACACACACACACACACACACACACACACACACACACACACACACACACACACACACACACACACACACACACACACACACACACACAGGGTCATCCAAATTTTTAATAAAACACAAATCTAGGCGTCACATTTGGATGGATCTCTCTCTCTCTCTCTCTCTCTCTCTCTCTCTATATATATATATATATATATATATATATATATATATATATTTATATAATTATACATAAAACATCAAATATCTATATAGATATGCAAAGGAACGCATAAATAAAAAGAATATGTTTTGTAATTCTATTTGCTCATTTAATTAACGTTTAAGATAAAATATTTCTAAGTACTAGGTCGTGTAATATGAAATGACGGATTTTTATATTATTTCCAATATAATAATCCGATATTTCATATCACACGATCTAATATTATTTACGATGCTCCGTTGATTTGTAACATAATTATAATTTTCTATAGTTTAATATAATTTCACATTTTTTTTCAATATAGTTTAATATACTTCTGATTACTGTTATTTAATATAAAATAGATAACGTATACTTTTTATGTATTTTCATACACATTAATACAACTGTTTTGAGAATGTTTGTAAACATAGACGCGAAATGTGTTCGAATATTTATATACATATTTACACTAAATATGTGGTTTAACACAATTAATAAATAAAAATAATAATCTACAATACATATTTAATTTATAGGGCCATCCAAATGTGACGCGTAGATTTGTGTTTTATTAAAAAGAAACATTTATATAAATTCTTTTTCATAAAACACAAATTTAGGCGTTACATTTGGATGACCCTATAGAACTTGACAATACTGGAACATAAATAAATACGCCCATCTGCACAAAACTTTATGTATTTATTTCAAACATCATTTTATATAATATATATATATATATATATATATATATATATATATATATATATATATATATATATATATATATATATCGAAGTAAAATATTATTTATAATTATTTGTCGATTGATCCAAAGATATAAAAAATTAGTTTCTCGAAGAATTTTTTCCAGTGACACAGCATATAGTTTTGTACTATTCTGTGCTCTAAATATTGCGCACATCATATTTTTTTTTTTATAATAACGAATATAAAATATTTTTATTTTAGAAATATAAGAATTTATTAAATAACAAAAAATATGTTATCTTAAAATGATATGAAATAACACTAGATTATTAAAATAATACATACATAAAAATGTTGGTACCAATGTTGACACTTTTGAGTTATTATTGTTGGTAACATAAATCTTCACAGTATTAAGAATCACTGATGATAAGAAAAAAACGGAAGAATAAACACTTGATATACTTTTTTTATTGCTTCACAGCGCTGGATCATTTCACTGGCACATATTTTTACACCAATAACCACTCAACTTAATCGTTTGTAGTTTTACACCAATCTATCCCATTTCATATAACAATATGATTGATATCTTCGTTAAAGAGAAACACATATTTCACATGACAATCACAGGATTTTCCAAAATCGTGTAACAGAAAGTGAAATATATTTATATGTAAAATGTATTATTTGTTAAATGTCTCAACTTCAGTTGTGCTATCTGTGTGGCAAATGATTTTACATGTAAGACATAAAAGCTTGTGTTAGTGTATGTACATATATATATATATATATATATATATATATATATATATATATATATATATATATATATAAATCAATTTCCTATAACAAAATGCTACTTTCTAAAGAATAAAAATATCACTAGTATAATTGATTTAAGTAAAATAAAATAAATGAATATAAAAACTGACACTATTTTTTGCTCTATTCAATCTATTTTGTTTATTATATCTATTTTTTTATATATATATATATATATATATATATATATATATATATATATATATATATATATATATATATATAAATTCACTACTGAGAAAAGATAGTGAGATTCAAGATTCTTGTATATTTATAAATCACAACTCAAAATTATCAATGATTTAAGGAAGTAAAAAATATTACTTTTTCAATTAAATGATTAGATTATAAATTAGAATTATTTCACTTTTATAAAAATATCTTAGTATAAAATATAAAAATAGTATTATAAGTAAAAAGTCATTTTTATCTTCGTTTAAATTTTTGAATCAAAATGTAACTACTAGTTAATTTTTTATGAAAACAATTCAATCTGTAATTTACTAAACACACATTTTAACTACATTCTTGTTGATTTGCAATATTTTTCATGAAACTTACAAGAATTATTAAAATTTTATATTCATCATTATAATTTTATAGATTTCGTAAGTAAAGATAACATAAATGTACGAAGTGAATTAGATTTTTTATACAATAAAATGAAACATTTTAAATGATCTTATACAGTATAGTTTCTTTCTTTTGATTTGTTAAATCTTACTGCACATATACGTTTATCAAGTATACAGCTGCTATACAGTTTTTATCAGTAATATAAACAGCACATGTTTTTTAAAAGAATAATAATAAAAAATAGATATGAAATTATTCTTAAATATGCATTTACATTTCCCATATCGTATCATTTACAATATTTAATCTATTACATTATCAGCACCAAAATTAAACAAAGGGTAATAAATAACAAACTTTTTAAATGAATCAAAAAAATGAAATCTATTTAAATCTATAGAATAATTGGTGTGTGTATGAGTGTGTTTATATAAATTTAAATTCAATTTTGTATAAACGCAAATTAAAATAAATTTCGAGTAGACATAAATCTGCAACTACCCTATACTTCAAATTAAAAATGTATACTATAATCTTACACTACATAGAATTTGATCTATTTTAATGGAAATTTTCATATAAAATATAAAAGTTCAAAATAGTTTTTTTAAAAAAAATGCTTTTGACCTCACACTACTCTTGTAATTATATGTATAATAATTCCATATATATATATATATATATATATATATACTACAAACACAGACAAAATATACAGAACAGACAACACAGCATACACAAAGTGAAATACATACATACACAATTAAGTTTTTTTTACAACGAAAAATAATTTTGGATTCTGCATGAACTTAAATTTCTGCCTATTTTTAGAATTATTTACATAATACGAACTTTTTCTGCTACTGAATAATTATGAGTCGACTAAATAATATTGTACTTGCTACTTGTGTGCATACATATTGTTTTCAATTAAATTTTAAACTTTTTCAAGTTCAACTTATTACTTTTCTAATGCTTCTGTTTCAACTACTTAATAGGTCATTAAATTGTAACGAAACATGTAAATTATTACGTCGTTAATAAATGCTTACAAAGTTCAAAATATTATTTTTAAAATCAATAGATACGTTATCATTGTGAAATTATTATATTCACAAATACATTATCTGATGATAATTACTGAAAGCATTCTAAAATAAATATTTTATAAAAAGAATATACCGATAAAGCACTAAAGTTACATTTTTCATATATATATATATATATATATATATATATATATATATATATTTAATAATGTAAATAAATATTTAATTATATAAAATCTTGTGTACAAACAAATAAAATTTAAATTATTTGCTAATTTTGTATATAATGTTTGTGAATAGAAATTTATCTAACTTTATTATATTTATTTTTAATAATAATTAAAATAAATCATAGATTAACATTTCTGTAAAACACGTAATTAATATAACACTATGGTTAATTAACTTTTTCGCAAATTAAACATTTCTCAATGCCACAATAAGACGAGTAATACTAAACACTGGGAAAAAATTGTAGCGCTGAGACAAGATTTTAAAAAATACACTAACAGCATATTAATGTTGTCAGGTAATAGTTAGTTCATATATAATTAATATAAAAAAATAAATTACAAGAAATAATATTTTTTTAATGTTTATATTGTTAACGTGGTAACATTAAGAATATATTGATAATTTTGCTGTTTGAAAACCTCGTAATTAAAATATATATATACAATATTATCTATATTTTTACACAATAGATGGAAAACAATTTAATATTTTGATATTCTAACGAAACTATTTCAAAATTGAGTAAGTGACTAATATTAAATATTAATTACTGAATAAAAATTAAGAAAATGTAAATGACATTTTTTTTAAAAAAAATATATATCATTTCAATTACAAATGTTTATATTTGAGTATCTTTTATACCGAGGAATTAGAAAAAAATAAAGTATTTATAAGTATTTTTTTAACTGATAAATTAACATAACGAGTTTATGTAATTACATACCTTAATAATTTAAAAACAGTAATTGCAAAAAATATTATAAAATTACATATTTTAGTAAGAAAAATTAATATGAGAATTCATGTAATATTTTTTAAAAATTGTCAAACAGTACTAATAAAAAGTTTTAAATATTTATATTAAAAAATAGAAATTTAAACTTTACCACTCGTATTATTAAATATGTTATGTAAAATTATTTTTATTTTTAATATTAATGTTGGATATTTTAATCATAAACAAGAATTAAAATCAAAAAAATGTACAGATAATAAATAATTTCACTTGTTTAGTTGGAAGTTTTCAGTCACTTGTAATATTTAGTTATTTTCTTTTATAATAAACATATTTCCTATAATTAAATATATTTTTTGAAAAATATAAGGACGACGTATTCATTTTTAAAAGCAATCACAAGCTATAAATAATCACACACAAATATGAAATTAAAAAAACTACATATTTCTTATTACTCATTCATTAACAAACTTATGATAAATACTTGTCACCCTTATTATATATCTTGTGATGTGTATGTGTATGTATGCGTATATGTGTGTGTATTTGTGTGTGTGTGCATGTATGTGTGTGTATATATGTATATGCGTGAGTGTACATACACATATGAATGTATGTATGTACGTATGTATGGATGTGTGTATGTGTTATGTACAATGAGGTTAAAGATCTAAAAACAGAAACTGTCTGTATAGAGTTGATTTTATAACTAAAGTATAAAACAATAGCTGTAACTGAATAATGTTGGTTTGACCTATTTTTGTACAAAATTGACTTTAAATAATTCCTCATCAAATATTGGAATGTTTAATATTTTTCTTCTGTACAAATGGATAATTAGATTGATATTATCGCAATTTTTTAAATATCAAATTTATAAACATGAATACAAGAAATTTACGAAATCAAAATATATTCTCCACTTTACATAATACTATATATATTATTTTAACCTTACTAATTACTTTTAATTTATGTTCATATATTTGAATAAAATCAATAATTAATTTCATTCAAATCAAATACTGTATAATAGCCTAAAATCATTTAACGAAAAACGTAAAATAACTTGTAAATAAAAAAGAAATGTCATCATACATTGCTATTATTTCATAAAATATCAACTATAAATGTTTTTATCAAATATGATAGGAACGTTCTTATTACTTATTATAAAAAGATAATTGAAACTGGAAATATGAAAGCAATAATTAATTCTTAATACAGTACTAATTATTATTTCACTTTCAAATTGAATTAAGTCTATATAAAATAACTTACACAAAATCAAATAACTAACAATCAAAACAATATAGTTAAAAACTGAATCGATACTGTAAAATTATCCAATTACAACAGTCTGCGTTACAGCAGTTATCTAATCATATAATAGTTGTGATAACCCCGCGATTAAAGTTGAAAAAAGTATAATGGTTTTACATTGCACGTTTGACCTTAAATATAATTGTGTAACTACTAATCGTGTGAACGTCATAAGGAAAGAAAGAAGGTACAAAATATATCGTTTTCAGTGAAATCAAAACATCATTAAATCTTAACTTCATACTTATAAGTTTATGAACGATTACTGATAATCGGATATACTAAAATCCTGTTAATATAAGAGAGTTTATCACGTTTCTTAATAATAAGTAAATTATGTGTAGGTGTAATAATTATTATACACGTTCTCACCACACACACACACTCTTTATTATTATAACCCGTTGATTAGCGTTCCATAGAATATGTTTTAGATTGTTTTTGTGATTGTCGTTAAGAAAAAAAAACGATTTTTTAAATAAGTAATTAAAAATACACGATAATGAATACAGAAAATGGTTTATTTTGGGTAATGAAATAATCGCCACTTAATATTCTATAAATAGACTGTTGGGATAAAGTGTAGTATTAGTCAGCCAGGATATACACATGTTTGTGCATAGATGAAACAAATTTAGTGAAAATGGTATCTGAGATAAACCAAATTAATTCAGAGATCGATAGCACAGGTGCAAACGCAGAAATTCAAAATGTTATTCCAAAAAACATAAAGAAAGGTTTGAACTTAGCCGAACAATTGAAGTTCTATTTTCTAAATGCAGATCCTTCCACTGAAAGAAGCCACAAAATTTAAGAGAGAATTTCATAAATGCTTTATAATTTATAAAAATCTCTAAGATAAAAACAAACAAAATTAACAGATTTTCCCAAAAGTAGAGCAGAAGAAAGATCATAAGATGGTTATTTTTCCAAAAAGAAAACGCTATCATTTAATGGTGCTTAGCAGTAATGAAAAAGAAAACATTTAATATTAATATGCAATAATTTATATCAATTATTGTTTTAATCAACATACATCTCTTGTTATAAAAAGAAAATATATTTTTTTTAATTTTTGAATCCCAACCCTGTTTTTTGTATTAGTTTTTTGTTTCGTATAACATGGCATTTTTTTAGGAACTTAACAACCATAATATACGGAGGTTACCTGCATAAAAATATGTTCGCTTAAAACTGCAAACTACCCTTTAATTTTTTCAATGTTTGATCACTACTATCATATAAACAAGAAGCTATTTTTTGATTAAAACCTCCCTATGTGGATATCAGATAAAAACTTTAAAGTGTAAAATACAGTCGTAAATCCCTGCTTATTTCCTAAACAGCCTCAACCGAGTTGACTTATTTATATCATTTTATTAAACTATTCATCCTAATAAATTTATTTAGTATAAAAGAAGAGTTTTTCTGAATTAGTTCTATATTTTTCGTTTTTATTATCGAATGTAGTAAGATCCGGTAAACCTTCATTTAATCCTTTCGTCACTAACGGGACCTATGTGACCCATAAAATGTTTGTTATTACTATTGGGACAAATATGCCCAACTTAAACTACTGATGGAACATGTGTCCGTAATTCAAATTTAAAATTTGAAAAAAAATCAATTTTTTGCGCAAAAATAGATTACTTAAGTAACTCGAAAGATCATCAAACGAAACAGAAGTTTTAAAACTAAAAATATTTAATCCGCGGTGAAAGGGTTAAGTAAAAGTTTCAGCAATGATAAAACAACTCATAATTGTTTTTTTTTACAAAGTTCAGATTTTTATAAATCTTATTTACAATTTTGGAAATAAATCCATTCTATATAAAGATCGTTCTATATTCAAGAATAAAATCAATTCAAGAATCGTTCTATATTGTAAGAATAAAATGCTATTTTTACTCCTTTGTTAAAATAGGATAAAAGATATTAATGTAGGATATAATGTATTAATAAAAGCATATAAAAATACTTTTTTAAAAATTAAATACCATATCCCTATAATATTTTAAATCATATTTATATAAACAGGAATACCTCGCATAGTACGGCTAATCGGTTCCACTGATTAGCCGGATTATTTGAAACCGGACTAATCGAAACATTAACTAAATACAAAAAACGTTAATTGGTTACAAACAACTTTTTTTCCCCGTTTCTCAGTAAATAAAAAGAGGGTAATATATTTAAATATTTGTATGTATCAACAAAACAAAATCAGGGGTTTATACATTCATTTTAAATTCATTTCCAATTAAAATTTAATTATCAAAAAATCGACTTTATTCTAGAGTTGCGAATCGAAAACTAAATAGAAATAAACTAATAGAAAAAGAAAAGACCACAAAACTAGAACTGTGCATAATGTGCATATACCATTTCAGTTTCCTTTTTTATTATGTTTTCATAATAAAGGAGAAAACTTGAAAATTTGCATATAAAAATAATTTTATGTATTAATTTTTTGGGATTTTTTCAAGTAAAAATATTTATTTTTTTTTTGGAAATTTCAAACCGGACTACGTGAAACCGGACTAATTGAAGCCGGACTATGCGAGGTATTACTGTATATTCATGAGAGATATTGCATTACTACCCCACCCCATACATTAAATTATAATATCATGACAATTTATTTTGACAGTAGTATTACTGAGCCAATTTTTTTTTTTAGAATCATTACAAAACCAAGGTTTACGGATGTTTTAATACGATGAGGGCTTCTGTTTACTAGTCTACACTCCTAGTGTAATATATAAATAATTATTACATGATTCTAAAATTAAATACATACGTACGAATGAATGTATGTATGTGAATATATATATACAATGTATATGTATTTATATATGATAAAAACATATATTTCACTCAACAGATTAGTCACTTGCTTATGCACCTTTGTCGACAACATATTTTGAATATTTGTTGAAGTATTTGTATATTTCTCTGATAGTTTCTCACATGTGAAAAAGTAGTGCATTGTAAAATACGATAGTGTATTACACGACTACCGTGTCTCAACAATCTGAATTTTAATATCGGCAAGATTCTTTTTACACACTTCTAATGATTTTCATCCAAATAAAAAAAATAATAATATACGTGTAAATGAATGTCTGAGATGTATACATATACATTTCTCATATAACCAAAACTCGATTTCCCTTTCTCTCTTTTAATCATACGACTGCTCAAAGTCTCAAACGTGGTTTCCTTTAGGCGGAGACATCAATTCTATGCTCAGTTTAAACATTTTCTTAAATTTGAAATTCACAAATAATAAATTTATGTATACTACGTTTTTATTAACATAACATAATCTGATCAACTAATATGAAATGCTGATTTTTTTTAAAAAAAATCCTATATTACACATTCATATACACACATACTTATATGCATATATAAAACTAAAAATATTAAATACATTTATAAAATGTTATGGAAACTTTCATACCATATTATTTATTAGTAACAATTTTCAACGTTTGTATGTAATATTTTATAACTTTATAAGCACATTTTTTTTTTTTTTTTTGTAAAAATTAATATGAGTACTAGAATCATCAAAAAAAAAAAGATTAAATCAAATCTGATATAAAATTATACAATTGATATAAAATCCACTATTTGTTTTTATATCCCATGAAAAAATCTATACAATTTTCTATAATTCTTAAATCGATGTGAGAAAACACGAATAAAGTTAAAGATGCGTTAAACATATCATTTAACAGAACCGCACGACGTCCTTATAAATTAAATTCAATCATATTTTATAGTATTTAACGATAAAAATCAAAGAAACTCGATTGAATATCCATTTGGAAAATATCTAATTTTGTTCAATTACATCTAACGAATTCGTTGAAATACGATGTTTTCGAAGAAACGCGATTATGTATTAAAGAGAGTAGTTAGAACGATATAGAAACACATGAAGTAGAAAATGATACAATTTATATATTGCACAAGTCATGAAACAAACAGGAGAAACCATTTCTCGGAAATGTGATATAGTCGGAAATAATCGTAAAATTGATCGTATGAAAAATTGTATTAGCCAATTAGGTTATTAACATTTGTGCCGTATTTGAAAATAACGAAAAATCTTTTTTAACCAACAAACCGAAATAAACACATTTTTTTATTTAAAACTGGACGGACCGTTATTAAATAAACTCTACCAGTAATAAATTTTAAATACATTCCGTTTATATTGTAATGCTTTCATGGCTCGGTCGTTATTTTTCAACCAATTTTTTTTTTACGAACGGCATCCACTGAAAAATACGGGATCGAGTACTCACTTTACCTTGACTACATTGTTCGTCACAGGTGGTGTATACAAGCAAAAAGGGTAGGAATCCAACTATGGAATTTATTCACTACTCCATATATACACATATTTTATATACACAGTGTACAACAACTCGATAATTCACATTCTGTCGTACTGATTATTTCATCGAGGTCAAAACAGAACACAATTTCGTTCGTACTTAATTGACAATTCCTTTACGTCTCGTCTCTCCATTGCACATATAAAACATTGATAACAACCACATCCGAATTCATTATTTTAGATTGTAAACAGATAAAGACACTAGGTTTAATTACGAAAAGACTTTTAGGGTTTTTCTGAATTTCCAATATGAACAAATATAGAAAATTCAAGAAAATGCTTATCATTCACCATTATTAATAAATGTATGATGTCAATGGTAAGGCACGAATAATAATTCTGAGAATAATACTATTTCAATGTTAAAATGTGTGATTAAAAATTCAGTTCAAATATTATACAGATATATATATATATATATATATATATATATATATATATATATATATATATATATATATATATATATATATATATATATATATCAAACTTTGTATACTTTATAATTTAAATTATTCAATGAATTTTCTAAATATAAAATCTATTTCATTTTAACTTTATCACATGTATTTAGATTTAATTTTCAGTAATATGTATTTTTATGGTAAGTGTGTATAATACTTTCCGCACTGATTAAATATTGTTATTTAAATACTCATACTACTTTCTAAACACAATTATAATTTTCTCTTAAAAAAAAACTCCCACAGTTAAGTTTCGTAACAAATACAAAAAAAATAAGTTAATTGTAAAATTTTACAAATCCACACACACAAATAGGTGTGTGTATGTGTGTGAGTGTGTGTGTATATGTGTGTGTGTGTGTGTTTGTGCCCGCGCGCGTTGAAACCATGTAACGCAACTATGATATCAATTTAAAATTAGCTACGGCATCTATTAACGATTTTGTTTATATATTTAACCAATTTGAATTTTAAAACACATCCGTAATTTATTACTGAAACTCATATTCCTATACTCTAAAACACTGCAATACGGTAATTAATATTGAAATGTGATTCTATATAGTTATAGAACGACATACAATCTTATCACTAAATTTATATATGTATGTATTACATTTTATTACTAATCAATTCGATACAATTAAGTCACACATTTAATGACATTCAAAATAAATTACGTTATAAATTGCAAAATTAACGATAACATACAATATACATTACAAGTATCACGTCAAAATTTGCGAAAATGAATTTCAAAAATAGAACTATAATTTTTTATACGTATTCTGGTTTCGAACGAAATTAACGTTTTTGGATAACCGACAATATTTAAAATGTACAATGGATAACTCGTCGTTGATGCTCGACATTTAGTTACGTTTATCTTATAATATTAGAAAAATATTATCAAAATAATGATAATTTCACAATAATAATACAAAATGAGTTATTATTACATTTTTATAGACTTTAGTAAGATTTGTTCGTTTTCTATTATTTTTTATTCTTGAATTGTAGTCAATAAATCAGTTAGTTTTTAATATAAATTATATTCAAGAATTTTTTAACATCAAAATATAATTAGAAATTTTTTTGGATCTAATCGGATTTATACTCCTACTTAGAGATTTAACTTTATATATATATATATATATATATATATATATATATATATATATATACACATACATGCACACGAGCTATATTTATGTTATATATGTAATTTCATTCGCCACAGTGATCTATTTTTGTTGATCACTATTTTATTAATAGAACAAAATTGATCACTTCACAAGAAAGAAAGAAAGCATTATATATATGTATATTAACTAAATAGCACGCATATAAAGATATTTTCCAATGCTACTGCACAATGCACTTTTATAATGAAAAAGAAACTTTTTCAGTTCGAATTACCTCCACTATTCACTCAATAACAATCACAAATAATGTGACGCAGCACAAGTAACACTCAAGGTTAGAACACAAATAAAAATTTCCTTGGAACAAGAACACACCATCAAAGATCGACACCGTCGTACGTACATTACAAGAAACGATATTAATTTGAACAATTTTTTTCCAAGTATAGATCACACGACGCACACATACACAAGTTCACACATTATTCGTTACACACGAATATGAAGATGTAGCATACTACAATAACGTCATGTCACAACAAAAGAGTATGTGCGAAACTGAACGAACGAGAACACTGGTTTATCCTAACACGGGCGGAATAAATAACTACTTAACAAACATTTCAAGACTTTTAATAAACAGTGAAAATATTCATCTCAAGTTAGCAACAACTTGAACAGAACAAGGACACGCACGCGTTTACAACGACGAACGAAGACACTTGCCAAATGCTTTTGTATAATCTGTGTCATTCCGCCGCGCGACGACCGATAGACCGACCAAGCTGCCGCCAAGAGGAGTGCAGGCGGTATAAAGACACGAAACGGTACGGATTTAGCCGAAACCTATACAGTACACTAACGAACGAACACACACACACAAGTATTCATACGCATACTCACACATGCATGGCATAAACGATATTCAACCAACACACACACTGGAAGATATCTATATACATGTATTATGATACGCGTGCAACTAGAAACACACACACATACAAACAGTCAAGCCATTTTACATTGCTGCATACGGCGCGATGCACACACACACACGCAAATACTAAACCTCTAGTACAAAAAAAACAATATGCTTGTTTGTTGTGTATATTACTATACACACACATATGGCAGTTCGAACTGTAAAAAAAAATAAACACAAACGTAAATTGATTCTTTACTCCACAACGTTTAAGATTCAGTATTTAAAACAATTATTTGCTATTATCGATTTGTATTCGATTTTTTTTCTCGATAAGAAAACATTTAAATATATTACACGCACGTAAACATTCACACAAACAATCGATACGTATTTAAATAGTAACTGAAACATTACATATAAATCGAGTCATACACAGAATATTACATATAAATTTCGTAATAAACATTATAATTGGAGATAACGTATCATAATTATATATCAGAATACTCACGTCACAGACGAAGTGTGTTTTTTTTAAAAAAATAATATTGTTTCTAGTACACAGTTAGATGAGAAATTTTGCTATTTGCTTATCGAAAAACTGAAAATAATAAATTATATTACTGTTTTATACGATTTTTACTATTTACCTCAGCATTACTTTAACCTTTCAATACTCAATTATAATATCTGAATAATTTTCATACAGAGAAACAAAATTGCAGTTTTACTAACAAAATAGAATAAAAATCACTAGTCGCGAAGGATTTTTTTAAATGTCATATTTTTTTATTAATTTGCGAATTACGCGAATAAGATGCTTTCATCATATTCAGATCTCAAATTTTATCATTAAACTGAAAATAATAAACAATAAACGTAGGTTCATAATATATGAACAGAACTAATATGGTACTATGACAAAATTCACTTTTATGCAATTGAAGTTTTTGATATCAATGCAACATTTTGTATTCGGTAATTATTTATTGTCCATTTTTTTACTAATACTTATTTCGATGATTATGCTAAAAATTACAAAACACGAAATTATAAAAAGTACAAAATGTCACACTCTGAAGATGAAAGCATCATGATTTAATTGCTCGAATGAAAAAAGTGAAGGGTATAAGTGATTATTTCACATCTTTATAAAAGATTTTGGTGTCGTGTTGAGTAGTTCAGTTTATTTAAAAATAATAATTAAAAATTGAATAAAATCTATACAATATAATTAGAGATTAAAGAAAAACAAGATTATATAGCTGACTTACAGGGTAAATGTCTGTATTCAAACATATTAAATAATAATAATCCTGCAGTTTTTAATTATATTATGCATTTTTTTATTTAAAAAATTTACCATACACTTTTTTATTTATAATACTGAAAAAATGTGAAGGCTATTTTATTTTATTAAATTACCTTATATATATATATATAATCCAAATGTAACGCCTTCATTTATGTTTTATTAAAAAGAAACATGTGTATAAGATGGTGTATAGGGAAACATGTGTATAGTTCTTTTGTTTTTTTAAATAATGAATTTAATGAATGACCCCCCCCCTCTCTCTCTATATATATATATATGTGTGTGTGTGTGTGTAGAGAAAGTAACAACTTTAAAGATTTTACTTTTGTTTAATACTTAAAAAAACTGCATATATCAATTGATTTTTTTATTAACATATATATATATATATATGAATAACTGAATATGATTAGTATACAAAGGGTCCCTATTTTTTCAAATTAATTAGTAACTTCTGTTTCATTAAAAACCTGTACCTAATAAATTTAAATATTTTGCCATATGTTCATATAATCTGCATCACTCTATTACATATTTTTATTTTTCTTGTATTATTTATCAATAAGTCAATTTTAAACAGAATTGATAGAGATTTGTAATCAAGGTATCTGTTATATGATTAACAAAAAAAAATAATTTTAAAAATTAACAACTAATTTCTATATTTCTTGTAACAGAATTATGAAAAGAACCAGTTTCATTTTTTTGTAAGCATTTTTTTTTCTAATTAATTTATGTATAAATAAAACTAACTATAAACGTACTTCAAATAAAATATTGATTTAGATAATAAAAAGTTTAAAATCAGAGTTATAAAAATATAAAACTTATTTTATATAAAATACAATACAAAAGCAAAATAAATTATTATCATTCAATATAATACATGAATAAAATAAATCTTTTGAGTTAACGGTAATAAAATGTATTGAATATTTTTATTTATGAAAAAAAAATCATTTAAAAAAACTATTTATTTTTGATTAAAAGAAATAAATTAATGATTATTTTATTACACGTTGTAAAACAAATATAATATTTAGAGAAAACTTTCAAGATTTTGCAAGTATTAATAATTGGTGACTTTTTATTACGAATATAAAGAAAATATTAATAACAACGTACAATCTATGATAGTAAAAATACTGTACGAATTTTTATATATTATATATAATGACAATAATAATTAATAAATATAATGATCGAATCAAATTAATTTAAAAATGTCCTAACAAGAATAGCAACCTACTGAAACGATCAATATTTATCTAATGAATTAAAAATGAATATAAGTAATCTAGTAAAGAATTTTAAAAAGATTTATGACAATCATTCGATTGCAATTACATTCAACAGGCATATATAGAAATGAAAGAATAGAAAAAAGCCTTGGTGAATAAGAAAAATGTAATCTGCTTAAGATTGATTTTAGTAATAAAGAAAAATTAATTGACGTCACTCGAGTTAATTTATTTTTTCATAAATCGATCACATATTAAGTGTTCAATAATCATTCGGGCTAGGATTAGATTTTATAAATCCTTGCTATAAAATATTATAGAATCAAAAGGCTCTGACGATGATTGCGTTGCCATCGAAATGCATCAGCCGATATAATTATAATTATAAATAATAAGTGAACAATAAGTGATTATTGAACACTTTAAATTATTGTGGTGTTGGGGTTAAAATTCATTTGTGTAAAGTGAATCAGCCACAGTTCCAAAACAACAAATACTATAGAATAGTTTAATAACTATATGTTTTCGAGAAAAATAAAAATTAAATGATTATTTGCATAATTTTATAAAATTCTAAAAAACTGAGAAATTAATAATTTATGAAAAGATAATTAATACGTTAAAATAATAAATAATATTACAGCAGTAAAAAATTATTACCATTAGCAATTATAAATTTGTTTTATTATTTTATATGAAAAATAACTTCAACAGAGATTAGATAATAATTCGAAAATACACAAAACATATTCTAGAAGTTATTGCACGTTTTTCTTGAAGAAGTATACTTTATTAATATTTACAAACTCAAAAATACACACACGCATATATATATATATATATATATATAAACGAAAACATCCAAAATAAAATGTTCGTAGGCCAAAAACAATAGATAAAAACTGATATTGCAACAAAATTGAGGACAGTAGTCCCGATCTCATAACGAAAAATTAGGCCAAATAGTATTTTCTGTAGAAGTGTAGAGACAACTTGCCAGAAATAATAACATTTCTATCGAATCACTTAAAATACAGTAAAAATTTTAAAATTAGAAACACACTAATGTATAAACATATTGTAAATTATGTACGAATTCAATTTTGCAATTCAAACACAAAAAATAGAAAATTAACTGTGTACAGTTTGAAAATTTACTGACGATAATTACAATACTCTTAGTGCTATATTACCTGTTAAAAAATATTATATAATATATATATATATATATATATATATATATATATATATAATATAACTATTTTATTTGTAATTAACTATTAAAAACATTAATCATCAACAGTTTTGAACAGTAAATGAGAATTTTTTTATGTAATTGAGTTTTTAACCAAACTACATTTTTGAAATATAATATATTTTAATATTGTCTGTTGGAATATTAATACATTACCGCCCGGCCACGCCTAAACGCGTGTTTCGTGTTAAACTGCTGTAAGTCCGTTCACGCGTTAACGCGTGTTTCGTTGTATGAACTTTTGACGCCAAAAAGTATATATAATATATACAAGCTATATTTTTTTTCTAATTCCATCAAAAGATAATGGTGTATATATTCAAAATATTGGTAAATTATAAAAATTATGAAAAATATTTCAGATATTTTAAATAAAGTAATCTCTATCCCTAGCAAAGTTCCGTTTTTTGGAATAAAATTAAAATTGGTTCTCTTATTTTTTTTCTAACTTCTGTATATAGAATATATGCTTTTCATAATTTATCATATTTTTAACCATTCTAGATGTTTGTTTACGATAAAAAGTGTTTTTTTATAATAAACTATGTTTATTATAAAAAGCATCTCTTTTTTGTATTTTATCACGCTGGTACATTCATTACAGATTGAAAACCACTATTATATTTACATATATCTATGCATCGAACCCTTTTATAAGCCGATATGAAATTTCATTTCAAAATGTTCATTGGTTTAAGAATTACATCGATTTTATGAAGAAGTTATTTTTGTGCATTTTTTTGCGAAATTCCCCAGACTCTAGATGAAGTCTAGCGCGAAATACTGCGGACTGTAATGTGTTAATATTACATGTATAATAAATATAGAAAAACTGTGTACACAGAAATAATAATAATATAGAAAAACTGTATGTATGAAAGTGTATGTGTATATAGTAATATTTAAAGAAATTCCTGTAAAAAAAATATCGATAAAAGGCTAAGAACAGTTTTAAATAATCCAATTGTATATAAAACCTTCTTCATATTTTTTTTTCAAACGTATACACCACCTTTATTTAATTCAGAATATTCAACAGTACCGACTAAATTTTATATTTGTCAACTACCTGACCGACCTGACCAAACCATCACTGCAAATGAAATAAAATAATGTATATAACAACTAATTATTCATGTATCATATTAGTTTTCTTTGCAGTCACACAGGATTTTAGAACAGATATTTAAATTTTATTCACAAGTATTGAAATAAAATTATTTAAATTTCGTTATATTTACAAACTTATACTTAAAATTGTGTAAATCTAAACCGAAAATAAAGAAGTTTAAACATATCTTGTTTTTATTTCCGTGCTCATAATTCTGTGTATTGAGGTCAATACGTGTATATTTTACAGTATAACGGAAGTACTTTTTCAAAGAAAAAATGGAATCTGTTTAAAATATAATTTTTTAGATTAAAATACTTGATTTTACTTTTATACACCAACTTGTGCAAATAACTAAATGCAAATAATAAACATAAATACGCAAATGAAATATTTACA
>CP092088.1:21120006-21130006 GCA_029203775.1 Neoneuromus ignobilis | reverse complement strand
TATTTATATACACATAGATACACACATATAAATGCACACTTTTATTAAAATGTCGTTAACCTCTAATCATCTGAAAGTGTTCAATAAATGTATATTATAAATTTTCAATTTACTTTGTACATATTCGACGATGAACCGTTATCGTCAAAGTTTAAATACAAAAAATGACTTTTCAACTGATTTATATCTAAAAACATATTTACAATTATTTTTATTTAATGTAATCACTTTTTTAAAACATTTGATACATTAAAAAGAAAAATAATAATTTAATAAACTAAATAAACAAGTTACACATGTATATTATGAAGATATACATATGTATCTGATTACGTTTGATACTGTTTTCTTCTACCGTGTAATTCGAAATAAAAGACGATTTCATTTTTATCTTGCAACAAAAAAAATACATTCAATGTAACAATTTATATATGTATATATATATATATATATATATATATATATATATATATATATATATATATGTGTGTGTGTGTGTGTGTGTGTGTGTGTGTGTTTGTAATGCATACGTGCATGTGTGATAGAAGTATATGAAATTATTATTATTATTGACAGGATAAATTACTATTCGAGTATAATTAATCGTTATATATGTTAAACACAGCGTTTTATATATTAATTTTAAAAAATATTTTTCGCATAAGTACTTACTTAATTACGTACTAATAAAAGTTAAATAATTAGTTAAATCTAAATATGGATAATTTTCAAGTGCAGAAATAAAAGACTTTAAATTTTACACTTCTATTGAATATATACAATATTACATCGACAGATTTAACCCTTATCATTCCAACCGGCAGTGTCACTGCCAGAATTTTGGAATTTTATTATTATTGCGTTTAGTACATTGCAAGCCAGAGTATATTATACATCGTGCCTCTGAAAATATCTGTTGTCATTTGCGAGTAATTTATTCAGTTTTATTTAGAAAACACCATGTACTTCGAGTTCTTTCTGATAAAAAAAATCAAAGATTGTCTTATTTGTTCCAATGCTAAGACAAGGCTTAGAACAACATATTATTGTGACACCTGCGAGCGTAAACCAGAGCTACATATTTGCGATTGTTTCCTTCACTATCACACAAAAGAAGAATATAAAAAATGAATTACATGTGTAAATTAAAAAGAATTACATAAATAGTTCTTATGTTTAGTGTTTTTAAGGAAATCACACTAATTTTTTTTTAAACTAACATTTATAGAAATATTTGAAAAATAATAGTAAAATATGAATAAAATTCTTTTTGTACTAATATTTTTAATTTACCCAACATTTATAAATATTCTTACAAATAAAAAGCTACCTTATAAAACTTATGCAGAGTCTTATCTTAGCACTTTGAAATTAACAAAGTTTGTTTGGAGCTGGTTGAAAATCATTTCATAAAATTCTTAGAGTGATAAGGGTTAATACTAAGGAACGAGCCATATATCTAATAATTTTTTTAAGTATTCTTACTATTAAATACTTTTTGTATCAGATTTTCTATCTTACAAATAATACTCTAGCCGGCAAATGAATATTATTCGAACTAAAATTCAGTAATGATATATTTTCAAATAAGTATTTTAAACAAACGAAATATAGTTTCACTAAAAATTTAGTTCTAATTTTAGACTTTCATTTAATTATTTTTTTTGTTATTTCTTAATTCACAATATATTTATATGTACATGACGTTTTAATATATACATATATATATATATATATATATATATATATATATATATATATATATATATATATATATATATATATGTATATATATATATATATATATATATATATGTGTGTGAGTGTGTGTTTGTGTATGTGTGTGTCAGATGGATGTATGTATATGTGTAAATGTTAATTTGAAATTCTCTAATTCTGTGTAGAGTTACCAACTTTAAAACAAACAAGTTTCGTAACAACAATTACAATTGTTATTTTCTGACTACATTTTGAAATGACAGCAGTAAATCATTTTCATATTTAACGTCAAGGTTCAATTATATTCGATTAATAAATGACGAAATAAGTATCTTATATTTTTCTCGGAATTATGTTAAACTGAAAAAAAAAATGTTAAAAATCTTTTAAAGAGTCTAATATAATGTGGACTTGAACAATAATAGTTAAAATGTTACTCAAAAACAAACTAAGAAAATGTCATTCCAAATTTCAAGGTGTTTATCAAACGTTTTACCCTCAGTTACTATATACATCTGCGCCACTCGACAAACTCATCAAGAAATTTCTATCTGTTCAAAAATCATATTTGGCTGAGGATGCGTATAGTGAGACATTCAAATGATGGATTACGTATTATTATCTTGCTAAAGTGAAACTAGACAAACTATAACGACATGAATAGAGAGTATACTGTTGTGAGATAGGAACGAGTGTACACAAATTACATTGTGAAACCACATCCTTCACGATGAACAGAGTAGACGTGAGCCTGTTGTCATAAGGTGCGGAAAAGATGAGTATAAATATACTGATTATTATTGCGTGACGCGAACTTGTCCATTGTGACGCATTTAACGATGCCAACGACGACAAATGACAATGTGACAGAGACGGTGAACGTTGGCGTAATTGGAGGGCGGAGGACGCGCGGCGTACGGGCGCCGCGGTCCATACGTCACATGAATTTATATGTGAAACTAAACAGTGGGATTCACGCTCGTTTGAATCGACGACGTTCATATTTTACTACTTACACTACCTCCTACAACACAATAAACTGATCTGATTTAAAGTTTATCTTTTTATAATGACACTACATTAGTAACATGTACATGCATATAGGTTTCTACACTTTATATATGTATGAAAAAAATACGTTAAAAATATTCGATTAATTCAATATCTATTTATCTACAGAAGTGAAAAAATTGGCTTTGAATATTAAAAAAAATCATGATTTAATATTGATTACAAAAACATTTATAAGGAAATCAAAAAAGATAGCAAGTCTAAACCCAATTTCATTTCTAATTAACGAACATTTATATAAAAAATAAAATTTATATTTTAAAAAAAAATACAAAACAAACCATTATCGTTTATAGAGAAACCAATTCCAATCTTATTAAAATAAACTAAATTTCATTCTTTTCTCCTAGTTCTTACAAAATGGAGAAAAAGTGAAAAAATGTATCTACACACACGAATATTATACATATATACACAGACGCGCATATATCATGGCACACATGGGTAACATAAGTAATTTATTGATATAATTCAATGAAGTCGTTAAATTAAAAAAGTATATATTTAATTTAAAAACAATATAATGAATATTATATTTATTTTCAATTAAATATATTTTTTTTTAATTTAACAACTTCATTGAATTAAATCAATAAATTACTTATGTTACCCATGTGTGCCATGACTTATGCAAGTATATATATATATATATATATATACACGAGTGTTGTTTGATAAGTATGGTAAATTTATTTATTGTTTAATTTAATTAATTTATTTTAATTTTTCAATTTCGTTTTTCTTACTTTTTTATCATACTTATCAAACGACCCTCATATATATATATATATATATATATATATATATATATATATATATATATATATATATATATATATATAGAGAGAGAGAGAGAGAGAGAGAGCAAGCTAGAGTTATTCAAAGAATACAAAGAATAAAAAAGGCTTAAAAAGAAAATAGGTGTATATACCATAAAAAAGATAATGAATTATGGAAGTATTGTTCAGGAAAATAAAAGTACTCAGAAAGATAAGAATGAAAAAGTGAGATAAACATATTAGATAAGAATTTAGAAACGAGTCGATAAGAAATACATAAAATCATACAAATAAGATATGAGAAAAGACGTTTATCTAATAATAAATCAATTCATACTTAAATACATATTTTTATGATACTACATATTTTAAAATATATTCAAAATTAAAAAAGTTTCTTTACTGTTTATAATTTAAAAATCAACATTCACTGTTTTTAAGTACTTACTGTACGATATGATAACAGGTGAAAAAAATCGATTTTTTACTTGCATATAATCTCTATTCAAACTGAATTCTAAATAATAATGAATATTTGTTACAGAATTGTGGATAAGTTTAATTTTTCTTGAGAAAAATGAAATCGTTTTCTATAATTATTATATTATAGTTATCATCGTGTTCAAAAACAATAAAAGTAAATAAAATCATATAAATCAACAGAAAAAATTGATTGCTTCTATTTAATCTAACAGATAATCATTGTAATTACATTTAGCAAAAGGAACTTATTAATATTGGTCGTTCTAATAAAAAAATAAATCAATGAATAAAATTAAACCACAGTATATTCTATTATATATATATATATATATATACACGAGGGAGGGTCGTTTGATAAGTACGGTAAAAAAGTAAGAAAAACTAAATTGAAAAAAAATTAATTAATTAATTAATTTAATTAAACAATAAATAAATTTACCATACTTATCAAATGACCCTCATATATATATATATATATATATATATATATATATATATATATATATATATATATATATATATATATATACATAAATTTGTACAAAATGTAACGATTTTAAGACAATTAAATTTTCAGCAATATTTTTGAAAATGGATATTTATTAAAATTCATTTTTTCCAACATTTTGTAAGAATTAATTTTTAGTCTTATAAAAAATATTTTCATTCGAGAATATTATCTCATTTAAAGATGTATTCATAGCCTAATACATAAATATACAATAACTGATTTGTTTGAAATACTTTTTTAAATTATTTTATTTTTTTAAAAAAAATCTAATACAATCACTAGAAATGGCGACTAAAGATAAAAAATAAATGTTCTACATAAGTTCAAATTAAATATATTCTAGTTCAATTAATAATATTTTTAAAAATATTCTAATTAAAAATGATATACACTAATTGTTAGAAATAATCTTATAAATTATTATTTTTTGATATTCTGACTGTGTTTAAATAAATAAATATACAAAAATATTTTTTCTCAAATATAACAATTTTGATTAGAAATTTTAGCAAAATTTCAAAGCTATAATATATATTAATAAACTGTTTTCTTTTTGCATTTTGAAAACCAGCTATAAACAAGGTGATTCCAATTAATAAAATGATAAAGAACTTTAAGGAGAAACACTTTCTCTTAGTACCGCGTTTTTGTTTATTATTTATTGATATATATTATATATATATATATATATATATATATATATATATATATATATATATATATATATGTATGTATGTATGTATATATGTATATATAACCACGTATACTGTGTGTATATTGTATTTACATATTAATTATATTTAAATTTATGTATGAATGTAAAATGATGAAAGGAAATTAATATCAATCTAAATTCGATCATACCAAAAACAGAAAGTAAAAGTTTTTATTTGTTTAATAAAACCATATGCATCTATAAATCAAATAAGTAATAAACAATTTTTTGTTCATTCGTAGATAAGAATAATTGTTCCAATATGAAAAATAATTGTGTAATTCTCATAAATATACAATATGATGAATCAATTTATTATAATCTATTCAACAGTAAATTTATTAAATATTTATAAGCAAAATGATAAAAACACACGCACTCAAGATAATAACCTATTTATTTATTTGACATACTAACACTAACCCCATTGCCGAGAAAAAAAATAAAGTTAATAATTTTTTCGCAACTTGAAACAGATTAATTATTGCAAATACAGATTTTGTAATAACAATCTTAATTTAAAATAAATTCCATTGCGGTGGTATAAACCATCAATAAACAGAAAAACCTTATTAAAAAACATACATATTAATTCTATTATTATATTTCATTTCTAATTTTTTTAATAAAAAAAGCAAAAACAATGTCATAATAATCTTTTTCATATTAAATTCCCATGTTTTTCAATCTCAGCAATAAAATAATAATTATTATAATTAATCAATTCAATAAAATAAATAAAACATTTAAAATATTATCTAATATATTAATTTATTAATGAAAATCAGACTAAAATTACGGGCCATCGTGCTGGACAATAAAAAATTGAAGTGACGTTCAAGTAGCACAAAAAAAATCTTGAACGAAGTTTGTTACTGGGAGTAATACAATGACATTTTCGAGGACTATAGCTAGAAAAACATTGTTACAAAAGTAGTCAAACAGTTGTTATCAAGCTTAATTAAGAACCAATCACAAATGGAAATCACAATAAATTGAGACTCAAAATTTTCCAGACTACAAAATAACATGATTCGTTTTTTTATACACTACAGAGAAGAAACAAACTGTAAAATTTATTCGTTTTACATTTTATTAAACATATTATTTCTAAGAATTTAAATTATCAGAATAATGACTCTGCTTTACATTTTCTTTTAAATGGGTATGTTTACTTGCATGATGATTTTTTTTAAATTATTATATAAATAATATCATTTTCAATAGACATCACAGCTCTATTAAATATAAAGTCGGCTATTGTAATTATTTTTAGATATATATAATTATTGATTTATTATTTATTTGTTACTATTTATTCTACGAAGCTTGCTAAAAAATATTTCCAAATACTCTAGGCTGTAAAAAATGAATCGTTTTTAAAATATAATGATTTAATAAAAGAGGTTATATATATAACAAAAATTTGTAGGTGTGTAATATTACTTTTTTGTAATAGACATAAAACCATGATAATAGATTTCCACAAAAATTAATAATCTTCATATATATTAAATAGTTTAAAACACATACACACATTAAAAAAAGTATTTTTCCATACGATGAATGATTATTTATTTATTTTAATATTTGTTTAACGAATGCTCTACTCTGTCTTATAAAATATTGTAATAGAATATTAATTAAGAGAAAACGACATTGCAATGACTTTATATTATTTAAACATTTGTCGCAATTGTTACTTATTAATATTTCGAGTTTAAACAAACACTAAACATTTCTGAATATAACATCATGTTCTTAAAATATACATAAAAAGATATACTATATTTTGAATGGTGGAATTCCCGATACATTTCTTATAAAGACTATAATGATAGGGATTATAATTTAACGGAAAATATTTAAAAATATTTCATGACTTTCCATATAATTAACCTAAAAATAAATTTCCAAGATGATTAACTTACAAATCATACAATTAACTGATAAATTTAACATTTTTCAACCACACTTATGTTAGAATTGATTTTTCATTTGAAAAATAATAATCATACATTCTTATATATATAAATATAAACTTATTAAATTATATACTAATGTTTTAGAGATTATTTTTAAAAGTTAGTAAAAGATCATTAGTGAATCTCATTTCAGTACAAAAGTTTATAAATATTTTTCTATACACACTACATTCATTGTAATTTTGAAAGAGGAAATTATATAAATTAAAAATTACAAAAGTATGTTTTATCATTTAACAGTGATAAAAAGTGGTATTTAATTATCTTATATTATATCCTATTCAATAGACAACTAATGTGTAAATTTGATATATTTAAAATTTGACTCATACGTTAAAATAATTCGTGTGGTAATAAAAGTTTATTTGAATTTGAGACATGGAATTCTATGATATATATATATATATATATATATATATATATATATATATATATATATATATGTACACAAAACTCATATAATTTTTATATTAAAAAAATGTTATTGAGCCGAATGAAACAAATATTTGTTTTTTTTTAAAAAAAATAATGAAAATATAACCATTAAATAGTAGATTATGTTAAGAATATTGATTATTATTGAAAATTACTTAGAGAGCAACAATTTTTATTATACGATTTTGTGAGTACAACTTAACTACAATTAAAATGTGTGTGTAAATGAAAATTAGAGAAATAAGTAAATTCGATAACAAATGAAAATTACAAACACTGTACCAAGAATGAAAATTTTTAAATTGAAATGGGCAGGTCATATAGCAAGAAGACAACACCGTCGCCAAGAAAAATTATTGATTGGAAGCCAGAGAGATAAAAAGGCCCAAGAAGAGAACCATTGATAGATGGTATAGACAAACGAGAAAATTCGTTGGCGTGAAATCGAAGAGAAAAGCACTGGATCACTGAAAGTGGATTTCGGAGAGCCCTTCATCCAGTAGTAAATAGAAAGAGGTTGCTGCTGCTGCTAATGGTGACATAATCACGAGTCCTAAGAAAATGGTAATATTTATATACTCATCTATTACATTTCTTAATATAAATAAAAATTATATACAATTATTACAACATTTTTTTGGCGATATGGTAATAATCTTTGTTAATGGTGACAAAATCATTAGTTCTAAGAAAATGATAAATGACAAAATATTTTAAATTCTACTTACAACTATAAAACAAACTATCTACTTTTTTTATTTTTTCCATGCTTACGTTCTTGTGTGTGTGTGTGTATAAACTTTAATATAACTTAATAAAAGCAAGTATCCTAATATTACTTTTAGCCACTATATATACAACACTAATATGTGTAAACTTACAAATAAGCAAACTTGGCGCTTAACTTATTTTGATATGAATTGAATTTGTGATCGTCTCCGAATTGAATTTACGATAAAAATCCATGGAACAATACATTTTCATCCGAACAACAAATAAAATAATAATACGAATGATATGATAAGCATGACATGATAAACACATTACACAAATTGACCTTTCAATTCAAGCAATGCTATAAACAAAACGTCGAATTCAAGATTATACATACTCTTAAGACGTCAATCTAAAAACTTGATCTTAACTCTACGGTATATTATACGTGCGGGGAATTCGCAAAAGCTGAATGTGGCAGTCGCCAACGATAGAGGTGGCTCGCGACGACAACAGGGAAGGCGGATGAGTTTTGTGTGTGTGTGTATGTGAGTGGAGCAGAAGGGGATAAAAGATACACGACATCCGTGAGGCAAGTGGGTGGCCCCTCTTCTATCAACTTACCACCATGCATGCATGCATGTGTACACACAAACATTTGTCTCTATGTGTGTATCATTTATATATATATATATATATATATATATATATATATATATATATATATATATATATACATCTGTTTAGAGAGCACATATAAACATACATACAAACATAACTTATACATGAGTACAAATGTTCATAGGTGAAATATGATGATGAATAAAAGTGAAGATCTGAAGACGTGGTAAATTGGAAATGAAACATCTGAAAGTATTACATTTTTTGATATTTGTTATGATTTAATCGATATGATGTAATATTTAAGTTAATTTTATCACAACGAGATAAACATTTCAAAAACATGTATACATAAATACTAATTATGAAAATATACGCTGTTCTCACTATGAAATATTTTTGCAAATATACGATATATTTGCATATAGATATGTTTAAAAGAACGTTCTTTTTTTAATTAGTATGATATTTTGACGAACCATTGAATAATTATAAAATAAGATCGTATCACTTTTAAATAATAATTTCTGAATATATAATCGACTGGCATATTCCATATACATTAATATTTATTCCAACTGATATCTAATTAATGTAAAATGTTTTTTTTTATATAAATTCCATCACAAAAAGTAAATTACATTAATAGTATGATACAATTTTCAATACAACCACTAACAACAATACAGCAAAAACAGAGTACAAAATTAAAGTCAACTATATTAGTATAAATATATTTTTAAATAATCCTTTAGTCAAATAGCCTATTATCTAGAGTCAATCTCTTTAATTTAATAATAAAGTAATATAAAGTAATATTCTCAGAAAAGTAACTGAAATACTTTCACAAGATGAATTTTAATTTTTTAATTAACAATACACCTATCCCTCGATTTACACTGAAGATTGGTTCCTCAGAAAACAGTATAAATCGAAATCGTAGATTTTTATAAGCAAAACCGTGTAA
>CP092088.1:21047506-21115006 GCA_029203775.1 Neoneuromus ignobilis | reverse complement strand
TTTAATTGCATAAATAAAGAAAATATCTACTAAACAAACCAGAAACCAAACAATAATTATTTTTAAAGAGTGTTATTAGTAAATGGACTTATATTGCAAAATTGCAATATAAATCTTAATAATAAAAATTGCAATATAAATCTTTAATTAAAACGTCAAAAAGTAAAGAAAAAAAATACTAATAAAATAAACTTGTTAATGATCACAAAACATTTTTCAAAATTAAGATGATAAATCGTTTTCTTGTAATCATAAATTTAAACTTCTCTTATCTACTCAAAAGTCTTTGTTTTAATTTTTGCTCATGTGTTTGTTTGTAATTATCATCACAGACGTAACTAGGTAATTTTATTTGTTTTAGAGTCATTACTATTTAACTCAGATTATTTTCATTAAAAGAATTCGCAAAATATTTACTATTCAAACAAAAACTTTTATATATATATAAAGAGAGGGAGGGGGAGGAGTTTCCAATAAGAGTGTCAGAACTATGACAGATGGTGACAGTCATGTCTGAATTTTTTTAAGTTCATTTCGACATTTCAACTCAGTATAGTTTGAAAAATTATTATTGAACGTTCAACACTTCAACAATGCTTAGTTGTAAAAATTCAATAGACTTATTGAAACGAAAGTTTAATGAGTCCATTATTTTACGAAATGGACCCATCAATTGGCCTCCAAGATCATGTAATCTAATTCCATTGGATTATTTTTTGTGGGGTTATGTAAAATTATTGGTTCATGCTGATAAACCACAAACAACAGGATTAAAAATACATTGAACGTATAATTCATGAAATTGGATTACAATTATGTGAAAGAGTGACTAAGGACCCGAAATACACATGCCTTTTACTGGCACGAAAACGTGCGAATTTCTGGCAAATGCCATTTAGTGGCAAATTGTTAGTATGTGTATAAGAAAACGACATGCCAATAAAACGGCATGTCATCTAATCGACCGACGGTCTATTTTTCGTGCTTGTTTGTGAGCGATAGTACATATTGCAAACTATCAAAGTACGTTAGGCTGTGTTAGATCACAAGGGAGCATGCGCAGTAAGCCGCAGGATGTGTCAGTTTAATGCAAATGTATAAGTACATAAGCATGACGTAACCGCGCATGCGCAGTAAGTAACAATCACGCATGCTTTTTAATGGCATGTGTATTTCAGGTCTAAAATTGGACTAAACGAATGCACTTATGCCAAGCAAAATCATAGTGGTTATTTGGGTGAAATTGTGTCCTATCATTAATCTCTTAGAACATGCTTAAAAATAAATAATTAAATACTTTTTGTTTTATTTCCATTTAAACTTCTAAAGTGCTTATTGGAAAACCCTGTTTATATATATATATATATATATATATATATATATATATATATATATATATATATATATATATATATGTATATATGTATAAATCAACATAAAACGATAGTGAAATTTCTTTATTAACACGTAACATGTTGATTACAACTTACATTAAAATTAAGATCAAAACTCTTGATAATTAAGTCAACTAAATGGGTGCAATTAAACGTTATATATTTTAAACGACATTATTGTATTGTACTTAACTACTCATTCCATGCTATTTTGCAGTTTATTTCACAACTTGATTTTTCAATATATTAAATGAGCAATTAATTCCTATTTCAGAACATTACATATATATATATATATATATATATATATATATATAATGTGGTGTGTGTTGGGTGTACATATAAATAAACAGGAATGATAAATTGATGAAAAAATTGTAATAAATGAGCATTTTTGATGTTTTAATATAAAAATGTATGGACTAATAAAAGAATTATGCTATTATTTAAAATATATAAATATAAATGACTCAGAGTAACATTTATTCAGTAGAAAACACACTTATAATAGCAATTATTCTTAGAAACATTTCATCAATATATAAAAAGTATCTGAATATAAACCAAATGTGGTTTCATGAAACTGGAATATCGGATATAAAAAATATTTATTGGAATAAAGATAAAATATCATACTTGGAACTTTTCTAATTTTATTTAAATTTATAATAAATGTGCAGAAATTACTGCAATATAAATCTACTTTATTAAAGAAATACTAATTTGTATATTTTTAAAATATAACAACACAATGTGCTCATTTACAAATTTATTTTTTCAAAGAAATGTTATTTGAGTTTGACATTAATGACACTAACAAAAAAAAATGAAACTAGCAACTCAAAGGAAGTTTGTTTTAATGTTTAATTATTAATCATCATAAATCTAGAAAATATTTTAATATTTCCAAATGAAATGTCTGTATATTAAGAAATATATTTTTTTAAAAGAAGAAAGGAACGTTTTCATATAAATACAATTTTCAAGCTACAAATTAAGTTTACATTGTATCAAATTTTAACAACACGTTCTGATGAATTTAAATGACCTTTATATATTGGTCAAGGCTTATATGTTTTTAATTACTAAAATCATTTATACGCGCACTAACACAAAATAATGAATAAATACATGAACACAAATTACATATTTATCACTAAAATGGTCTTCCGTTACATACACTAATAAAAAATTATGTCAATAGAATATAATTTAGATGATATTGAGAAATGAATAACATCGTGATTCACCTAAACTCGAATAATAGTCACACAAATTCAATTTTAAATTATTTTACTTCTTTCATTAATCCCAAATTCTGGATGCTCGTATTAAATGACAAACAAAATATATAAATCAATCTTATGAAATTATATATGGCTTCACTTATTATTTAAATTAGAGTATGATGTATATCAGTATTTATCATAATTGCTCTACGATGTTGAAAAACTAAAGTTGAAATATCAATACATTTTAATAATATACAAGAACACAATTGTTAATAACAAGAGCACAAAACAAAATTAATTAATAAGAAATATGATGGCAATTAATCAAATATTTCTCAATGAAAATTAATATATTGCAATTTATATATATATATATATGCATACATGTGTATATAAATATATTAAAAATACAATTAACACTAAATAACCCAAGAATTGATATAAACCAATCTCTACTAACCAGTTGTTTTGAACGACTGGTATTTGACCGAAAAAAATTGTAATTTTTAATCAATTAGTGCAAGCAGTAATAAAAAAGCTTCTAACGATAAGAAATTATATTTTTCATTTAAATATTGAAATTACATGATGTGATTTATTTTTCATTTTCCTTAGCGTAATTTTAAAACCGGTTATTTTGACCGGTTAGTATATCTAGTGTTAATAATAAACATATAATTAATTTAGTAGACAACAAATAGTATATTTAAATTTATCTGGGTCAGTAATTGTAATTTCTGAATTTTAAACGCAAACATAAAATCTCATTACTCTATATTTTATATGATCATTTTAATAACATTCTAAATATAAATACAATTTGATATTTATATAGGACATTTATGATGATTATGACAATGAAATGTCATTATATATATATATATATATATATATATATATATATATATATATATGCATACACGCACACATACACATACTCAAACAATATATACATGAGTACCTTAACAAATAATTTGAGAAATAAATCTACAAAAAAAGGCAACAAGTATTATGAACTTGTTGCCCTTAACACTACCCTTAAGTATTTTTAAAGCAAACATTAGTTTCCTTTCAAATTATCCTGTAATAAAACTTTAACAAGGTTTTATATAGTTGACAACATGCTACTAAATTTTTTTACTGTTATTTTTCTACAAAACAAAGATGTCAACAATAACATTATACACCTTTTTCACGCTGATAAATAAGATTTTAGTATATATTTTTATAAACTTACTGACAAATTTACTTGATAAGAGTCAATATATGTATAGAATAATTTTAAACATATTAAAATATAAGTATTTAAAAATACATTACTGAATTTTCCATTAAAAAGCATTACAAAAAAGATATGTAACCAAAATTGAAGTACTGAAAATCTAAAATTATGTATTTTAAAAATATCAGTATTTTGCTTCTGTTTATAAAAATAAAATAAATAAATAATTACAAAAATCGAATTATAAAATAGAGAAAAATACGAAGAAATAATTACATACAGTACACGAAAAACAATTTAAGAGAAAATATTTTATATTGTATATAATCTTTTCCAATTCTACCAAAAATATCAGTTCTTATAAAAAAGTATCAGAAAAATTGAATATTTTCAATTTTTTTAGATATTAATTTTAGAATATACAATTTTTGCAAAAAACATTTTCTAATACAAATTCATATCGCTTTAAAAGTTACCAAATTAAATAAAAAAAAATGTAATAATGACTTCAAACAAAAAATTATCGTTTTATCATAAAAAATAGTTTTTTTAAAAAAAGAATATTTTATAAATTCTAATACTTATGTTCAAAATGTTCCTGTCATGAAATATTTAAACATATAATTAATAATATTATTGAATATTTTTTAAGTCAATAATATTATTAATTATATGTTTAAATATTTATAGTCAGTTACATATTTATACTTATTCAATATACAAAATAATCATTAAGTAAAAAATAAATAAATATGAACATCTAAAAGACTACAATAAGCGGGTTGAAAATCGATGAAGGTTAATAATAACAAAACATATCTACATTTAATGTGATTACATGTTTATAAACATACATCACACATGTTTTTATACATACAATCTCTCATTCTTCTTCTTACAACAAATATATAAAAAAATCTTAACTTGTATACTATACAAATTGATGTAAATAAATAGTGAAAACAGTTTACAAATCAATATTCGACAAAATAAACATGAAAGAAAAATGAAAAAATCATATATATATATAAACACTCATGTGCAAAAGTGAACATAAAGGGAATATTTTTTACAAAATGATTATTCTTTTTTCCACCAGAGTATTTTCATCAATAAAAATTTCTCTGATAAATTCTTTCACTATGGCAAGATTGTTTCTCTACATTTTTTTTTTTTTTTTTTTTTGTTATTGTTCAGAAAAATTATGGAATCCCCCTTAATATTATTTCGTGTGTGCAAAAGTCTACATAGTTATATTTTAGTTCCTTTTGGATATTTTTGAGGAAAGTTGTAAGATGTGTGTATCTTATAAGAATATTTTTTTAAAATTTTATATAATTTTGTTTAATAAAATAATTTTGAAATAATAAAAAAAGTAATTAAAGCCAATGACGTCCTGCAGAAAAAAACGAAAATTAATAGTAGATTTAAGACAACAAGAAAATAGTTTGAGTGAAATAGCAAAAATATGTAAAAAGACAATTCAAACAATAATAAAAAATTACAATAGAATTGGTAATATCGCTTTAAAGTCACAATCTGGAAGGCTAAAAATATTTACAGAAAAATAAAGACGTAATGAAGGTGAAGGAAAATGCGAAAATTTCCTCAGCCCGAATTGCTGCAGACGTATCAACAGAATATAATAAAAAGTGACTATATCTACTATATTGAATACTGAAGGGTATTATAGTAGAGTACCTAGGAAAAAACTTCATATAAATAAAATTAATCGTAAAAAGCGTATTGAATTCGCTAAATAATATGTTAATAAAGATAAAAAGTTCTGGGAGAACATAATTTTTAATGATGAGTGTAAATTTAATGTTTTTGTTAACGATGGAAGGATTAAAGTGTATCGAAAAAAATTCAGAATATTAAATCGACAATTTAGTTTGTACGGTGAAGCATGGAGGTGTAAACGTAATGGTCTGGGCATGTTTTGCGGTTTCTGGGATGGGAAATATGACTTTCATTGAAACAACAATGAATAGCTTGGGGTATTTGAACATTTTACAACAAAATTTGAAAGAGAGTGCTATAAAATTAAACCTGGAAAGTACATACATTTTCCAACATGACAACAATTCCATGCACACATCACACATAGTGAATGGCTTTTGTATAACTGCCCCAAACAGCTAAAAACCCTCCTTCAGTCCCCAGACCTAAATCCCATAGAACATTTATGAGATGAAATCAAACGACAAATACGGAAAAGAGGTGCACAAAACAAACAAATCTTGAGAGAAGTCCTTCGATATGAATAGGAAAATATTGGACCTGAAATATCAAGAAAATTCATCCATTCTATGAAGATTAAACGTCATTAAAAATAAAAGTGGTCTATTGGTCCAACTTCATATTGAATGGTAAAAAATATATTTGTATTTAATAAATTTTCAAAATGTATGTTAACTTTTTTACCATTACAAATATATTATTTTATAGTTAAAATGAATTAATGGCTTTTTTATTTTATTTCTGTTATTGGTTTGGAGTTGAAAATAAAACACATTCAATTTAAGATTAAATTTGAAAAAAACAAATAATTATTTTATTTTTTTCAGAAAAGTTTAATGAATAAAATAATTTTGCTTGTATGTTCACTTTTTCACACGAGTATATATATATATATATATTACAAAACTGAGTTACATTCAATTTATAAATGTAACAGAATGATGAGGAAATAATAATAAATGAAGTAAAATAATACAAAATCCAGATATACAAATGTAACAAACTAGTGGCCTTGTTTAAAGTCAAACGGTTTAGAAATTGTAGTGAGGAGGTATAAGGCGGTTAGTTGAAAACGGTTAGGGTGGAAAGACTTTATTGACCTACGTATTTGTTTACCAGATCGATATAGTGACGTAGAGACACGTAAAGAGCTCCAGTCTGTGCAAAAAGCAGGAAGTTTATTTCGTAAAATGTATAGATATATATTATTAAAAAGAAAACCTTCCTCTTTTACATGCACAATACACACATACATAACAAATATATATATATATATATATATATATATATATATATATATATATATATATATATATATATCACAAACATACAAATGCATTTAATGTCGTATGATTAAAATTAACCCACAGAATTTAAAATTTAATCGTTAGATATAAACAATGTAAAATACGCGACCATAGACACAAAATAAAATTATTGTAAGCTAGTTATTAAAATGAGAGTTTAACGAAATGAACCTTTTTCTTTTATAATGATGCATACCTATAATGAACAAGATTGTTTACATATGAATCATCAATGACTCAAAAATAAAGGGTATGAATGTACGTGTGGATTCAATGACAAAGGTTTCGGGGCTTAACATCAATAGAGAGATACAAAATATTCATCTCTAAATGTACAAATAATTCGGGCTTAACATCAATACATACGAAATACAAAATCTTATTTCTGTTCAGCTTTAAATGAACAAATACATAATATACATAAATATTTACATTTTAAATATATATTTTACATTCGAGCACATGAAAAGATGAATGCGACCATTACATATTGGATATTTTTTAATTATGCAAATTGTACTACTGAATACACAGGAAGTACAGTTAGAGTACAATTCATGTATTATATGCCTTACTTAAAATTACATTCAATTTCGGAGTCGCCTATTAGTACAGGAAAATTAGAAATTTAAAGAGAATGTTTCATAGTTCATTTCCTTAATAGTATTTCATTATATTTCAAGCTTCTCTTCTTATCTCTACATCCGTTATCTAATATATATATATATATATATATATTGTAAATGCTGGCAAAGAAATGGATGATAAAAATGGATTACTTTTTAAAACAATAATTTGAATTTTGAATATAACTTTAAATCATTATATTTTATTATAGTACAATTTTGTGAAAAATTGATTTTTTTACAAAATTGTATTATAAAAAATAGAATGATTTAACGAAGCATATACACGAAACGAAATACGCCATTTGTAAAAAGAAAAACCTATTTCGGTAAAAATATTTGCGAAAAAAGAAAACAAATTACCTGATAAATGATATTATTTCTAATATATGAATAAAGAGTTTATGTAACATACTGATATAATTCTCAAGTTCATAACTAAACAACATACGTTTTATTGCTCGTACGTAAATTACACACGGTTACAGTAATATGTATCAACTCCCTTCACACTGACTGGTTCCTGTATGAATCACCGAATTTCGAGATTGTTGTTACATTTTTTCAGCTAAAAATAGCAAACTGTTATACTTTATTACTACGTCGTTACTCTGGTTTAGAAAACACGTTTCTTTTGTAGAAAATGTTCAGACATCTGTTTCTAGTTCAAAAAGTAAACATTTGTAAATTTGAAATTTTTCAAGGAACATTATTTTTGCATCAATAATATTTAAGAGAGAATAACGTTAAAACTATAACTTGATATATATTCGAATTAATATTAACTTATTTATTACATTATTGATATTTTCTTTGAAAATAGTGGAATAGTATTTTAATAACAAATAAAAAATATGAATATAGTAAGAAGTAATAATTTAAATGAGTATTATTAATAAAAAATGAATAGATACATTTTATATATATATATATATATATATATATATATATATATATATATATATAAGTTATATGTAACATAACTATGTTCTCAAGGCTAGTCCTAGGGAATTCGCACAACCATCAAACATGTGTCGACATATTAAATAATACTTCCATTATAAGTATAGAGAAGTATATCAAATTACAAAAATGCATATAATCAATTATTAATCTTGTATGTAGACAAAATATCTTAATAATGCGAAACGCAGGTTTCTTTGTTAACACTAGAAAGACTGAAATTTAGTATATACCTATATTGCCCAAAAGCAGTCAAAATGACTGCATTGTGAAAGAATAACTAACCATTTGTTTAAAATTAACATTTAATATTTTTTATATATTTACAGTTATATAACAAGTTATTAGTAAATATTAACAATAAAAAAAATTTACTTCACTTGGAAAAAAAATAATTTATGCATTATTATTGAAAAATATTTGGAGGGGCCATCTACGAGAACTAGCATTTACTGTATATTTTCTGGCCATTTGATTAGCCATATCAACTCCAAATTTTGTGCTGTTATAAAATTAAATAGATACACATCAATTTTCACAAATTTATGCTTAGAACTTAGAACAGCTACTCTTTTATTTGGTTTGCTTTTATATATTGTAAGAACACAATTCTCTGATTTATATAGCAGAGTGGAAAAACGAGGCATGTTATCCTTCATTTAAAGTTCTCTTTTGTTTCCTCTAATATAGAGTTATTTTTGTGGCCAATGTCGCGAGTGACATGTTAGTGAAAAAGTTATCGGTCGTGATATTTCTTTAATCTTGTGAGAAGCATGTCGTTGTTCATCTTTAATAAGGAAAACCACAAAACGCATTTGCTACGCATCTGATGCAAGCCAGAATTTGATGCCAAATTTATTGGGTTTATTAGGCATATACTATATAAAACCTGACTTTTGACGGAAATAATTGCTCGTCAACTGTTATATTTTGCCCTGGTTGATAGCAAGCTTGACTATTTTCAATGAACTTGCCCCATATTTCCGAAACCAAGGCAAATTTATTTGTGTAGGCGCCTAATTCTTTCGGTTCTTTTGTCAAAACGAATAAATCGTAACATAGTTTTTCAAAAATTCGGGACCCCATCAGTTTTAATTTTTTGCCTCGTCGGCTCCACGAGCATAGAATTTGTTGCATCTGATTCTATAACTGATTAGCTTTTCCAATACTCACAACACATCATGAATTTAGGGCGCAAAAAAATAAAATAAACAACTTGTTATAACAAGTATCACTGCATAAAGATTCAAATAACAAGTACTACTTTACTGCAACTTATGTATACGCCCAAATCGACAATTTATCATGTACTTGTATGTTATCATGTAAAATAACAAAAAAATGAAAACTATTATTTCAATAAGAAATTTACTGAGTCATTTGATTATTTAAAATTTCAAGCAGTCAAAATGACTGCTTTTGGGCAATATAGGTATACACATATATATATACCGGAAATGAAGGAGGGGAGGTAATACAATTATTAATAAACGCATTTATATGTTACATAAAACACAAAATTCTAAGAAACATTATACAGCACACATCTAGTGATTTGTGACATCAGTTCTAAAATATTTTACAGCAGTTCTAAAATTTACAACATATAGAAAAACCGATTGATACAACACAAAAAAATAAACACTGTTAAACTAATAAATCAAAAATAATATGAATATTTTAAACATTTGTCTCACATAGATTTATATAAATATTTAGCAGTTCAAATTTACAACTAAAAATATGTACAAATATAGAAAATGTAAATGAATATATATTTGACAAATGTTGTTAATTCTGTTAATCAAGAATTCAAAATTAATTTGAGATTTCGATTTTTGATACTCAAAAACTATATTTTGAAAATGAAACTTTTACCAATTTTATTATTAATTATATTTTAGAGATATACTATTTATTTGTTGTTTTGGAACTGTGGCTGATTCACTTTAACACAAATGAATTTTAACCCCAACTTGTGTTGGAACTGTGGTTGATTCATTTTAACACCTAGATTTTAACAGAAAGGCTCTGACGATGATGGCGTCGCCATCGAAATGCATCCGCCGATATAATTATAAATAATAAGTGAACAATAAGTGATTATTGAACACTTTAAACCATTGTGGTGTTGGGGTTAAAATTCATTTGTGTTAAAGATATACTATTTAATTACATATAATTATTTTTATAATAAAAATCGTGATTACATTATTTATAAAGAAAAAATATTTATAAGTTTAAAAAAATTCAGAGTAAAAATGAAAATAGGATTTCATACACTAATAATTAATTATTAAAGAAAAAAAAACAATTTATTAATTATTCCAGACCAGAAATAACGAAATTCTGTACAAAATTTATTTATTTTTTATTTTGTATTTAAGTGTGATAAAAATACTTCAAAACTTAAAGTGTACATAATTATTCCTAATACTTTTCAAAATAAATTAAATTTAGCTTTGTAATTAGTTTTACTATATCAAGTAAATTCTTAATAAATTTTATGTAAACTCATTGTGATTTTTTGAAGTATTGAAAAGAAAAACATTTATTAATTTTATGTAATGAAAAGTTACGGTTTATTAATATACTAAAAAGTGGTCTAAATGAGAGTGAAAGATAGTGAAAAATAGTAAATAACAATAAGCATGTATATATGTCATTTGAGCCACCTATCTATACATACAGGGCATTTTACTTGTATGTATAAAGAATAACAAACTTTTTTGTCATAATTTCGTCATTTCTATTTAAATAATATAAAGCAAAAGATTAAAAATAACACATTAATTTTATTCATTCATTAACTACATAAGAAAATGAAAAAGTATTCCCAATATCTAGAACAATACACTTATTGAATTTAAAATTATGTATTCCAGTATTACATTTTAACGACTTCATTAGATTTTTAAATTGAATTATGTCAATATATAATGGTTAATTTTAAAATGGCACAAGAGAAAACAACAAACTGAATGGATAATTAACTTTAAGATTCGGAATGAATAAATATTCTGGATTACTTTGTTTTACTTTCTACAGTGAAATATTATATTGGTAAAGTTTTATAACAATCAAGGATGAATGATACTGCGTAGCAGTTAATTACAAGTTTCGATAAACTTGGAATGTAAATAAAACCACCTTCACCTTATTTAAGTAAACCTTTGTAAATAAAGTACATGATGTATGTTTGCATGTATTAATATATACACACACACACATACAGGTAAAATATATAAAAATATATTAAAGTACTTTTCAAACATAAAATGTTTTCTCTGCAAAAATTTAAAAATTGGCAAATCTTTTCAAACGAGAGAAAATATGATATTATTTTTAGTATGATGAATGTTATCACATTTTTTTAAAAATAAGAAGTAACTAAAATTCAAATATAATATATATATTAAATATATTCGCTGATTATATTAATATAATTTAAATTATAACGGCACATTAAATATTTATTTAAACATTTAACATGTTTATTATTTTTAATGAAATGTTACATTAGCATTCAAATATTTGATTTTTTTATATTTTGCATATATAAATACAAATATCTTAAATACATCCAATTAAATGTTAATTAATAAAAACTATAAAATTAAAAATCACAAAAAAAAACATTAAACTTAACCATATTTTTTATTATGTATCTTTTTACTAATATTTGATAGGATGTTTAATCCTTTTCAACAGTTAAAACTTATTTTATTATATTGTTATCAGCAATTAGATGAAAATAAATAGACATAAATATTCAAACTGTCTAAGCAATCTACAATTAAATCGAATGTATTTTTAGAAAAAAATAACTCTTTTTTTATAAAAAAATATATGGAATTATAATACTTTTGCAAAACTGACATAAAACAATGTTCCTTATTTGTTCTAAAATCATTATTTTGCATACAAAACCAATAAGTATAAATATAACAATTTATATTTACAAACATGTATATTTTTCAATTAATAAAAAGTGTGCCGCTTTAAAAATACTTATTAATGTGTCGATTTAATAATGATAAAATATGAAATTTTGATTACATTTTATAAGATAGGAATTAAATAAGTAAATATGGAATATATTTATGAAAAATGTGTATACAAAGTGTAAATAATATCCCACAAATAAACATGTGTATGAATATATAATAACTCACAGGTACAGGTCTTATTATAATGTCATATTAATAATATTAATAAGTCTAATTAAAGTAGAATACTGAATTAAATGGTTTTATCAAAATTATTTACTTTCTATTATTTAATTTCAATGATTTTAATATTTTAATTGTTTTTACATTAAAAACAAATGTATATAAAAACAATATTCTTTACTTACAGTAAAAAATCCATTGACATGAAATTTATTCGTGTATTAAGAAAAATCTAATGTCATTTAATGGAAAAATTAGGCAACTTTAGCCGAGACACTTCGTTTTCAAATAGTGATAGAAAAACAATGTTTATTTTTTCGATAAATGATAATTACTGTAATAATTAATTGAATGTATTAAATACATTGCTATAACTTAAAAAAAAAAACTGTTGCATTCGATTGAAACTCCATGCGATAATAAAGGTAGGTGCATCAAATGTATGCTTGAATTGTTATTAACAAAGGCTCTATTAGTATATTATTCGAACGACGTGACAGGCACAAATCGATTGATAACATAGTGTGAATAACCTTGTAACAAGCCATCACAGAATGTGGATATTATCAACACGTCGGTTTTGAGCAATCTTACTACATTTGAAACGTGATGTGATGAGTCTCTCCTAGTATATTCAAAAATAACGCCAGACTACACAATATGAATCATTCGAATGACTAAGAATACATTTTAATATGTGTAGTGTATACTTTTTCCTGATTCATTTGTAAATAATATAGTGTTTTATCTGTGTAATAATATCTTACGAAAGATCTAATTGATTGATTGATTGTGTAACGTTTAAAATTATCAATTCATCAGAATTACACGCTTTTCGGTTATATGTGAAATTGCAAATAATAAACTGGATGCACTCCAATTTTCAATAATCTCATTTTTCCATTATCGCACAAAAATGTAATTATAAAATTAAAATATTTATCATGTACAAATTATTTATATTTTAATATCAAATGAATAGACCATCTGCTGTTCTAAAAATAATAAAATGTTTTTTTTTATTTCAAATATTCAATTATATAATATTAATAACAATTTGTTAATCAATTCTATTAATTTCATTATTTACTTCATACTAAATATTTCTATATACATAAACATCCTTTCATTCTAGTAATTTATTATTATATGATTTCTGGGAATACTGTTAAATTTACGCTATTTAAACACAATATCTTTTTTTAGATTATATATATATATTGTATTCTTATCACATCTTTCCATTTGTTTATCTCTAAGTATCTTGGCTTCAAATCAATAGTTTATCAGATTCGGCAACAGTCTTTTTTTTGTTCTATGTTTGCTCTGTTTCTATTTTAATACACACTTGCATGTATGTATACAAGTATAGATATTATAAAAAAAATAACCGAAATTTTATACTTGTACTAATAACTGTTAAAAAGAGATTGCAATATATCTTAATTCATATAAAGTAACCTAATACTCAAAGTTTAAATAATCTGAATAAACTAACAGTTTATTATTTGGTAAATAATACATAATTTACAGTTATTTCAAATTTATTTTGAAATAATTTGATCCTCAACTAAGTTTTATACATAAAGAAGTATTTATAATAATAATAATAAATATAAATAATAAATACTCTTTTATACCATTTTTAAAATGATGTATTTGTTTATTCTTTATATTTATTAATCTCGAGTAAGTAAATATCTAGTAAATCAAGATATAAATTCCGAACAAAAGAGACAAATAGGTAGACGTAGTGTAAAGAAAGAAAAGTTTTTGCAACAGTTCACGTTGTAGATGTATTCCAATATCACAGCAAAAAAGATATAAAAAACAGATAAGAGAAAAAAGTGTTTTCTTATACAGAAAGGAACGTAAAATGAAAATGCATACTGAATTACTTTCCGCTGTTTTTAGATATAGAAACGTGTTTTTAAATTTAAGAATGAACAATAATGACTATATAATTAATGTTAAAAGTACGTCATACATGTATTTCAGAAAATTTTCGAACCGAAACGAAGTAAAGGTAATATAAATGAATATAACAACAATAGAAGTATTCCCGAATACAATAGTAAGTTAAAATCCGTGTTGTTGATTATTATTTGAACGATAATAATTTATATATGTTATTGTTTATTAAATTCATTAAGTTGTTTGTCTTTCTACTAAATTGATACAACACATGTTGCCTATAAGTGATAAATAAGTATATAATAAATCGTCAATTATCATTATTATGAAAATAATAATCAATTAAATATTTAAAATTGTAACATTTTTCTCCTGGTCAATAAGAGGCTCGCCCCTATGGGCATTCTAAAGCTTCGGTCGTTAAACATCGTGAAGCAACCTCTCTAGGGACTCCGAAAATTGTTGCACCACTGCACATTAATACCGAACCCAGATATGTCATACAAAATGTAATACAAAAGTTGTTACCCTCATAGGTACTCAAGTATTGCCGGTTTCTCGCAGTTGCAATTAATAAAACTTGCCAAAAATACACATTATACATATATATATATATCCTTTTCAACCCGACTGGTCAACATGGTAATATGACTCAAATACCAGTAAATGATAACATTCATTGAGGCTTTCACTTATCAGTGGACTAATATAAGTGTACAATATTATATATATATATATATATATATATATATATATATATATATATATGTATGTATGTATATACACTTATCCCTCGATTTACACGGTACTTTTTTACACGATTTCGCTTTTACATGATTTTCAAAATAACGGATTTTTAAAAAAATTATAAAAATGAACATTTTGGCTGCATATATATTTTTATAGTCATTTTTTAATTCCGCTCGTATGGTAATACTGGCGCACTTATTTCTAATCATTTTTTAGTTCCATTCTTTTGGTAATACTGGTATCAAATCTAAAAAATGGGGACTGTCCATTTTGTATGTACAATAAAACTATCTATTCATGTGAATTAGTGCAATAAATTTTTAGCAGCAGAAAGGTTAAGATTTACAACACGAAAATGTGCAAGTTGTATTTCTACGCAAGAATACGACTTTTTTATTGCAGTCGTTAGATCAAGGAATAATTTCGACTTTTAAGGCACAGTACATTAAGCGAACCTTCAGGTATATTTTAGAACAAATGGAAAATGATGGATCTCTTGCAGTTATGGATACTTGGAAAAAATTGACAATCTTAAATTATGTTAGGCATGTTGGAGTGTCATATACCGAGATTAAGCAATCAATGCTTAATTCCTGCTGGAAAAAAGTATGGCCAGATGTAGTTGAAGGTGAGAATTCTAGATTACTATTGGAGCCTGAATATTTTCAGATAACTGAGTTGGCGCTTACAATGGGAAAATAAGGTTTCGAGGACTTAACCGAGACAGATATTGTAGAACTAATGGCGGACGAAGAACTAGATGAGGATAATTTAGTTAACATGGTTAATGAAACAAATGATCGTAACAATGATCCTGATAAAGAGGAGTCTGAACCAGTTGCGTTCATAGCAAAAATCATCCGCGTAGAACTTGAATTAGGGTGAACATTGAGTAATCATTTTCTACAAAATGATCCGAATGTTGAACGAGCTCTACGATTCCAGCGAGATATTAATAAATGCTTAACTCAATATGAGGAGGTCTATAAAGATTTAACCAAAAATCAAACACAATTGTTAATTACAGATTTCATTACCAAGTCTCGTAGAAAAGATTAATAATCTATAAAAGTGATGACAGTAATTAAACTTTTGGTTAATTTTTTTAAGGATCTTATATTTCTTATTTTCATAAAATGAATTACATACTTATATCTTTATAAATTTGTCATTTTATGAATAGACTGTTATTTTTATGCTTTTCAAGGTATCTTACTTTTATTTTACGTTAAAATAAGTGACTGAATTATGCACATTTTAGTTTGTTTTCGATTTATACGGTTTTGCGTATAAAAATCCACGATTTCGATTTACACGGTTTTCTGAGAACTTCCGTGTCAATCGGGGGATAGGTGTGTATGTATGTGTGTGTGTGTGTATGTATGTGCGTGTATGTATATATATATATATATATATATATATATATATATATATATATATATATACACATTTGTGTGTGTGAAGATATTAGGTCAGGCAATCATATTTAAGTTTTTACAAAATTCCCAAAAAAACCCGCTAATCCTAAAATAATCTTTTCTGTTTACATAAAGTTAAAAAAGGAGTACATATATTAGCCGAAATACGTATTAAAATGAAATAATACATAGCACGTCATGTAGAAATGTGAATTTTTTATTAGCAAATAATATAATTCTTCAGTAAAAAATGACAAATGTTCTGTACGAAAACATGTTTTTCGACACGAAAAAAACTGATATGGTGGATTATTGTATACAAAGTAAAATACGTACTACCGACAGCATTTTTTCCGAAAGCTGAGATGAAAAATTGAATAGTCAATGTGTCAGTGTCCGTATAGACGAGTGACTGCGGCGTTGGTGACCTACTTAAAGACTACGAAGAAATGAAGATATCATTTTCCTTGCACTGGTTAGAAAAATAATATAGTTTTTTATATATATATATAATATATAAATCACAGATAATTAATCAATGAATAAGATGTGAGGTACATATAAAATATCATATGCTTTTAAATATAAATTCTGGATGACATTAAAGAATATTTCATTTAACTAATCAAATCTATAAAATAAAATGTGAAGAAAGTGAACTACATACATATAAACATATCACATGTTAAGATATGTTCCATGTTAACCAGTAAACATTTATATTTATAAATATGTTTATTTACATTTTTTAATTTACTTCTCTCATATCTATTTTTAACTTTTGAATACAACTTTTTTTTAAATGAATTTCAAATAAATTACATACGCTGAATAAAATATAAGTCCTTATTATTAATATGTCGAGTGCCAAGTAAAACTCAATTGCCTTTTATTCTACATCAAAGTAAAATTTTAAACATTCACATGTATATATATATATATATATATATATATATATATATATATATAATTTTATACTATTATTTTAATATTTATTATACGTACAGAATCACTAACGATATTGTGTACGTACTCAATATACAGTTTTATTGAATCGATTAGTGTCGGTCACCACAATGTTCCCATCATTCAATTTAAAACTTGAATACCTATTACCGGTAATCCTTAACAATAGCAATTATACAGAATATAGAATACATATAAATGACATGAAGTGCAAATTAATTATTTTTTAATATAATTAAAAAAACAAGGATTTTATATATGTAGACATTTATGAAATATTAACAATAATAAACAGAATAATAAAATATAACTATCCTCTGGATTCGATTTTGTCACAGAAGTCAAGGCTCAACTACTAGGCTATACTGATTATATTTATATATATATATATTATTTCTAATAACAGAAACGTCTATAGCTTCAATAAATAACTTTTAATCAGACATATATTTATACATCAATTTTATTAGTCTTTCATTATTTAAATCGAACTGATAATTGAAATTTAAATGTTCACTACAAATAAAATTATACATAATTATATCAAAAAATACACAATGTATATATATATATATATATATATATATATATATATGTTATACCATCTTCATTATAATCATCAGCTCATTCTACCCTAAACTTCCTAAATTATGACCAGTTATAATAAATACACACGCACATACGCTCAAATACACAGATTAACGACCAGGTTGTATTTTTACAACCTTAACTTTGTTAGTTAAAGAATAAAAGCATTACAAAAAAATATTATAACATTTATAATTATTTTCATTGATTAATTTACATATTAAATATAATTTCGAACAGATTATTATTAAATATTAATTTATAAAAGAAAATATATGGAAAGAATTGGAAATAGCATAAATATAGGAACGAACAAGTTTTCATGTTTAACATTTTCGCTACTAAACATGTTCCTACAAATTCAATTTCTATATACTGACGATGAATACATTTGTTATTATCAGTAGATTCATGTAAACAACAATACCGTTCACCGCTGTGGGCCAGAATTAAAAGTTAATAATAAAAAAAACTCTTCCCTGAAATATAAAAATAATGAGAATAAAAAAAATAATTAATTATTTAATATTAATGAATTTTTCTGTCACCACTATTGACCGATATGGTATCATAAGTGTTAAACGACTTGAAGTTAAGCTCATGAAATATTTCCGAGTGGTTCTCATATTAAATTATTTTAAATAACATAGCCATAACAATAATTATATTCCAAAAAAAAGTATTAATGGTGTTAAACTTTTAAATTATATATATATATATATATATATATATATATATATATATATATATATATATATAGGAATACCTCGCATAGTACGGTTAATCGGTTCCACTGATTTGCCAGACTATTTGAAACCGGACTAATCGAAACATTAACTAAATAGAAAAAACGTTAATTGGTTCTAAATAAAAATAATTTCACAGTTTTTCAGTAAATAAAACGAGGGTAATATATTCAAATGTTTGTATGTATCAACAAATAACATCGGGGGTTTATACATTCATTTTAAATACATTTTAAATTCATTTCCAATTAAAATTTAATTATCAAAAAATCGACTTTACTCTAGAGTTACGAATCGAAAACTAATAGTAAAAGAAAAAAAGTCGACAAAACTAGAACTGCGCATGCGATGAGTATAATGTGCTCAAGCGTATAATTATTTTTTGGAAATTTCAAACCGTACTATAATGAAACCGTTCTAATCGGATCAGTACTATGCGAGGTATTCCTGTATATATATAAACTCTAAGTCTCAAAATAGTTAATAAAAAAACCTATTGACACTCTATATTATTATTTTTCGCTCCGGGTTATTACTACTAGTTTTACATACAAATATATTGTCTATTAAATAATTTAAATGAATTTTAATATTAAATAACAAAATGAATGCAAAAAACACTAAAATATAATAAGATACATTTTACTATATTTTAAAATAAAAAAATTAATTGTTTTCTAATAGAAACTATAATTCAGAAATATATATTTAAATTGTTATCGATTGAAAAATAAAAAATACAAAAAACAAAATGAAAGGAATTTAACATATATATATATATATATATATATATATATATATATATATATATATATATATATATATGCATACTCACACACAAAAACTATTTGTCCGATTACAAATACGTCATAAAAGAAATAATATGCAAGTGGATGAATGACAGTTATATCTTCAGATGTGAAAAAAACAGGTAACGTACAAATAATTATGATTTACTGTACCGGATGGTTTCTTCTAGCACGTGATGGTTACATGAAAATGACGACTATTGTTTATGTTTTGTATTTCTATGCAGATACTTTATATGCAAAACATTCAAACTCTTTCGTATGATTATTCTTCAGAAACATAAGAGTACTTGCTATGACCAGTTTTACCCCTACATTTCTTAAATAGTATTTCGTATTTAGTTACTTTTATAAACACTATAGTACATATACACACACACACACACACATGTAAATACACACATTATACACATACACAAATATATGTGTAATGTCTATAGATTTTTAACTAATTTTATGAACTTTGTAATATTCATAATACTTTTTTTACTTAAAGATAACGAAAAACCTCAAGTAAATACAATATATTATCTATTCACTTGGTCTTATTTGATAATTAATCATTAAAACAATGTCAGTAATATATAAAAAAATATGATTATTTACAGCATGATAATTGAATATTTCATCTAAATGAAAAAAAAATCATTTAGGTATCCGAAACCTAATTACTCGACTTTTGTAAATATCTTAAAAAATATTTAAACGCCATGTGAGAATGAAAACAAGTACATAAATGACAATTACAAATAACAAACAATATGTCTCATAATGAACAAGGCATGAATTTATTTTAATCGTAACAAAAAATAAATTTTTAGCTGTTTAAAAAAGTACAATAAACCCTTTGACACAAACGAAAGCTAGCTATCACAGACAGACAATTTACCGTATTATATAAAGTCTCTCGTAAAATCCGCCAAGTAAACAGATGAATGTTACGTAATTTCCCGGGAGAAAATTACCGATAGAATGGTTGAAGGGGGGTTATGGGCGATGTTGCAAACGTTCATTCTTCTAACACAGAAACCAACATGTTGGGTAGTTGAAGGCTGTGAGATTGCTGTTCAGATGACGTTTTCACAAACACTACATAAGGACATTTATAGGTACAAGTAAACACACAGGTAGGAATACACACGCACACATACACTTTCTATCTGTTTCAATAACAAATATTTTATTGCCACTTTTGTAACGTATTAGACTGATTTCCAAATAATAAGAATAATTTCATTTCGATGTAGTTGAAATTTTACATTACAATTGTTTATCATTTTCCTACAATTCTATTTTATTTGTAAAATTTGACAACTATTTATCTAAGAAATTAAAATATAAAACATTAAACAAATTAAAAATTAAAGTACAAGAAAAAAACAAATACTTCTAATTATGGTTATAAACATAAATTATCTTCCACGAACTTTTATAATAAAAAGTAAATATATTCCATGTGAAAAACATTGATGTCAATGACACTTTAAATGCAGATAACAAGTCGAAATAACGAAATACCGGATATTTAAAAAATATTAATATGTAAGTGTAATAATTATTACAATTATGTAAATGTGTCTAAATTATATATTACAAATAAATTATTTCAATATGTTATGAAGGAACTTAATATCATAACTAATACTCGACAATTTAAATAAGATTTAATTTCATGTATACATCTAATAATATAAGTAAATAAATAAATAAAATTGATATATTAACAAATTTAAAAAATAAAAAGAATAAATACAAATTATATTAATTAATATTCAAGCACATAATCATAAGTACTACAATAACATTTGTAGACATCTGGTAAATGTAAATATATTGACTTTTTATATCGAAATCACATCTGTTCAAAAAGCACACACTTGCGTACCCACACGCATCACACACATACATGACATGCATGCATACATATATATACATATATATATATATATATATATATATATATATAATATACATGTGTGTGTATGTATGTGTGTACATCCAGTAAGTAAAAACCGAACGTATATGGTATTAAATCATTAGTACTTATTAAAATCGTTATCAAAATTATTAGAAATATTACTCCGAACTCAATAAAAGAATGTATTTTAATCGAAATTTATTTTCAAATATAATTAAATTTACTCTTAAAAATATATTAAAATTAATAATGGCAATTCTCTCAAACTTTCCACGGAACATCACACTAAAAAGCATAAAAATTCTTCTTGCAAATTGATTTTATACTTATTATATTTTAGAATATTGTATTTATGAACCTATAAAATAATATTGTTACTACACAATAACTTCAATGTCATTCTTAGTACTGTACGGAAAAAAACAATTTACTTAGAAGTAGTTATCAGTATTATTTTTTCTCAAAATTCTAAGAATTTTATTTGAAAAGGTATATAATTTACTCACATATATTTCAAAGATACATTTATTTAGTAATTATTAACATCTGCACAAAATAGATTTTCAATATCGCTATAAAAAACAAATATTACTTTTAAACTTCTAATCAAATTTTGGTGTACATTATTGTACTTGTAACTCTACATAAAAGTTACAATAATATATATTAAAATTTGATTTTATATATATATATATATATATATATATATATATATATATATAAATGTGTGTGTATAAAGTAAATTCTCAAATAATAAATTACTACCCTTAACTGCAGTTATCCATTAAGTTTTCCGACAGTTTTATATGCTATTCATCTGTTAGCTTTATAAACCTTTACAGATTTCCTGCGCTTCAAAAATAATATCACTAAAATTCACATAAATATAACAAAAAGGGGTTAATAAGTAATTATTAAAAACTTGCATATTTTTTTCTCATAAAAAAAATAAATGTAAATAACTAAATATAGAGAATCATAGTACATGCATATTACATCATATTTAATTATGTACATATATAGGATCATCCAAATGTGACGCCTAGATTTTTTTTTTTTAAAAAGAAACAAAACAAACTACACATGTTTTTTTTAATAAAACACAAATCTAGGCGTCACATTTGGATGGCATATATATATATATATATATATATTCCCTCATTTTCGAGAGTTGAGCATGAAGGCCAACAACCTCATCTTGTAAAAAAATAACTGCCGAGAAGGGAGTAAACCATAATAAAAAAATCTTCACCAATCCGCCTGGTCAGCGTGGTGAATATGACCAAATACCAATGAATGGTAGCATTCATTGAGGTTTTCGTCCAATAGTGGACTGATATGGGCTTTATGATGTGATGTGTGATATATATATATATATATATATATATATATATATATATATATATATATATATATATATCAAAATACATAACATTTAAATAACACTAATATGTATAACATCTGTATTAGTAAAGTGAAATATTTATAAAAAATATGTTAGTATACTTTAAATTATATGAAAAATAAATGTAATTTTGAATGTAATTTTATTTAAAAATAAATGTAATTTTGCTATTTTATAATGCACTACGTAGGAAATATATTTAAAGTATTATGTAAATATGTAATAACTGCACTTTTTACAAAATTTGAGTCATACTCACTCACTCACATTCACTCACTCACATTCACTCACTCACGTACATACACACAAACTCAATCACTCACACATACACTCACATACACTCATATACACACACACTCACGCGCACGCACACCCACAGTAAAAACGGAATGTTAATTCGAAAGAAATTCTTATATTATGAAGTCGAATATTTGTTTCTGTTTACAGAAAATAAGTGTTCAATTAACGTATTCAATATGTTTTTATTTACAAATTTACTTAGCAAGACATGAGTTTTAAATTCTAAAATAATTCAACAACTTCAGATAACACAAAGAAGTAAGATAAGATAATTCTTAGCAAATTACATAGACAGAAATAAGAACCAATAGATCAAAAGGAAAACAAAAATTACCTACGTTATAGCAAAAAAGAGAAGTTTAAAATGGAAATAAATCGGCCATATAGTAAAAAAAGAAAACCACCGATGGAGAAGAGAAATTATTGATTGCAATCTAAAGATATAAAAAGGCCTAGGACGAAACTTTCAGATACATGAGAGGTATATATGAGAAAATTCACCAGAAAAATATTAAATCTCTCGAATGGAGTTTTGGATGAGGCCTTCATCCAACAGTGGATAGAAACAGAAATATATATATATATATATATATATATATATATATATATATATATATATATATAATATACACACAAACACGCATAAACACTTAATTTATGCGTTGAAATACGAGCTTCATCTTTCATTAATTTGTTTTAAGAAAATGAATATATCCCACGGACGTTTAAGAAAATCGATAACTTCTACTGTCGAAAATGACTTGAAAGTAGAACTAAATTTTAAAAAACATAAAAACTCATTTCATAGAAGAAAAAATGATTTGCGTATAAAACGTTTTTTTTCTTTTTTTGTAGCGAAGCAATAACAAGTCAACTTTAAACGCTATTTTACGACCTGTGCTTTACGATAGTTAACTCTTCGAACTAGCATAAAACATGCTACGTGCGCTGGCCAATATGTTCGAATAAGCTATTATGATATATGTATGAAAGGGTATAATTAATTGATCGAATGTGGAAAGTTCAGGCATAGGACAATTTAATATTAATATCTATACGTCGATATAAATCATTAAAGATTATATATATATATATATATATATATATATATATATATATATATATATATATATAAACACATTCATCAATCTTTTATATGTGAATATAATTATATTTTTTCAAGGTTAACAAAGATGTATATACATTAAATACTTAAAAATATAAATATATACTTTTAAAATCTTTTATTAGAATTCAAAAAATTGTAGCTATTCAATAAAAAAATCCAAAATTTAATATAAAAAACATTTATCTTATACACACACACAAATACACACACAAATACACATACATACACACACACATACATACACACACACACACATTATTAGAATTATAAATTGGTGACTAATTCATTTTTAGAAACAAATTACTAACCCAAATATCACAATTTCTTATCAAATATCAATAATTCTTTATTACCGAGTTTAATTCGCATATATGCAAGCAATAACGATGGCATTTATCTATAGAATACGGCTTACAAAATCTAATAATTCAATTTGTAAAAGAACAATTACACAATTACGTTTTCTAAACAATAGCTCAATATTTATTAACACATATAGTAATATAGGAAAAATACAAACAATTAAATAAATGTTGAATAAAAAATCATATTTTATTTAGTCACACATTGAAAATGATAGAATTTCGATTAAAATATAATAAAATCAGTAACATAATATTGATTGTATAGTGAAAAAATATTTGTTTTATTTAAATGATATTAAATACACACACATACAGCACACAATTAATAATTATATGTCAATTATTAAAATTTTTAACCAAATCATTTTAACATTACTTTAAAAGTACTCTGAGTACTTTCTACCAAGTATCATAAAATGCTTTTACGAATTATTAAATTAAAAACATTATTTACTTTTTATGATCCATTAAATCAGCATACTTATATAAAATATAAACTGTATATTTGTGTTTATTCAAAATATAAATTTTAAATACGAATTATAAATGAAATAATTAGTAATTATTCGAGTTTATTTCTAGGTTTTTTATTATTTCAAAAATATTTTATTGCCTAAATGTAATCAAATAGTCAAAATAACAATTTAATATCAATCACGAAATACCAATTTATCTATTTAAAATTGACATCAATCACCTCACAGTTATTTTATTTTTTTGCAAATAAATCATTTTTTTATTATTTATATATTTTCTCATTGAAATTAATTTATTTACAAATAAGGGAATTTTTTTTATTCCAAAATAATATTAATGAACGTGTTTTTTGATTTATTTGATTAATAAAATGTTTATTTAATTATAAAACAAAGTAGTCTACTGTTTAAATTTACATTTTTATTTGATTATTATCATTTTATTATTAAAGATAGATCTTTATTTCTTTTGTGAATACATAAATAAAAAACAAACTACTTTCTAATACATAATTTATTCACAGTTATTAAAATAACAGACTATAAGTAAACAATGTTCAAATTTCAAAAGTGAAGAGTTCAGATTATTCCAAGAATTAAATCTAATATTTTATTTGTCATAATAAAAATTCAGTAAGGTAAACATATTTAAAATACTTCCAGCTTTCTATATAATCTGCCGCAATTCATAATATAGGATCATTGAAATGTGATGCCTAGATTTGTGTTTTATTAAAAAAAGACACTATACACGTTTCCCTACATACATTTTTTTTTTAATAAAACACAAATCTACGCATCACATTTGGATGACCTATATATTCATTGTACACATGTACATTTTAATAATTTAATTATTCAATGTCGTATTCATAGTACACATTTTTTTATCAAAAGTAGATAATTTATTAATTTGTGAACATATATTTTCAATAAACAATGAAATGACAATATTAAAATAATAAATTCAATCTTTTAGGTAAACTTGTCGACCATTTTGTTGTACAAAATTACTTTCCAATAGAAAACAACTTAAACCATAAGTCGTTCTTTGAACATATGGTATAGAAGCTCATTATTTTATAACTATCTATATTTAATAACTCACAAGTATATGTTATGAATTAGTATATAAACTAAATATTTAAGTCTACATTAAATATTTAATTGATAATGAAACGTGAATAACAGGATGGAACAAAACCAAAATATAAAATAAAATATTAAATGAATAACAACTGTATTTGAAAAGTACATGAAAACAGCTCTACTTTTCATATAATAAACAAATATCTGACAGAAAAATATATAAATACCAGTAAAATAATTTAAGACAGGTATAAAAATAATATGATATTATATTTTGTATAGTGTAAAATGGCAGAGAGTAACGAGTAACATCCTGTCTTAAATATTTTTGATAATAACTTTATGCACAAATAAATCTCATTCTCACTTAAGTGTTTAACAATCATTCGTTGTTTACATTGTTTGTTAATGCATATTTTAATGGCAATACAGCCATTAAAATATTATTAAAGCATTGCATTATAAAGATTTAGATTCCTCCTCAATTTTATAATGCAAGATTCTGAAAATTACAATTGAAATAAACATAAGTAAAAAAAGTGAACAATTTTTTCATTTTAAAATTTCGTGCTGTTGAGAATTAGTGATTCATTTGTGTTAAAATGAATTCATCACATTTCTAAATCAAATAATAACCTTATTGTTTCTATTATTTTTAATAAGATGCTATATTGCGCTATTTTAATACATTTTCATTTTTAGATTAATTTTTAAGAATTCTTTAAATCTACCTGAAGGTCAAATCTAGACAATGCAATACTAATGATAAGAATAAATTATAAGGTTACTATAAAAAAAAGTATTAAATACAACCAGTCTGTACAGTTTAATCTAAAAAAAGTACACGGATAGTGAAAAAATATTTTTGGTATATAATGAATCACTAACGATTTTGAAACTTATTTTATTGTCTTTGTCTCTGTAGATAATTCACTTGTACATAAATGAATCATTCATCTCATCGCAGCAAGTTTTTTTTTTAAATATTCAATAAGTTATTATTAATTTTCATTGCTAATGCACATTTCAACAGTTATATCATCAATCTTAGAACATAACATTTCAAAAATTTAGTCTGGTGAGATGACCCCTAAAATAAATATTAGTAGTTAAAGAATCAATGATTATTAAATACTTGTTTCACATTTCAAAACGTACACCTATTAGTCCTATGACGTTGCAGTGAGTGATTCATTTATGTAAACATATTAATCTATATAACGGTCACAAATGCCTTAAATTGAATTGAAAAAAAATTATCAAACAGAACCGAAAAGTAGTATTCATATCAAATATGTAAATAAACAAACAATTTTATTAATATTTATCACCAAATTCACGCAAAATAAAACTTCAAGACAACTAGAAAATTAAACAAGAAACACTTGTACCATTTTTGTTTAATAATAATACAAAAAATATTTATTTTCAAAAGTATTTGTAACTAACATGAAACGTGATTATTTTATAAAAGAACCCTTTTGGAATTAAATGTTTGTATAAAATTGCGCTTTACCAATATAAACAACAACACCTTTTATGGAATATTACGAATATATTATTAGTTTTGTCTGACTAGCAATGATATATATATATATATATATATATATATATATATATATATATATATATATATATATATATATATGTATATAAATGCCTAGAGAGAATGAACGTACACCGACCATCTACTATTCACCGCTTGGTTATTAGCATTTGGAATTTTCGTAGAAATACTAAAAATGCTATTCTGTTGTTGCTCACCGTCAACAAGGGACGAATTTTTCATTTATATTTACATTTTAATACACGTTGCACACATTCGCATACATATACAATTAAACGCTACGTCGTTGACAGTATTAAACATTATATTAATTAAGAATTAAATTAGTTCTGTACTGCGTGGATAAATTAAATTGTTTTTTATTATTTCGGAAATAATTTGAATGTTTCTTGCTGTTTACATTTTGAATTAATTTATTAATACGCATTATCGTGAAAAATATATCAATTATAAATACAGTACATGAAATATCATTTATACGCAACAATATATATATATATATATATATTCACACACACACACATACACAGCACACGCTATAGCGTGTTATGTGGAAATAGAAACTTGTTTTTTTTTTAAAAAAAATTAACACAAAAGATTATTTATTATATTAGTGTAAATTTTAAAATAAAATTAATCAATTTATATATGTCATATATTCACGTTCTTGTTTAATTTCATACATATACACACACATATATAGTAAATTCTTTTTTTTTAAAAAAATAAACCTCTATAAAATATTAGTATTTACTACATACATACATATTTAAGATTCTACAGATTTGTACTTTAGTATACAAATTTTAATAATTTGCTCTTAGCATATATATCTGTGTGTATGTATGTATATGTGTATATATATATATATATATATATATATATATATATATATATATATATATGTATGTATAAAAAGGGTCATTTAAAATATGAAAACTAAATTGAAAAATTTAATTAAATTAAACAATAAATAAATTGACCATACTTATCAAACAACCATCGTATATATATATATATTAGATAATCAAGCAAGATCTATCATTTTTGGGTGTATTAGGATTCCAAGAATTGTTAATGCATCGTATGACTCATTAACTGAATAACAAAGTACATACCTTGTTTCATTCGTTCGCTGCATCTCGATGTATTCACTTCGATTTAAAATTTGATTTCAACCCTTCACAATGCTTATCGAAAATAGTGTTATACGTGCATGATTACTTTATGAATTTAAACTTAATTGTAATGTTGCTGAAGTTACAAGAAAATGTTGTACCGCACTTAGAAAAAGACAGATCAACTCAGAGATGATTGAAAAAATTTGCTCCGAGGGATGAGTCTTTAGAAACCGAATCAGACAAATCAAATGTATAAAGCAAGGAAGATGTATACATTCAGTAAATGGGTAATCGCACGATTTAACTCTCGACAACAAAATATATTCTTATTTGACGGCTTAACCCTTTCGCCACTAACGGGACCTATGTGTCCCATAAAATGTTTGTTATTACTACTGGGACAAATATGCCCAACTTAAACTCCTGATGGGACATAAATGTTCGTAATTCAAATCTGAAAATAAAAATCATTTTTTTGACCAAAAATAGATTACTTAAGTAACTCAAAAGATCATCAAACAAAACAGAAGTTTTAAAACTAAAAATATTTAATCCGTGGTGAAAGGGTTAAGTTGTAAAATTTTTTGAATCAAATTTTAAACTGTCATGAAAAATTCTATATTTCAACTATAGACTTATTTACCACTGGTTATTATCAAATGATCCTTTACTACAAATACCTAAAGTAAAATTGAGTAAAAAAAAAACTATTACACTATTTTGAACAGACGTTTTGAAGGGTTGAAATTATATTTCATCGAGATGTAGTGAACGAATAAAAGAAGGTATATTCAATTTGTTACTCAGTTAATGTATCCAGCATGAGTCATACGATACATAAATAATTCTTGGAATTATGATAGTTGCAAAAACGTTGGTATTTCTTAGTTACCTAATATTATTAATAGTTAGAAAACTGTGTACATATTTTTTATGAATTAGAAATAGTGAGATAATAACTACATATTTCAACCGAATATATGGTTAAGTTTTTCAAAAAATACACGGTACCATTATTTTTATTTAAATTAATATACAGACGAATTTATTTCAATTTTACAAAAAGATTCGAAAACAATTTGATATTTTGTATATATTCAAATATTACATTATATTTTGAAAATACAATTAATGATATTTTTTTTAAAAAAATTAATAATAATGTAATATTTTAATAATATTCGAAATGTTTAACGTTGAATCTATTTATTAGTTTTACACAAGTCGAGGAAATACACTTTGTTGAGATTATTTAAAAAACAATAAAGCAATAACTGTAATCATATTTAACTTGTATTTGTAGAAAAACTTAAGTTTTTATAAACAACATATAAAATTAAACAAAAATATTTAACATATAAAACAACTAACAGTATAACTACTAAGTTTTATATTATGAATAAAGTTATTACTACTTTTAATAACCTCAAAATTTTGTTTAACTTTCTGTACGATTTTTTTATTAAATATAAAAAATTTCATTTGCATATATATATATATATATATATATTCAAAATTATTATCAAACTTCTAAAATCAATTCCATAGAACAGAGTTGATTCTTGAAAAGTTCCGCTTTACTCTATAGTACCAAGTAATTTTGAAAATGTTTTAAAATTCCTTGATATTAAAATGTAACACATCCTTGAATATTAAAAAAAGTTGATAGTCAACATATAATCAATATCATTTATAACTTTTATTTAATTTTCTTGAGGATTATAAGGGTTGATATTAAAAAAAGTAAAGTGAAATTTATATAGTCTTTATATAACGTCGATACTTTCGTCTGAATAAATCCAATAAATTAATCATATACATCATTTATAATGAATAAACAAAACCGATGTAAAATTTTAATTATAAGTAATCGAATACAATAATTAAATTATATACAACGTATTGACATCAGAAAATCTAATGAACCCTGAAATTATCGTTAATTTACAGTAACGCTGATGTTTTTCACAATATAATTAATTACTGAAAAGAAACAAAAATATAGTTGGGGTACATTTACTTCTATACGTTTTAACTTTATTTCATACTTGGAAACTCTTGGTATTGTTACGTACATTACGTATTCCCTAGCCATTAATTATGTATACATTTTCGTATGGTAATGTACATCAACAAAACGTAGGCGGGAGTAAGATATTTGTTTTACTTTTTAACTAATTTAGTTTTGATTTTAATTGTAGAACAGAGTTTAGTAATTAATTGTTCCTTTCCTTCGTCATTCGTTTCTAATTTAAAATAAACATGTGTATTTGTTAATGTACTACAAGTAAAAACGATAATAATAAACAAACAAAGAAAAACAGAATGTTCTTCTGAAACTGTACTCGAACTCTTACTCAGTTCTTAAAAGTATTAAAAGTTTCATATAATAAAAATACTTTCACACAAATGAACTATCACCACCCCAACAACATCAGAAGATATTGAAAGAGAATCCGATGATTATTTATTGCACTTTCTTTGCTTATATGCTGTAGTAATAAAAATACTTTTATATTTGGTAATTTTACACAAATATTTTATTGAAAAAAGGGCATATTTTCGAAATTAATATTTAAAAACAGTCATAAGTTATATTTCTTTTATTGAAAAATAATAAGTATAATGATATGTAAAATAATAAAAAAGAAATATAATTGTACCGAGTTCTAATTTTAAATAACATGTTAACATATTACGGTCCGCAGTATTTCGCGCTAGACTTCATCTACAGTCCGGCGAATTTCGCAAAAAAAAATGCTCAAAAATAATTTTATAAAATCGATGTAATTCTTAAACCAATAAACATTTTGAGATGAAATTTCATATCTGCCTATAAAAGGGTTCCATGCATAGATATATGTAAATATAATAGTGGTTTTCAATCTGTAATGAGTGTACCAGCGTGATAAAGTACAAAAAAGAGATGCTTTTTATAATAAATATAGTTTATTATAAAAAAACACTTTTCAACGCAAAAAAAACATCTAGAAGGGATAAAAATATGATAAATTACGTAAAGCATATATTCTACATACAGAAGTTGTTAGAAAAGAAATAAGAGAACCAATTTCGATTTTAATCCAAAAAAACAGAACTTTGCTAGGGATAGAGATTACTTTATTTGAAATATCTGAAATATTCTTCATAATTTTTATAATTTACCAATATTTTGAATATATACATCATTATCTTTTGATGGAATTAGAAAAAAATATAGCTTGTATATATATATATATTTTTTTTTTTGACGTCATAAGTTCATACAACAAAACACGCGTTAACACGTGAAGGGACTTACAGTAGTCTAACACTAAACACACTTTTAAGCGTGAACGAACGTTAATGTGTTAATACAAAATTACAATTACTATTCTCTCTCTATATATACATATATATAGGATGGCCCCAAATGAAACTGATGGTAAGTAAACAATTGTACAAGTAAATGTGTATCTAAATCCTTTAGCCTCATTTAGGCCACACATACATATAATTATCATCATCAGTCTCTTTTATACTATTACTGAATAAAGGTCTCTTCCAAATATTTCTACTCCGAGAAATCTAAAACTATTCTCTTCCATTCTAACTTCGTTTAATTTCCTTGTTTTTGTCCTCATTTATTTATTATTGGTCTCTGCCTTCATATGTACATGTCGATAATACATGTATATACATATGAACATAGGATCATCCAAATGTAACGCCTAGATTTGTGTTCTGTTAAAAAGAAACAAAAGAAACTATATACATGTTTCCCTATACACCACCCATGTTTCTTTTTAATAAAACACAAATCTAGGCGTCATATCTGGATGACCCTATATAATAATGCAAGACTTTAATGGCATGTTCAATATCAATTATTTAAGATAGTATAAGTGATGAAATAATGAAATACAATATGTAGTTTATTATTAACCTGAATTCATCTATATATCATTTGATATTGAATTATTTATTCGCACAAATACACCTATATATATATATATATATATATATATAGATAGATAGATAGAGAGAGAGAGAAATAAAATGTTTATACATGATAAAATAATAAAATATTCTATAATATTACGAGAGTTTCAACTGTTACTCAACTTTAACAAAACTATTTTTTTTAAAAAAAGAGTTTCTTAGTCTGCAATAATATGTGTCGTTAATGAACTAATTCAAAATTGTACAAACTTACTATTTCCAATAAATATCCAGGTGTTGCAACATTCAATACGTTTTAGTTCTGTATAACTTCACTGAATACAAAATAACTGCATATTACAATTGCAATAACAGTAATTTACACTGATATCAATACCAAACAAAATACATTTTCACAAAACCTTAATCTACACAATATATAAAAGAAGTGATTCTCGTTATATTGCTTTACTATGTTGCTACGATTTCGTAAAAGATTAGAAATCGAACAATAACAAAAAAAATATATTTACGTCTCCAATATATATCGTTTTTGAACCAGATTTCTCACTATCTTTTTATTTACTATCCTATATAAATTAGTATGATTATACAAGTGATTTCACAAAATACTGTTATGACAAAACTGAGAAGAAAAAAAAACTTCCTTGGATATATAAAAATATATTTTACTTCTATTATCTTATCATATTATTTAGTATTAATGTGAGAAATTGGAACGAGGCAAGAACGCAATAATAGCGTGCCGTATGTAAAATTTATCTCGAATTTGATAAGATAAATATTAAATTGCATTGTTTTCACGATTTGTCATTAATACTTATTTTTGTTATATTTGTTTCAATATAAAAAATGAAATAAATACGAAATAATTAATTTATTCGTAGAGTTTCAAGTTAAGACATATACAACTCCTCCCCCCCCCTCTCTCTCTCTCTATATATATATATATAGTAAAATAATATATACCAATTAATGTTACTATAAAAATTGTCTGAACTTTAAAAAAACATATTTTTTTTTTAAAAAAAGTAATTTATTATAGTGTGTATAGTTATAATAAATAAAAATAACCGAATTTAAGAATCGGCAAAAAAATGTTATTTTTTTTAAAAAAAATACATACAATAAACATTAGTCTTATAAAATAAATCTATATAATCGTAATCAACACACTGAAAATATTGACCTGCATGTAAACACATACCAACAGGTAACTGATGTATAGCAACAGATATGATCCAACTGTGCAAGTTTAAGCAAATCAAAAATATTCAATAATTCAATACCAGGAATGAAATGTTTTCATGTGCATTTTAAAATCTATTATTTGTAAAATGAAATTTTATTTGCAAAAAAAATATTTTACCGATTACTGAAACATTTTTTTCTAGAATATGTAATTTAAGAACATATTTTCAAAAACGAATGCTAATATGACACAAGAAATGTATGTTTGTACATGAGATATTAAAAAACTAAAAGAATCGACTCACTTTAAAAAATCACCCCACCAATATCCAACATTGCCATGAGACCATCCAACAGCATTCATTATAAACTTCACATATCACAAATTATGTTATATGTATTCCAACTGAAAATATTTTCAATTCAGTATTTTGTTCTACATGCTATAATTAAACGTAATTTGTTAACAATACACAAAATGAACACACATTTGAAACTTGTTTACTCATTTATCAATTACATTTCCGTACATGGTAAGCACATTAAATCGCGATTCTATTTTTATAGAGTAGAAACGAATTTATATGTACGTATAATTTTATTTACTTTGCCAATAATATACACTTTCGAACTAGTAAAAAAACGATATTGCTTTTTATCAACAGAATCATTTCATCACAATAGTAAGCTTATCGATAGTATTCACTTCTGAACACTTCTATTTTTAATCACAAAATATTCCACTGCTTATTTTACATCAGTCTTATCGTACAAATAAAGCACACGGTAACAACATCGCGAGATGATTTTTTTCATTGCATAAATAAATCATTCTTTGCGATGTAAATGGAACATATTTTAATTCTCTTATTTTCGAAATATGCGATTATAACAACAGTACGCACACACATACATTTAGAACAATATCGGTTCGCTATACAATACACAGTACATGAAATAAATTAAGTAATACAAAAAAAGAGCGCGTTCAATTAACTATACAATAACACAACTGTAATATGAAACCGAAACTGTATTATCACTTTCTACATACATGATCTTAAAACATCATTATCATCACACATCTCGAATTATGTACTACAATGTATATGTCGCTAATAAGATAATAATAAAATCATAACTTGTCACAAAACAACAGTAAACTGGCCTACTGAACTGAAAAGAAGATTCTTTTGCTCCCACTGCTTGAGTGGACACACACATTCTCCGCCCACTGATATTTGCAAACATGACAGACAGGCAGTAGCGTACTGAGCATTACTAAAATACTAATTACATTCGTGTATCTCTCTCTCATTCCTCAGCAGGTAATAAATCGCAAGTGTAAGTACATTATGTACTTACATTCAGTTAGGCATGTATACTATATATATATATTATATACAGCCAGTCACAAAAGTCATCGTACATCCCCATATTTTAATGTTTTTATATAACAGAAAAGTCTGGTCAATAAAATTATAAATTTATTGAATACTATTTAGCTTAAGAATAATTTTAGTATAAAAATAACACATATTGCTGAAATAACAACAACCAAATTTACAAAAAAGAAATTATCAATCTCACAAAAGTGATCGTACTTTTACAAAAACTAAATATAACAATAGATTTACAAAAAAAAAAAAATAGTACTTGGTTGGACCTCCCTTTGATTTTAACATTACCACCAACCTTTTCGGTATCGATTGGACCAGTTTTTTTGTTAAAATTGCAGGTATTTTCCGCCATTCCTGAAACGTTGCTACAAATACGCGATACTATTATTAAAATTGTACAAAGAAAAAAAATTCTTACACAGAATAGCAAAAATCATAGTCAGACCACTTTATACTATTCAGTCAATAATAGAAAGATTCAAATCTGCCGGAAATAATGAGAATAAACGAAGCACAGGAAGGCCGAATCTTTTAAATTAAAAAAAAATCTGAAATAAGTCACTGACAACCCGAAGTATGGGCCCCAATACTAGCCGAACACTTTGAAGTAACTTGTGGAAAAGTAGTACACCAGAAACAATTAGAAAAGTTTTACGAAAATCAGGTTATCATGGCATATACCTTGAAAAAACCTCTCATTAGTGAAATAAATAAGAAAAAAGGGTTTACTCTGCAAAGCTCTATTCTAACAAGGGCTTTGACTTTTGGAAAAAGGTACTGTTCATGGATGAGAGCAAGATTAATATTTTTGGATAATGGAAAAGGAGAAGTGTGGAGGAAACATGGAACTGAGCTGGAGTTGAATAACTTAGTACCTACTGTGAAACATGGTGGAGGGTTGATAATGATTTGGGGGTTAGTGGCAAAAACTGGACTGGGGAGTTTGGTGTTTATTGACACAGCAATGGATAAATGGCAATATTTAAATATTTTGCGAGAGAATTTGAAAGAAGATGCCCGAAAACAACTTGGGAAATGAATGGATTTTTCAACAAGATCAAGATCACAAGCACATTGCGCTAATTGTTGGCGAATGGATCCTTTGTAACGTGCCAAAACAGTTGTTTTCCCCATCTCAATCACCAGATATAAACCCTATTGAGCAGATCTGGGACTATTTGGAAAGAAATATTCGGAAACATTCAATTTCTAGCAAAAAATACTTGAAAAAGGTATTTCAGGATGAATGGCGAAAAATACATGAATTTTTTACAGAAAAGCTGGTCCAATCGATGCCGAAAAAGTTGGAAACCGTATTAAAAGCAAAGGGAGGCCCAACCAAGTACTAAATTTTTTGTAAACCAATTGTTACATTTAGGTTTTGTAAACATATGATCACTAATGTGATATTGATAATTTAATTATTTTTAATTTTGTTGTTATTTCAATAATACATTTTATTCTTGAACTAAAATTATTCTTAAGCTAAGTAGTATTCAATAAATTTATAATTTTGTTGATCAAAGTTTTCTTTCATATAAAAACGTTAAAATATGGGGATGTACAAAGGTGTGTGTGTGTGTGTATGTATGTATATATATTTATATTTATATATATATATATATATATATATATATATATATATATATATATATACATACGCACCACATATTACATTAGCTATCTAATACAATTATAAAAGCTTAAAAAATAATATAAAATAGAGAATAATTCACATATAATAGTTAACGATTTCTTAACAGATTAGAAAAAATTGAAATAAAAACACTTACACATTAGTGATTAACATTACTAAGTAATCTAACTCTTAACAACACTTTATCAGTGCTATTTGTTATTAAAAATATTTACATATGCAATCTCATTATAGTAGAATCTTAATCACTTGAATTAACTGCAATACAAAAAACTATACAGGTTAATTATCAAATCCACTTTTATAATTCGATCTTCAAAATTTTTTAAAAGTATTGAAAAAAATGCTTAAATGATTTATGTGGTGCTGTTATATTTATTTCACTACAGAATATATATATACATACAGATGAATCGTAAAAACTTACTTTTAAATTAAAACCTTTATAACAACCTTTATAATTGTATTATTTAACACAAATATTATATTTAAATCAACTATACACCTAAAATATAAAATACATGTTTAAAACTAAACAATTGGCACATAAATCAATAAACATCATACGTATCATTATTTTCAAGTAATCTACTTATTTCAAGTGGTATTTACTATTATATTAATTTAAAGAAAATTAAAGAAAAATAAAACATTCAAATAATAGTAATGATAATTGAAACTTCATTACGATACGTCTTAAGTATATATAATTATTTTTCTACACAACGGTATGTGGGTATAATGACGAACGCTAATGTTTACATGGATACCAAAGATGGTTCATTGATTGACATTGACATTCATAAAATTTACAATATACAAATTTCAATTTAACAAAATCAATTGTCGTTTGTAGCTATAAATAAAAAAAAACAATTTATTAAATGAATATGATACCAAAATTTAACCCTTTGCGGTTCACTGTCCAGTAGTACTGGACATCACATTTCGGTTGAACAAGTCCATTGTCCAGTTCCACTGAACAGATTTTACTGCCATGCTTATAGGGGCTTATCTTCCAAAAATTTGTTTAGGAGGTAGTATATATAATTATAATACAATTTGCACTTTGGTCAATGTTTTTTTTCATTAGATGTTACACAGTTAAATATTTGAATCGAAAAAAATGTTTTATTTCTTTGTTTTTGAATAGATAGGAATATTCATATCGATATAAACAAAGTAATCAAAGCCTATTCGTTTAACGGTTATATTTAACGGTTTTTCTATAATTGAGGATGCACTTTGAAACTCACTTTTTATCATCAGTTTAGTTTTGCGATTGTGTTTCTTTTCCATTTATTCAAATTTACTTATTTCATTCTCAAAATTAACTTGGACCTGGCTACCAACACTAATAAAATCAATCGACCGGAAAGCGTTAAAAATATTTACAACGAAGAATTAAAATTTTGTAATAGTACATAATGTAAAATTATATTATATTCAAAGAAACATAATTCACAATTAAAACATTTATTTTAATTATTTGGAATTAATAAATAATTTATATACACATATTTAATATGTGTATATGTAACCCCCTTCCCTCTATATATAGATATAGAGAGAGAAATATATAAAATACTCATCACAAAATTAATGTCATTAATCTACTCCGATCGTGAATTACCTCTAAAGATAAAATTAAAGATAAATACAATTGCAAAGAGATGCGAGTATGTTGAAATTTTCACATCATTTCGCTATTTTCAATCATTAATCTTTGGAGGTATTCGTTCATAGTTGGAGTAGTATGAGCATTAATTGGAGTAGTATGAGCATTTAATGGAGTAGTATGAGCATCGATTTTGCAATGGAACTATTTTATATATAGAAATAGAAGAATTAGGTTTCCGAATTTTTCCGAGAATTACCGAAGTACAAATTTGTTGTACTTCGTACATTAACATATTAAAAATGGAAAAAGATAAATTTTTCAGGAACATTTTTCGGATAAAACAAATTTTAATTGTATTGGTATTAAATTTGAATGCGCATCAAACCACCAATCTATAATAAACATCGTCTACACAGAAACATTAACATAGTTTTCTAAACGTTTTATTTTTTATAATTTATTCACATTGTTAAACAGAAGCAAATTCAGAGGTCGACAAACAAAGCAAGTAGGGGGCTAAGCTCCCTGGTGTGTATGTATGTGTATTTATGTATTTATATATATACATATATGTATATATATATATATATATATAAATATATATATATATATATTAGTTGAATCCTTTAATTGTTAAATAAACTTGTAAAAATTCCCACTTCCAATGTTTTCTTTTTCCATTCGACATCATCGATTTTTTTCACTCTCTCCATTGACCCATCTCATCTGTCTGTCGATCTATTCTCAAGTTTTTTTTATGTCTGCGATATAATCAGTTCAATTACATTTCATTTTTGTAATAAATGTCCGTAACTTTGATTTTCTTTCAAATCTACTTGTTTTTTGCTTTTTCTATGCTTCTCTAAGTTGGAATTTAAAGTCCGCGTTTTACTATTATAAGTAAGAACAAGTAAAACATATTCATTAAAAACATTTTTCTTCATAGAAAAATATTTGACTTCATAATTTAAGTATTTCCTTTATATTGACATTATTCATATATATTTTCATCAACAACCTCTTTCCATCCATTGTTGGATGAATTTTATTCTCAAAACATTCCAATTTAATCGATATAATATTTTCTCTCTAGCTCCATTCTGATCAATTTTCTTTCTGTTGATTCTATCCATAGATCTTTTCCTGGACCTTTTTATATCTGAGTTCCCAATCAATAATATTTCAGGTTCATCAATCGTCTCCTTTTCTTGCTATATGACCAGTCCATTTCCATTTTGAATTTCTCACTTTTACTATAACGATTGTACCTTTTGTTTTCTTTCTGAATAACCTTCATGTACATATATATATATATATAAATTTTAACCAGCAATTTTAAATACTTTTAAATTTATAAAGCAATGATTAAAATATAATGTATTAATTTTTTACTCTTTAAAAACTATAAAATTATATTTTGTTACCTCACAATAAATCAATATATTTGTATGTATGTATGTATGGATGGATGTATATCTATCTATCTTTATATATATATATATATATATATATATATATATATATATATATATATATACATGTGTGTGTGTATTTTTCAAAAAAGCTGCGATAAATCTGTACTGAAATTCATTTGAATGCATTATTTTCAAATATTACTTTTAATTCAAAATAAAACATTCATTGTAAAATTTTTGAACATCTAAATAATTTTAAAATGATTAAAACATTCAAAAATAATCAATATTTAAATTGCATATGAAAATATAAATTGGGCTTAATTTTCAAAATGTTTATTTATCACTTATATGACTTTTCAATAATATATTGATATATGATTGGAAATAGAAATAAAAATGAAAAGCAGTAATTAATTTCATAATAATACAGTATATCAAATATCGATAGGAATACATTCAATAGATAAAATCATAAATTGCTACGCCACTGAAATGTACTACTACATGCGGTATGGTAAAGCATGAATCACTGAATACTAAAATGGTTTCTCACGTCTACTAATGAACATCAAGTGTACTGGTCTCGGCCATGCTTGTGCGCGCACGCTTATTGGCTGTTCATGTCTTATACCGTTAATCGATTTTACACACGTGGCGGGAATTTTAAACAACAATAGATTTTTTATACATTAATAAATAATATTTATAGCGTTAACGCCTAAAATTTATAACATCGGCACGAAAATCTTGCACATATCGAAATAAATGATACAATCTATTACGTTGGCGAGAATATACTTTTTAATTTTTATAATCCTTTAATACTTCTGAATTTTTTTAAAATGCACTTGTTTAGAAATTAAAAAAATAAATCAATGTAAATCATTCTATTTACATTACAGAAAAAAAGCAGTAAATATTAAGTTTTATAAATTACAAATCATACTTTTTTAAAAAAATAAATAATAATATATGCTTTCATCTGCAATTTAGATTATAGTACAAAAAATAAAATAATTTATATTAAAATAGTATGTTGTAAAAAAAATAAAAGTATTGGTATGCTTACAGGCATGATATTACTGAATATTGCAGGAGGCTTGAGTATTACATCATCTAATCTACTGATCCGGTTATTATTTGGTTCAATAGTGATGAAATAAATAACTAGATACTAATACTATTAAAAGAATAACTGAAATATACAGCACTACATAAAAACCAAAGACATCAAATTAAAACCATATATAAAACAAAAAAAAAATACAGAGAAACGTGTCAATTATATAGACAAAATAATTTTTATTATTCAATGCTGATTTATTTGTAAAAGTAATTTTACAATTAGTAGTACAACAAAATATTTTAAAAATGAAACTTATATAAAAAGTAATGTGAAAAATATGTCACATAATAGTCAAAGTAAAACCAGTAAAAAGTATGTAAAAAATATTCCTATAGAAACTATGAAACAATTTAAAATATATTAATACAAAGTTGCAATGTAAGAGATGAATTTATGATTGACAAAAAACATGCATAAATAATGAAAACATTAAAAAAATTTAAGCATTTTCTAATAAATATATAAACAAAACGAAATACTTTTCAAATTCAATTCGGTTTCTGGATAAAAACAATTCTGATCTGATGATAATATTTTAATTTCAAACTACATTTGGCACAGAATTCAATAAAATAGAGATAGTAAAAGAAATGATATTGTATGGGATTTTACAATTATTTAAGATAATCTTTTATTTGTTAAAAATCAAATTAGAAAAATATTTATTTCAATATTCTAAAAAAAACTGAGAAGATAAACCGTTAGTATTATGAATTTTCAGAAAGATAAATCATACAAAATTTTATACGGAAATATTTAAAAATATGGGCTATAATTTGTTTCTTTAATATAATGTGCATGTTTGTGTATGTATGTATGTGTATGTATATGTATATGTGTGTGTGTGTGTGTGTGTGTGTGTATGTATATATATATATATATATATATATATATATATATATATATATATATATATATATATATATATATAATGTCTAAAACATATAAACATAAAAATTAATATTATAGAAACTAGTAAAAAATTAATATTTTAGAAATTTCAAAAATTATCTTGCAATTTTAAGTCAATATTTTACTGTATTATACAAATATTTTTAAAAAAAATAAGAAATTACCCTTGTCAATTTTTATTTTCAATATAATTTCGACTTAATATATAATTCGTGAATAAAAGCAATGTAATATTTTACTTTAAATCTCTATCTCTAAATTTTAATTGAAAGCAGATAAATCATTTTTGTTAATTAATCGATGTATCGGAGAAAACACCAATTTCCCAACAAAACACAATTAAAACACATTACTAAAATTATTGAAATAAAACAATATTGAAATGAAATCGATTTTATTTTATTTTTTAAAATCAATGCATCCATCAAGACTAAATAACTTAAAAGAATAAAAAAATAAATTTATATTGGTTATTAATTTTTTTTAAATTATATAGTATTTTTGATAACAGATAAAAATAAAATCTACTTTTTTGTATTGAATATAAAAAAGAAAATAAATATTAAATTACAAACCTGTATCTACTTTAGTCGTTTATGTGTTTGATAACAAAATCGATTTATTCTAATAATTTTTTCTTCACTTAATATAAGGTCATCAAAATTTGACGTCTAGAAACATGTGTATACATAGTTTCTTTTTAATAAAACACAAATCTAGACGTCACATTTGGATGACCTTATATAAATACAGATATAGAAACGATTTATTTTTTATTTATTGAAAAGTATTAAACAAGATATGCTCTTTTTATACAATGTTAATTAAATATTTTATTTAAGTAATCCATTACAATATATTTTTGTACTTACTTCACAAATTCGAGTTTCATCTTATTATTTATAAATACTTTTTAATAACATACATACATAGAATTAAAAATGTATTTACATGACTAATAGTTGTTGTATTTTTTTAGAAACTATATATATATATATATATATATATATATATATATATATATATATATATATATATATATATATATATATATATATATATATATATATATTCTTCGTTAAGAGAACCATAACGATACTAAAATCAATAAGAACTGCTTGAAAGAGAAATTTGTGTTTATTTCTCTGTACGTACACATATGTGGCATTTATATACATATACATACATACATACATATATATATATATATATATATATATATATATATATGTACACACACACACACACACATATAACAAGCATAAATACATAGTGCACATAACATACATACGTGTACACATATTACAAATGCCTGTGTGTCTGCTTGTGTATACGAGTTGCTATATTTGTTATGTATACAAACGAATTCGAATAAAATAAACCGAAAACGAACATTTCTTTAATTTCCAACTCGACTGTCAGAATCGTACCCGTGTTCATATCTAATACGAGCGTAACTTTACAAAGAAACTGTCAATTTGTTACCGAAAAATATTCACACCTGACAGCGTTTTGTCACCATACTTAACAATCTACATAATATTACGTGCGTGTTGTGTAAATACACTTTTTATACTCTTTTTATGTACTTAATAAATGCTTGTAAGTAAATAAGAGAAAATATATAAATAGGATATTATTTCACTATACACAACGTACGACAAAAACTACAAATAAAAACATGTTAATAGTTGTCACTAGTGTTTTACGCTTTTATCACATATAATCAATAAAAAAAATTATATGTGTGATAATATATACGTATACACCCATAGGGGAATTGAAAGTACATAATAAATTTACAAGATAGTCTTATGCATGTAGTAAATGCAACATGTATTTTTTTATAAATAAACTGCCCGGAAGTGGTTAATTTAAACTCTAAATATACACTGATTTGAAATTATATTCTGTTTATACATTTTATTTAGCTTTAATAAATATATCAAACACTATATAGAAAACAATGTGTTCAAAAATTACATACCACTTAAGAACTGTTAACTTATTTTATTATTATATTTATATTAGTTATTGTTTTCCAATTATTTATCGAGTTTAACGATTTGACATGAAAATCTATTAACAGTTAGACTTAAGAAATATATATATATATATATATATATATATATATATATATATATATATATATAATATTGTATATACACACATATGATATGTACTTTGTTTACTACTTATTCTAGTAATTATAGTTTTTATCGACTCAAAAATATTTAAAACAAATAAATGAAAATTCTAAATAATCGGTTAATAACAACATAAATTGATTTATTACAAAATCTACTCCAAACTTGTGCTTAAATATAGATAATATAAATAATCTAAGTTTTCAAATTAAATCTAAAAGATGCAATAAACAAAATTTTCTTCCGAAGTGCTATGATAAAGAAATTAAGAATATATATAAGTAACCCTCCTACAACACGGTTTCGTTCTAACACATTAAGAAAATTGTGGAAGCCCTTGTACTAAATTGTGGAAACCCTTCTACTACAATACCAGATAACACGATTTTTATTATAAAAATAAATTGTAAAATAATAAGTACTAGTCTCATATAACACGGTTTCAACAATTTTCTGAGGACTATCTACCGTGTTATAGGAAGTTTACCTGTAATTCAATAATACTTAGATATGTTTGCATGAAATTACCAAGATACAGAATAGATCAATAAGTAGTGTACAAGTTTTATCAAAAGATTACATAAATTAGTACACAATATCTTGTTGTTATTGAAAATTAACTATCGTGAAATATTCTATAGTATTATTACTTGTGATAAAATGTGGCTCGCCTATGATAATAAAAAATGGTCAACATTATGACTGGATCGAAATAATCCAAGGTAATCAACACTAAATTACTAAATTTGTAATATATGAGAAATTAAAGACATTTCAATCGACTTGATCAATTGAAAAGTATTCACGTTGCTATAAATCATCATTTTTAATCGAACAATTACTTGTGATGAAAAGTGGATCCTCTAAGTTAATTAAAAGTAGTTATTATGTTGGCTTGACCAAAATGAGCCAGTATAATCAAAATCTAAATTCCTTCTTCGCTTACAGGAAATCCTTTTGTTAACAGTGACTGGCGTTATTCATTAGAACTTTTTGAAACACGGAAAAATAATAACATCAAAGAAGTATGATATTATACAGACTATGTAAAAAATCGACTAAACAATAACTATTGCATCTAATCAAATGAAAAGAATACACTTTGTAGACACATTTAACAGAAATCGTTTGGCATAAATTGAATGAATTATAGTTTTCGTGTCTTCTATATATTCTCACCAAACCTCTCGACACCATATTTCCATTTAATAAACATTCTACAGCCACTGTTCGCCGAATAAAAAGACCAGAATTAAACATTACAGTTATTCGTGGCTAAAAAACGGACATCGTTGGAAAAAGAGAACTTTTAACTTGAACAATCATGATATTAATGCGAAATTAATCTATTTTAAATAAAACGTAAACTGTATTACACAAAAAAATATTTTCAAATGAGTCATGTTACGTTTTTACTATACTAACAAATTTAAATCATATAATTATTAATATTACCAAATAAAGATAAATTGAAAAATAGAACAGAAACATTATGAGTGATATTTGATATTTATTAATACGTCGTTGTTTAATTCTAAGAATTATTTCAATTATTCCACACAATTTTCGTCATTTAATAATTGTATTTAACAATCGATACTAAATTTCAATAGATTTTTAATAGATCTCAAATAACATGTAAAATAATATATAGCATTGTCCAAATGTGACGCCTAAATTTGTGTTTTATTAAAAAGAAACATGTGTATAGGTCAGTGATAGCGAACATTTTTGAGAAGTGGGTCAAATTTTGTTCATTATTTTTTTTAATACTAGTCCGTGGATAACTAAGTCAGTGGCGTCACTTGGAATGGTGATGGAAGGGGGGGGGATGAAAAGGGTACCAATAATTTGGAAACACCGAAAATTTGTTAACAGAAAAACTTGAAAATATTTATACTTTAATTTTTTAATGTTTTCGATTGTTTGTTCTCTCTTTTATGATATAAAAAATAAGTTTATAAAAATCAACGCGTGGGTCATTTAAAAAACTTTCGTGGGTTAGTGTCTGATCCGCGGGTCATAGGTTCGCCATCACTGGTATAGGTGAATAGTTTATTTTTAATAAAACACAAATCTAGGCGTCACATTTAGATAACTATATATATATATATATATATATATATTTATATATAAAAATATATATATATATATATACAAATATATATATATATATATATATATATATATATATATATACATTTATATATATATATGAACTGTTAAATTTGAAAGTGGAATAATTCCATTTATTCATATATTGAGATATTTAAAGGTTTGCGTTTGAATGAATTAAAAAATATTGGCAAACGTTATTAAATTCGGGTTATGTTTTTAAAACTATAAACTTGTTAAATTTTATTATGTAAAAATAATTAATAAAATTCTTAAGGAAAATACCGATTTTTTTAGCTAAAAATGTAGTTATTCCACTTTCATTTTTAACAAATTGAGCTTTTTAGAGAAATAAGTCCATGTATTCATACATTGAGATAAAGGTTTGCATTTAAATTAAACGAAAAATAGGCATTAAAATATTTTTAGTTATATTCTATAAAAATTTATAATTGAACAATAATTGTTTATTTATAAATTTTCCAAAAAATTATCACAATTTCAAAATGCAATTTTTTAAAACTTTTGATTTCATCTTTTTTTATTAAATATATTTTTTTTAGTTATATTATAACTAAAATGCATTTTGAAATTATAATAATTTTTTAAAAAAACTTTATGGAAAATTTCTTTATATGTTTTTTGAAAATTTTTTGGTAAATTTATAAATAAACAATTATTGCTTATTTATAAATTTTTATATAATATAACTAAAAATATTTCAAAGTCGATTTTTCGTTTAATTCAAACGCAAAACTTTTCTCAATGTATGAATAAATGGAGTTATTCCACTTTCAAATTTAACGGCTCATATATATATATATATATATATATATATATATATATATATATATATATATATATATATATATAAGAACAATAAACATTTAGATATAAACAAATATATATACTGCTAAATAAACGATTAAAAAACTATTAAAAAGTATAACATTAGAAAATATATATTTTGTAAATTACAAAGGAATATAAAATAACATAATTTTGGTTAAAACTTGTATGTCGTTAATAAATCAATATAAAAGAAAACAGAAGAAAAAATACTTTTGAAGGAATTACAATGATAATAAATACATTTGAAAACTTGAAGTTCTAAAGAAAATTCGAGATGACGCATAGAGTAATAATTGCATTAATCGTAAAAACTTATTTATTGGTATATCAAACTAGACAGTATAATAGAATTTATATCGGCAAGTAGAATGATGTACACTTCGCAATAAGAGTTTTAAAAATGTACTTTGTTTTTGTAGGTAAAATAATATTCTATTTTTATAGGACCTAACACAACTGTACACAGAATAACTTAAGTTCAATAGTAATTAATAAATTATCAAAAAATAAATAAAATTATACCATTATATCAAAGTTGAATAAAAATAGATCACATACAATTTGATATCGTGAATAATTTACTTTTCGCAAAATAATTACAATCTCAACATTACAAGATTTTTTTCAAGTATTCATTATTACTTTTTATTTTGTTGTGTTATTTATATTTACTTTTTGATGTTTATATGAATTTCAATGCCAATACCATTATCCTTTTTGAAAAGCAAACATATAAAATCGATGAGACTTTATGTCCTCGCAAAATATACATAAACAAAAAAATTATATATATATATATATATATATATATAATAAATCTTGTATTTATCATACTTTAATGTAACATTCTATCGTATTAAAATTTATATATTGTAAATTAAAGAATGAAATAAAATGCATTAACTTTGAAATATTGTATTTTTTTAAAATAGAGTTAAAATAAGTTATATATTAAGCAAGAAATAAATATAATGAAAATTAGACAATTGGAAAAAGCATTATAATTTAGTAATAAATTTAATTTCTATAGTAATTAAATCATCATAATTTTTCCAAATTTGTTCCTTAAATGGATTGAAAATGAATAACAAAAATATAAAAATTCATTTATAGAATTTAAAAAATAAAATTTTGTAAATAAAAATAACGTTAATATGAATACGTGGATAATTAACACGTTCGCGGACAATAAAAATTTCAGTGAGATGCAAAAATAGATTTTTTTAAAATTAATTGTGATATTTGAAATTCAATTAGACACATTTTGTAAGAGTAGTCAGAATATTATATTTTAATACTTATATACAATTAACTAAAAAATTAAGGTTATATAAAATTAAATGAATAATAATTGGCTTTAAAATTTGAATGCTATAGCATTCATATCATTCTGCATCACAATGAAAATATATGCTATAGCATTCACGTCTGCGAACGTGTTAAGATCAAATCTCGAATTCTATTTTTTAATAAATAAAAGGACTTGTGAAATATTCACACTTATTCCAAAAAAAGAAAAAAATATTTTCCTATAGTTCTCTATTATTGTGCGAAAATTGGTACCAGAGTGAACTGAAGGTAATCACTAATTATCTAATATTAAGGAGACCGGAAAGTAATGTCGTTTATGCGCATGTCGATATTCGTTAGTCATTTATCAGCTCATTGTGTACTTCAAAGTCGTGCCAAAGACATTTTAAGGGTAGAGTGACTTGTTTACTCGTAAATAATAAAATCTTAATTTTTTTTCCAATTTATGGTGAAATGGCCAGCCAAATACCAGAAGAGGTATATATCTGGCATTGTATGCTTTTTGAGTTTCACAAGGGTAGTAACGCAACGGTTGCTACCAAAAACATTTGCGATGTTTATCCAAACGCATTAGACGTTCGTAAATGCCAAAGGTGGTTTTCTAAGTTCAAATCCAGTAATTTCGATCTTAGGAAGACCAACAACTTTAGACAATGACATGTTAAGGGCGGAACTGGAAGCAAATCCGTGTCAGACAATCGAGGAACTGTCAAACACTCTTAACCAACCTTGGTCGACCATCCAAGAACATTTGCAGTAGATTGGTAAAGTAAGCAGAGCAGGTGTTTGGGTCCCGCATAATCTGTCCGAAGAAAACAAAGCTAACCGATCCACCACATGCAACTTATTGCTTCAGCGGCACAATACAGAAGCGTTTTTTGATCGTTTGATCACTGGAGATGAAAAATGGGTCCTCTATGATAATCCAAAACGCAAAAGGCAGTGGCTCGCTCCAAATGAATCGCCACAAAGTACAGCTAAGCCAGGTTTACATCCCAAAAAGGCGTTTTTGTGTGTTTGATGGAGTATCCGCGGGGTCTTTCATTTTGAAGTGCTGAAACCTGGACAAATTGTGAATGCAGACCTTTACTGTGAACAATTGGATCGAGTAAATCAATCTTTAATTGAAAAGTGCCCAGCGATTGTCAACAAAAAATGTGTTATTTTGCAACACGATAATGCAAGACCGCACTGCGCAAGACGAACCCTGGAAAAATTAATGAATTGGGATGGGAGGTATTGCCTCACCCACCATACTCGCCCGATATTGCACCATCGGATTTCCATTTATTCCGATTGCTGCAACATTTTCTAAGTGGCAAAAAATTTGAAAATTCGGATGATGTCCAAAATATCATCTCCAGATATTTTGCTCAAAAACCAATTGATTTTTATCGATCCGGCATTGAAAATTTGCATACTAGATGGCAAAAGGTTGTTGATAACGAGGGTGATTACATTATTGATTAAAAATAAAAACTTGGTAAAAATTTATCTGTTTGAATTTAATGTAGAAAAACGACATTACTTTCAGGTCTCCTAATATTTAAATATAAAAAAACACGAAAATTATGATGTTGATTAAACAGAATATTATTATAATATATACATTTCATTCGATTGTTTGGTTTGAGATAAATAAATATTTATATCAATGAACATTTTTTTTAGTACATATTCAACATTTTTGTTTATTTGATATTTTTAAACGTACAAAAATAAATTAACGAAACATTAAATTATTTTTATAATAATCAACAAAGGACATTTTATTTATTAATATACAATTTTCGCACATTTACATTTTATGTATTCACTGATCTTTACAAACATGAAAATAATTTAAAAATGGTAAAAGACGAGAACACAATCCGTTTAAGATGAAACACAAAAATATAAAATGTACGACAACTTCGATTTAGCTGTTTGTTTTAAAACATATAGAACGATAAGCTCACAGCTCGTGCATATTTTTCATCTCTTGGTCTTATTTATAATTAATACTTATTATATGCTTTTATCAGCCTATCTCGACCCTGTTTTTGTGATGTCAACAACAAAAATAATTTACGGCTAAGCTTTAGCTCGGTGTAACGGTGTTCTGTAGTACATTCTACCTAAACAGTTAAACGACTTTAGCGACCGAATATATAATATGAGGTTATGACAGTTCACGTTTTTGTTTATTAAGCAGTTTTCTCTTGTTTCATTTCAAATTTAAATGTTGTATATTGTATTTTCGGTTTTATTATGACGTTTAACTTGTATGTTTCGTATATTTAAATTATTTACAGATTATAAATACAGATATACTATTGTCCGTACGAATTTTTGTATTGTAAAGAACTATTTGCAATGTAAATGCATTTAGCAAAAACGTACGTACTAATAATACGAATTACGTATCAAACATGAAAAAATAAACATTCTATAAGTGTATTAACGAAAAAAAAATTAGTTCTGTTATTCTTGACTATTTTCGATAAAAACGAAATTCAATTCAATTACAAATGAGCAATTTTAAATCAATAATACTAAAAAGTATAATAATTTCGTCATAACAAAAAAAAAAATTATAACAGATTTTTAAATTAATACAGTATAACCGATAACAGTTGTTTTTTTTAAAAAAAATACAAAATTTAAAATATTGTACTTCTTATTTTTAATACATTTCACTTTGAAGGTTTAATTTCAAACCACATTATTTACTTACAGATATTATTGTACATTAATATATAAATGTATGATTTTTAAAATATTTGTTATTACCTTTTTGTAATTTACACAAATATATTTTTAATATTTTTATGTGGCACAAAAATCACCAAAGTCAAAATATACTATTTCAGAAAAAAGGATTCTTGTATTTGTAAAATTAATTTATTACTTCTAACATTTGTTTGTACGTACAACTACTTAATTGCTATATTTAACTGCTACATTTTCTATTACTACAGTTAAATTATGGTTTGCAAGAATAAACAATAAGATTTAAGATTGTAAAATATATTTTACAAAATATAAGGCACATATTTTTATTTTAAAAATAAATATTATTAAACTCAAGTACTTTCTTCAGTACTAAAATAGTTATTTATATTTTACTTAATATATATTAAAAAAAAAATTACACAAGAAATATTTTTTTTCAAATAGAGGAATACCTCGCATAGTACTGCTCCGATTAGAACGGTTTCACTATAGTACGGTTTGAAATTTCCAAAAAAATAATTATGCGCATGCGTACATTATACTCATCGCATGCGCAGTTCTAGTTTTGTGGTCTTTTTTTTCTATTAATTTTCAATTCGTAACTCTAGAGTAAAATCGATTTTTTAATAATTAAATTTTAATTCAAAATGAATTTAAAATGTATTTAAATTGAATGTATAAACCCCTGATTTTGTTTTGTTGATACATACAAATATTTGAATATATTACCCTCGTTTTATTTACTGAAAAACTGGAAAAAAATATTTGGAACCAATTAACGTTTTTTGTATTTAGTTAATGTTTCAATTAGTCCGGCAAATCAGTGGAACTGATTAGCCGTACTATGCGAGGTATTCCTGAATAAATATATATATATATATATATATATATATATATATATATATATATATATATATGAAGGCCGACAACCTCATCTTGTCAAAAAATAACTGTCGAGAAGGGAGTAGACCCCGAATAAAAAAATCTTCACCAATCCGCCTGGTCAGCGTGGTGAATATGACCAAATACCAATGAATGGTAGCATTCATTGAGGCTTTCGTCCAGTAGTAGATTGATATGGGCTTTATGATGTGATGTGAATATACACACACATATATATATATATATATATATATATATATATATATATATATATATATATATATATATATAAGCAACACATACATATGTAAATAAAAAGAAATTTAAATATAGTAAAAAAATAATTTCTTTTTTAGAATTATTAATAAACGTAAAAAATAGTAAATTGTAAAACAGAATAAATATTTTTTTAAAAAAAGATACATTATCACCTTAAATTACTAAAAAGATGTATCAAAATGTTATTCCAGTATATGTATAATATAATGATATTTTATTTTATCTCGAAATAAATATTATTATACGAGTACATATACCAATGTTCATCAACTTCATCGATTTGTATTAAACGGAAACTAAAATATTTCCTGTAACCTTCTCAGAAAAATCATTAAAAATATCGTTTTTCAATGATGTTAACTAATGCAGTGAAAGTACCTCAATGTGTAATTCCTCTTAATACATTTTAATTGCATATATTTTTCACTTACCATTAACAGAAAAAAAACTGAACGAGGTACTCACCTGAAACAAATAAATAGACATTAATAAAGATTATTCGTGTATTTATAACATTCATAAACTATTTATATTTAATTACATGCATATAGTTTGTTTATATGTATATATATATATATATATATATATATCAGTATTTAAATTATATATATAATACGAAACATTCTTAGGCTCTGTTAAAAAATATAAGTGTTTTTTATATTTTTATTGTACTCTATTTTATTGCCCTTTAAAAATATAAACCACTAAAAAATATTGTTAGTTTTCAAAATATCTCTTAGGAATTGATATAATAACTTGTCAAACATTAAATTGCATTTTTTTAATTTCTCTCTCTCTCTCTCTCTCTCTCTCTCTCTATATATATATATATATACGTGTTTATGAATATACATATATGTAAACACACACACACGTGTTTTGTGTTTGTGTGAACGAAGAACAATAATTCCACATAGTATTTTCGTCACGGCTATCAACTGTTTGTGGATGGATGGTCGTTCTGTTGTGCTTTGCAATGTTTACTGAAGTCACAGACAGTAGTCTCGTTACGATGTCCCTCTGACTGATAAAAATAGCTTCGGTGCCTGGTAACATTCCTTGATGCATGTAATGAAGTATCCGATTATCTCTGCTACAGTAATATATACGCATTACTGTGAAGCAATCGAGCGTACAATAAAAATACGTTCTTTTTTGAAAAATTGTGCGATTTTCACAAAAGTTACATTAAAACGATGAATTTATTAATTATGTATTGAAAACACTATTAGCTATCTAGATAAATGAACGAAGGTCGTTTGATAAGTACGATAAAAAATAAGAAAAACTAAATTGAAAAAAATTAATTAAATTAAACAATAAATAAATTTACCATACTTATCAAACGACCCTCGTAATTTAAATACAAAATGGACGTCATACTTCATATAAAAAGATCAATAATTTCTAACATTTTGAAAATAAATTAAAAAATATATCAGACTATAAATAATACATGTGTGTGTGTGTGTGTGTGTGTGTGTGTGTGTGTGTGTGTGTGTGTGTGTGTGTGTGTGTGTGTGTGTATGTATGTATATATATATATACTAAAATAAATTAAAAAAATGGTAGAATATAAAAAACATTATATAAATTAAGTTATTGTAAAATGCGTTCTACTGTAAACAGGAAAATACCTACAGTTTTAAAAATGAACACTGCTTAAGTTTTATATTTCTCATTTATACTAGTTTTTGCTTATCAAATTGTATGTTTAATTTAATTTAATTAATTACAAATCAACAACATATTATGAAACGATCGACAAATTATAATCACTACTAAATAAGCAGAGAAAAACGAAATACTGAAGACTATTAATAAATCAATTATCAATTAATAAAAATTGATATTAAAAAAATATATATATATATATATATATATATATATATATATATATATATATATATATATATATGAATAAATTGAAATTCAACAAATAAATAAAAACTAAAAAATAGTTAACTATCTGTGTTAAACAGTAACAACAGAATTAAAAGAGACTTTAAAAGTAAAAACTCCATTACACTACAGCTACATTAATTAAACTAATACAATGTGTAAATAATATTTTAGATAATTGCAAATTTTGAAATAAATGTTATATTTTATGAAAAAGAAATAAATACAAGCTACTATCTAAAACAGATACATTTATGAGATAATTAAAGAGAATAATTATAATTGGTTTAAAGTTATATGAAAAATGAAAACATTTTAAATGCGTTGTTTATATAAAGAAAACTTATTTTACATGCTTTTTTTAAACAATTTTCAAACCGAATACACGTAAAGAAAAATTAAAATTTCGCAAACAAAATTTATAGTCAAATAAAAAAATCTCCAGACTAACAAATCTAAAAAACAATTTGAAAAATGATCTCAGCAAAAGTTACTTTGTATTTTGTTATATTATGTAATGACAAATAAATAATTTCTTATTATTTAAAGGAGTTTTAATTCATATTTATTCAATAAAATACAAATTTAGTATTATATAGGATCATCCAAATGTGACGCCTAGAGTTGTGTGTTATTAGAAAAAAATATGTAGTTTTTTTTGTTTCTTTTTAATAAAACAAATCTAAGCATCACATTTGAATCTTTCTCTCTCTCTCTCTCTCTCTCTCTCTCTCTCTATATATATATATATATATATATATATATATATATATATATATGCAAGTATATAGTACAATTTATAATTATTAATACAACTAGAAAATATTATTGTATAAAATATTTACTGAATTAGTAAAACAAACACATACGTTACGTAATCTCCCATAAAGTGGATTTAAAATATCAAATACGTGTAAATTATAATACATTAGAGAGTGCAATGTTGCATGTTATTGTGTTTTTCATTTAAAATACCGATGGAATATGCATTTTATAATTTTCAAATATATATATATATATATATATATATATATATATATATATAATATGCACACATATACCCACGCATACAAAAACAAACGTATTGGTATCGGTATTTTCATAGAATCCAATCACATTTTTACATATGATAAAATTAATTTAATGTATATGCTTAATTTACGAATATATTTAATTCTTGTCAATATCTAGACAATAAACACTGAAATTTAATATAACACCATTATTAATAAATACAATTAATACTTTAATAGTGTTTAAAAATTGTTCAATCAACAGCCGCAACAGTTTTTAAATTACAATTAAAATTAACACGTTAATTGTGTATTGATATAAGATAATTTTATTGTTTAGATTATCTAAAATAATACACACAGATATAAATAATTTATCTGAATAAAGTAAATATTATTAAATCATTATAATATTAAATGCATTACATTTTAATTTCTATATAATACTCATTTAGTCAATTGGAACTATTTTAACACATTGTATGCGGGCAACGTCTCGACGACGTCTTTCGCGCTCTAGTAATAGTTGCAAAAGGCGTCGTCGACGTGTTGCCCGCATACGATGTGTTAATAAAGAGTATTAACCCTTATCGGTCGTATGTCACCTCTGACGTGACATTACAACTTTGCTCTATCAGTCGTATGTCACGTACGAGGTGACAAGACTGAACAAGTAACAACGTCCTTATTGCTAAATGTGCACACTGTATGTTTTTACAGTTTAATTCTTACTCGATAGCAGACAACACGTTCTGTCATATTTCAGCAATTATTTTAATTATATTATACTATTTTATTCTTCCAAAAATGAATGAAGAAATCTATAGCAATATGAAAAGTAACAATGATAGTTGGTAGTGAAATATGTGAAAATTTTGAATATTCGGCAAGTGATTTTAATTCTTGTGATGAAGGAGATAATGTTACAAGTGTTATATTTCAGTCAAGGAAAAAAATTGATCCCTATTCAATATTCAAGTGAAGAGGAAAGCGAAGTGGAAAGAGAAATTGTTCCTGACTGTGATGAAGATTGGATTGAAATCGACAATGATGACGAAGACATTTAAAGTGTAAATATAAATATTTTTATACACAAAACTGTCTTTTTATATCAAGTAACTTTAGTTACTCTTCTCTTACAATAAGCACTCAAATATATCTCCGACCTAGCGGAAAGTTAAGTACAAAATGCTAACGTCCCATAAGGGTTAATAATTGAAAGTTGTGTAATGAAATTAATATAATAATATATTCATAGATGACAATAATATGTTATCTGAAAATTAAATAGTAAAAACGAAGTTAAAGTCAAACAACAATTTATCAAAATTACTAATCTATTATATAGATTAAATGAGAAATATTTAATTAATACACACCTTTGAAGAATAAATATAAGGAAAATATTGAAGAAAATATTTTATCATTCAAGTTTTGCTCAATTATCTTCAAATATCAAATAACCGAATTCTGTTTTGTAATATACAATGGATTAAGAAATGAACATTATTCTGCATATATATATATATATATATATATATATATATATATATATATATATATATATATATATAACTTACAGACAATACCTTCTCTTATATATATATATATATATAACTTACAGACAATACCTTCTCTTATGTATGTCTAAATATGAATATTACAATTAACAAAAATATTAACAAACATCTTTCACCTTCCAAAGAGTTATAAAGAACATTTGTGTAAATTAATTCTTTTCTCAGGAAAATCACTACATTTACATTAAATTAAAATAATGAAATAATTGAAAAAATTCAAAGAATTATTGTTAAAATATAAAATAAAAACTTTAAAATATAAAGTTCATTATTGTTAATAGTATACATTATTGCATTATGTTACATACTATATATGTATATATAATTAAATACAATAATTAATAAAAATAATAAAATGTTTGTATTTTTTGTTTGTTTCTTTATCTATCAACATATTATTTCAAATGTGTTGTTTTACTGCCCATCGTTGATTTTGCAATATTTTTCAACAACCGGTTTCGTAACTTTAAGCAGATGGATGGATACTAGATTTTTGAGTTTATGCAGCTTAAGAAATGAAAGTTATCCAAATTCAGTATCTACTAACTAGACAAGGGGTTTCACAGCCGAAATCAGTTGGGGAGAAATAAGAAAAGAGTAACTCAACAATGAATAATAGAATATATTTGTAGATTATACTAACATTCAACTATCATAAAAACAATCTAATTATATTTTACGAATGTTTATTAAATAAAATAAAAAATTTACACATATACAGGCACATTATATATATATATATATATATATATAACTTCTGATTTAAAAAATAATCTTAATGGTATAGTTACTTATTTACTATTTCTTAATTTTAAGCAATATAATACCTTTTAGAGAAATTGCATACACTATGCCCTTCTACGAAGATATATTTTCGTTAAAAATATAATATAATGTTCACAATAGTAATTTTAGCACAAAAGAATTTAATGGAAGAATGTAACACGATACGATTAACTACATCACAAACGATCAACTATATAAACAGTGAAGTAGTTAACTGACTAATATTATAAATTAAGAAGACACTGCAGTTTCACTTTACTATTGATTATTATATAGTAAAGAAATTTTATAAAGTTAACGATGATAATTTCAATTGTACATTGTTGTATCAAAACCTGCACTGACCAGAAAATCATATTTTTTTAATATTAAAACAAATAATACAATAATTGATAATTACATATTCGTTATTTTTTAAAAAGCAATAATGTCAATAAAATATATACAAATAATAATTGTACATACATACACACACAAATATATACATAGAACTAGTATATTTATTTTATATTTTTCACTATCAAAAATAAAAAATGATAATTTATAATACAATAACAAGCCAAAATAATGCAAGTTAATATTATTAAAAATAAACTAACCTTATTACAACATATAAATTTTCATAATAGTTAAGGAGCTGGGAGAGTAGTTTATGATGTGAAGACACTGTTTTTAAAATTAAACACAGAGAAATGTATGCGAAATCCATAGACATTATTTAAGTTGAGAAATTTATTACAATAACTTCAATAAAACACAATTAATAGTACTTACTGAAAACGTATACAAAAATTAAAGTAACGAACTAAATTCTTAAAGTAACGAACTAAAATTAAAGTAACGAACTTAATAATTCTTTATATGTTTAAACAACAATCAAGACTTTTTTCAGTTAAGAGTAGTGGAGACAAATTTAAATTATAATTTAAAATTTGATTATTGAACAATCAAACAAATATCTCTTTTTATTAAAACACAAATCTAGACGACAATAACAATCATATATGTTTCAGTTACTATTTAATTATACACAGTAGCTCTAAGAAGTACTTGGTCGACAAGTACTTCATAGTTTTTTTAACAGATAAAGATAATAACACAATTGTATGGTAAATGAATTTTAATATGTAATTCATATTTTTTTATAGAAAGTGTTTCTGTTCTGAATTTGAAACTTAAATATTCATACACCTTTAGATGTATCGATAATAAATTGGTTGGTTTCAAATATACAGTGATTGTTTCAAGCTAGTAAATGATTTTGATTGTACTATATTGTTTTTTTTCATAACAAAATTTTTTTTTAAAAAAATAAAAAGAAACGAGAGAGAAGAATAATTAATCAGTTGAAAAAAGCGTAAATTATTACGAAAAATCGTTAAAATAATAAACTATTCCACTGACAAGAAGCAACTTCAAAGTGCTGTACAGAATCCAAAATTTAATAGCTATATATTTGAGATTATTATGGTGAACAAAATTGTTTCATATTTCTATCTTTTTTAATATTTTTATGAAGATGCTACTATAAAATAAATAATAAGATCAAATCTTTCAATAATGCGGAAAGATCTATTCCATGTATGTTACATTCACACCAAGTTATGTTAAATCTGATGTTACATAGAGCGTAAAACATTTATTTTTTAACTTAGAATTTACCGTTCTACTACACTATGATTTTACAGTTCGAGTGAAAATATTACTTTTATTCTTACTCACTTTATTAACACATTTCGTGCGAGAGTTTTCAACAACTTTTCAGTCACACCGTATGGATCGCATGCATACCACATTATCGAATCTTATAATTTTATTGAAAGACAACATTTGACGAATCAAAAAAAGTTTAAAAACATATTAGTATGTCATATAGAGCACCGAAGACCTTCAGTGTAACAACTAAACAATACGTGATATTTATGAGTAAATTAATGATATCACGAAATATAATGATGTTACATTTAATTGCGAAAATATCAAACGGGTTGAATGGAAAACCAAACGTGAGGTGTTTGTGACCTATAAAAGCACAAAATATATTAAATATAGCACTAGATTAGAATTCACTAAATACGCCATCGTACATTCACTAAATACGTTTTCGTAAAATAAATTTTTCAATCCATTTTTTACAGAAAACTTTATATATAGATATATATATATATATATTACCCTTACAAATTATGAAAAAATTTGAATATCAGAATAAATAACGATTCTATAGTTGGTTGTAAATTTGTGGATAATTCATTTTTATACACATCATAAATTGCAACATTTAAACATTTTATAAAAAATGTTTAATAATCAATTCTTACATTTTTTCGTCAGTTTGTTTTTCAGTAATCATTCCATTATCTTTATACGACCATTTTCATTATCACGCTTTGAAGATGATGGCATAGTTATTAAAATGTAGATTAGTAAAAAGTATATAAAAGATTATTGAACACATAAAATCTTGTGTTTGGAAAATTTATAAAATCTTTTTTTGAATATGAATAACATAAATGACCATATTATGACTTTGCCTAGATGCACTTTTATAATTAAATAAATTGTTGTTTTATTGAACAAGTGTTTGACTTTTTTATCTACCTAGTACAGTGAACACGTTTTGAAATTACTTTATATCTAAAATGATAAACAAATATCTACACTGAACATAATATTTTTTCAATAGGTATAAATAAAACACATCAAAATACTTACGAACAAATTGAATGTCATTAAAAATATTTGTAATCAAATATTTGTTATTTCAAGTGACTGTAGATATCGCGATTATTTACTTGATTATGTCATTTTGAATTTAAGGATTTAAATATGACATTAAGTCAAGTAACATCAGCAATGTAAGTATCTTATCTATGCATTTTAAATTTGTTCATTTAAACATCTATCTTAAAAACCATGTTTTTATTTTAAAAAATACTTTTTCTCTTCTTCACTCCAAATAAGATTTTTTTTCTTTATTCTATAGCATCATAATTCATTCCCAAAAGTTCATTGGCATAGTATATATTTTTTTTGACAAATTTCTCTTTTCTGCCTTACTAGTTTAGCTTAAAAATGTTTTTTTGCTGATTTATGTTTTAATCTCATTTCTCTTAATAAACATTTCACAATTGACACTAATGCTTCAAATAGATTTTTTTAATAGTTTTAGTAAGTACAGTAGTATTGTTAACGATCTCCCCTATAACATTATCATAACGCGTTGAGGGTACTGTTATTGATTACAATTTAGAAAGAGAAAAGAGATTGGAAAGAAATTCTATTTTGTTGTATTTCTCGCATGTTTTTCTTGCATCAATTTCAGATATTTTGTACTTTCTTAACAAATTTTCATAACGACATTCTTTTTTCATAATTACTAAATATCAAAATTTTCATTTTCATATATTTTACACAACTTAGACTACATGGATAATTAAAAACTAACAATATTTATCAAAAAAAAATTTTTTAACAAAACAGTAACTTACTACAAAAGTTAAGTGCCCTATACTTTATTTAGATTTCTTCAAAAATTTGTAATAAAAATATCTTAGCTGACGATATACATATATTTTTATATAGTTAAACATAAAGGATATTTATATACAACATGGTCGAATAAATTAAAATATTTTTCAAAATTAACAGCATTTACACAATTGGATAAATAGTGTACATTTTACTTTAAAAGATAATACATGTATATCTGGGTATGTATTTATGTATGTATATACATATATACAAATATATATACATATATATATATATATATATACACTGATGCACATAAGTCATCGTCATGTGGGTAACATAAGCAATTTATTGATATAATTCAATGAAGTTAAATTGAAAATAAATATAATGAATATTATATTTATTATCAATTAAATATTTTTTTCAATTTACGGACTTCATTGAATTATATCAATAAATTGCTTGTTACATACATACATAAACATACATATATATATATATATATATATATATATATATATATATATATATATATATATATATATACATTGAATAAATAAACAGATAGATAGGTGCAAAAAGGAAGAGAAAATATATTAAAAATTAATATTTAAATAAAACAAATTATCATAACTAATAATGTATCATTCTATCATATGTACACATCATGCATACAAAATTCCTTTTTTTGTTTGGTTATCGTATAACAAACGACCATACTACAAATGATAAGATATCTATTTTAAACACTAGTACTACAAAGAACAAATATCGTCATTTTTTTTCTCACAATTTATATATATATATATATATATATATATATATATATATATATATATATATATATATAATTTTAATTTTTATTGTAATAACTATTAAATTTAATATACAAAATAAAACTAATCATTTATATGGTTAAAAAGAAAAAACCTTTAAAAAAAAGTTATATATTAAGAAAATGTTTTTTTCCTACCATTGAAAAACATTATTTACCTAACGGATAGATGGTTTTATAAGTAGCGTACAAAATTGAATACTGAAACAGACTACTTATTTCTATCTAATTTATTTCATTGACAATTTAATTCCAAGTGCAAAAAATGAAAAGAATTTAGCAGATGTTACTAAAACGATTAAAAGTACGAACGTCCAAAAATGGACACTTACTCGTTTAACGTTCATTAAGAATTCGTTTATAATTAAACGTTTGATCATAAATGTGTTAATATAGTTAACAGTAGTTGAAACCAAATGCTATCACAAACAACTATTTTATATTAATATTTTTATATATTTTCTTTTTTATTAAACTACTGGACAATTACTAAATTAATATAACATCTTATTAGAAATTATAATTAATAATTCGACATATTTTTTATATCAATAATAGCATGTGTTTATTGACAGTGAATTGACATTTTAAAATAGTTTCGCATAGTTTTTATATGTCTCTAATATAAAAACTATTTAATATATATATCTAGGGTTTTCCAATAAGAATACAAAAACTTTGACAGCGAGTGGCAGTCATGTTTAATTTTTTTAAAAAACTAATTTTGACATTTCAACTCGGTATAGTTTGGTAAATTATCATGAAACGTTTAACATTTCAACATCGCTTAGAAATTGTAAAAACTTCAATAAATTTATTGAAAGAAAAGTTTAATGGGTCCATTATTTCACGAAATGAACCCATCAATTGGCCAAGATTATTTGATCAAGATTATTTGATCTAACCCCTTTGGATTATTTTCTGTAAGGTTATGTGAAATCATTGGTTTTTATTGATAAACCACAGACAACAGGAGCATTAAAAATAAACATTAAACATGTAATTCATGAAATTGGACCATAATTATGTGAAAGAGTGACTATAAATTGGATAAAAGTGTAATCGTGTTCCATCATTAATGCCACAAAATATGCTTAAAAATAAAAAAAAATTAATAACTTTTGTTTTATTTCCATTTAAATTTTTGAAGCGCTTATTGTAAAACCCCCCACCCGCCCTCTCTCTCTCTCTCTCTCTATATATATATATATATATTAAAAATAATGATTACAAACAAATATTTACCCTATTGTATGACATTTCAAATACAATGTAAATGAACAGAAATAACTTTATATAAATAAAGTTATTACAATTAATCATGCAAATTCAACAAATGAATTTAAAAATATTTGATGTGAAAATATAATAAATGGTTTATTATATTAGAGTCAAAAATTAAAGAAGTAAAAGTTTTAATAAAAAAATACACTAAACAAAATTAAATGTACAAATTTAATTATTATATGTTTTATCGGTTATAAAAAATCTAGTCATTCTAATATAAGGTATACTAATTTATAAATATCACTGAATAAACATTTTGTAAAAAAAATACAATGTATCCGGTTTAATAATTTCAAGTTAATTTATATTACTTCATATTTAATAAATTGCGATTAAAGAAAATTATATACATATATATATATATATATATATATATATATATATATATATATATATATATATGTATGTATGTATGTATGTATGTATGCACGTGTGAATAAATGAAAAAATATCCATTATTTAATAATTTATACTATAGCTGCTTTTTATTCTACTGTGAATATCAAAACGGATTTAGAAAATGTACAAGGAAAAAATCAACCACAAAGTAACATTTTTATTTTACATTTATGACCTTTTCAAATGTCAGCATTAAACTGAGTGTAAAATTTTCAGGGACATACTACAAAATGGGTTGTTTAATATTGATTTTTCGTCTTAAAAATTGCCAGTGTTTAAAATTTTATTGAAAATAAAATACGGAAGTAATTACATTTATTGAAACCAAGAAAAGTAATAAAAATTAATTATCTATCAATGTTATCTGTATACAAAGAAACATAAATATGTACAGATAATTATTATGAATATTTGTTAATCCAGCGATGGTTGAAATTATGTTTCAAAATATTGTAATATTAAATGTTTCTCTACACTCATATTTCATTATGATAACTAATTGATGACTGTAACATAATATAATTGCAATTAAAACAGGGGGAAGTGCTATAATATCATACATTTCCATGCTAAAAAAAAAAATACGGCAATTAATCAATTACACAACTACTCACACATATTGATTGTATATTATTGTAAACCACCTACTAGTGTATTTAGTAAAATTGGTATCCCTCATTGGAAAGCAGTTGGCTTAACACCCCTTGTATTCGGTTGCTTCAGCTATTACAGTACTTGAATCTATTTCAAGCGGACAGACACCCTACCATTACCAAGTTTTTGCAGTTACTAGTATTAGATGCGGGGCTGAAAGATAGTTATTTTGGCATACTGAGAAGATGAATATTTACCACTGCGTGTCATTGTAGGAATAAGATAGGGAGGATGAGTGACGAAATATCATCCTTTTAGTAGTAGGGTCATTGCAAATATATTAGTAGCACAGAGTAACAAAATGAATTGAATGTAGTATCTTTTTTTTATATGACATGTCATGATGATTTAGATCAAAATTATTTACTATAAAAATAATTGAATGAAAGTAAACATTTAAATTTAACATTTTATTAAATAAGTATTTATAAATAGAATAAATTTAAAAAATAACATGAATTTAATACGTTTTTTTTAAATTTTAATACTACCAAAAATATAATTTCTTTTATTGTATTAATAAAATTATTACTAAAATTTTAATTAAGCTGTTTATTATGAAAAAATTCTCGTTATTGAATTGTGGAAAATTCACATTAACACAAATAAATCACTCACCTCATCAGCAAGATTTTATAAAAATGTTTACATGTACATTTTTTGATGTAGCAATCTAGCCATCAAAAAATGAACAATTAGTAATTCTTAAACACTTTTATAAAATCTTGTATTAATGAAATGGATAATTCATTTCTGTTAAAACGACTTTAATTTGAATTTTGGAAATGTATAATATAAAATAGGGTTTTTTAATAAGAATGTCAGAACTTTGACAGCTGGTAGCAGTCATGTTTGATTTTTTTTTTAAGCTCATTTTGACATTTCAACTCGAGTATAAATTGGTAAATTATCATAAAACATTTAACACTTCAACAACGCTTAGAAATTGTAAAAACTTCAATAGTCTTATTGAAACAAAAGTTTACTGAGTCTATTATTTCACGAAATGGAGCCATTAATTGGCCATCAAGATCATGTGATCTAACTCCATTGGATTATTTTTTGTGGGGTTATGTAAAATTATTGGTTTATGCTGATAAACCACAAACAACAGAAACATTAAAAATATATACTGAATGTGTAATTCGTGAAATTGGACCACAATTATGTGAAAGAATGACTAAAAATTGGACTAAACGAATGCATTGTGTCCAGCTAAGTCGTTGAGGAGTTAAGTCATAGGAATGAAACTGTGTTCCATCATTAATGCCATAGAATATGCTTAAAAATAAAAAAACAATAACAAAAGATTAATTAAATACTTTTTGCTTAATTTCCATTTAAACTTCTAAAGAGCTTATTGGAAAACCCTATACTTAAAATGTCGAATTTGCAACTCACTTAAACTGAAAATGATTCGTACAATCAAATATACTTTTATATACATAAATACATACATGCATAGATATATATATATATATATATATATATATATATATATATACAAATATTTATATATTTTTTAAAAAATACTAAAAATGATTAAATCATTACAAAATAAATATCATACACGTAACAATATACATATTTAAAAAAAATAATACAAATATTTTATAAAAATATAAATAATAACACAAACAGTTTTTAAAAATAACATTCTGGTGTAATAAGAGTCAATGAAATATAGTAACAATTAAGACGTCATAACTTTAAAATAAAACATTAAACGTTCAAAATATTAACATTTTTTTTAAAAGAAAAATCATATTTAATGAAATATAAAACAAGTTCTTATATAGACACGTGCATGCAAATAAGTTGGGAGTTTTATGTATCCCTATATACACATCATAAGTGTGAGCTTTTACATACACGACTGAAAGAAATTATTTATTGTCAGTGAAATTTTGACACTTACAATTTATATCATTATTTAAATATTCAAATTTTCACCATTAAAGTACCATTTTGAAATAATTAAAAAATATATACATGTGTACATATATATATAGATCTATATATATATATATATATATATATATATATATATATATATATATATATATATATATAAGGTTTACCGAAAAGTTCTATCTGCTTTATGCACAATTATTTATTTACATAAAAATTGTTTCAATAAAAAGTATCTCACTTATTCTTTTTAATGTTACATTTTATCATCAATGCCCTTTAACATACCCTAAATTAATGTTTTATCATCAGTATTTACCAAAGAATAACAAAGAAAAGATGCCTATTGTCTCATTTATAATACTTATATATTTTACGAATATCAACAAAGAAAAAATGCTGTAGAAGTATATAAAATTTTGTAAAAAAATTAGGAGCAAACGCAATACCTGAAAGAACAGACAGAAGATGGTTATAGAAATTTAAGAACGGAAATTTTAACCTTTAAGACATATCAAGATCCGGAAGTCCTTTGGATCAATGATGATATTCTTCGCAACATTTCGGAAAATTATTCATTTTAATCTATATCAAAAATAGCAGAAAAACTCGAGATTGATACGATATGAATTGACTGCTGGGAGTAGGTAGGATTATGTACCTATTTGCTCGTCTCTACTTTTCCGTAATAAAAATGAACCACTTTTGGAACGTCTCATAAATGGAGATGAAAAGAGGATTACATATGAAAATGTAGTGATGACAAGGGCATACTGTAAAACTAGACAGCCCGTTCCATCAACAACTAACTAAACAGAATTTAAATATGAAAAAGAGAATGTTGTATACATGGTTGAAAATTATGTGT
>CP092088.1:21040006-21042506 GCA_029203775.1 Neoneuromus ignobilis | reverse complement strand
TCACACGAATCTAACGCTTTTTGTCTTCTATTCCACACTGATAAATTTTCTCATACCTCTATCCCATATTTCTATGAGTCTCTTCTCGAACCTTTTATATCTCTACGATCTCAATTTATAATTTCTGTTCTCCAGTGCCAATCTTCTCTTCTTGCCATATGACCGGCCAATTTGCATTTAAATTTTTCACTTTTGTTATGACATCCATAATATTTGTTTACTTTCGAATCCATTCGTTTCTTTTTTTATTCCTATATAACATACTATATAACATACCTAAACATATATATATATATATTTCTCTTTACTGTCAAATCACTGAATTAGTCTGGCATTTTTATTATCATCGAGAAATATTCGACTTCATAACATAAGAATTTCTACCGAATTACCATCATCCTATTTTTATTCTCCTTTTTACCTCATCCATAAATTTTACTTTTTTGTTAATGAGCTATTTCAAATACAAACAGTTTAACTTGCTTTCTTTCAATTATTTTTAATTCGATTTTTCACTGATCTACAAATCCATTGTACATCACTTTTATCTTATTGAGATTGATCATAAGACCATTTTTTGTTAAATTGTTTTATCTACTTCATCTATTCTTTTTTCGAATTAATCTGGACTTGTTGAGAAAATAATATTGTCAGCAAATCGTACGTGACTAAATATCTCGCCCCTTTACTTTTATTCCTTTAGATTCCCAGTTTAGTACCTGAAATACTTCTAGTGCTGCTGTAAATAACTTTGGTAACATCGTATCCCCCTGTCTCATTCTTTCATAATTTTAAACTTTGTTGCTTCTTCATGTATTTGTACGAAAAATACAGTATTTATATAAATATTTCTTAAAAATTCAATATATTTTTCTTCAATTTCTTGATTTTTCAATGTATTCAATATCGATGATATAGTGACAGATTCGAAGACTTTTTCGTAATATATATAATATACATGTTATTTTTCCTTCAATATTTAATATAACTGACCTTGATAATCGTTAAACTCTTGTTAAAGTAACAGACAAAATTAGTAATCACTTTAAATAGGAAGCATACTTATAAAATAATAGAATGAATTATATTTGTTATGGGCGTGTACCCTCCGTACTAAACTTAGTAGAAATGAAAGGTTAATTCGTCATATAAGGAAAATTACTGAGATGTTTGGTGTACATAAAAAATATTCTCGACTGCTGTTTTCCTTAAACTTAATTATAAAGAAGATGTATATAAAAATTATACCAAATATCTTTGGCACAGTTTCAATTTTTTGAACTAAATCCGATAATATTCACGGTTAAGATTTATATTATTATCTAAAATAAATTTAATTTTTCAATGTAATTTACGAAATAAAAAAAATTGAATATCCAATAATTTACATATTAAAAGATATCTTCTGCTTCTAGAGCAAAGAAAGTTTAACATACAAATCGAAAATTAAAGTATCGGTGTTAGTATTGGTATTATAGATGTACTGTTATTGAAATAAATATCACGAAAGTCAGGCAATTATCATAAAAAGCATTATTATTAACAAGATTAAATAAGATGGAAATTGTAAGTAAATTTAATAAAAACACTTTATTATAGCTAAATAACCGGATTTTGGATTAAAATAGTTTACTTATCCGCAAATCATTTTAAGTATAATTGATTTTACTTACTAAACACACAATATACTTCAAGAGCATTTTATTTACCTGACTTGATAAAATATGATTTATTTTATAAAATAAAATCCAGATTTAAAGAAGTCATTTTCAATATAATATGATGTTCGTTTAACAGTAAACAAGAAAAATTCTCAAAATGTTCTCCTGTAGAGAAAATAGTACAAATATCGATACAAAAACAGAGAAGAATTATTTCGAAGATTAAGATAAAATTATGTAATATTAGTAATAACAAAACTCTTAGAAAATATTTTTTTATAGCTACAACTTATATATAAGTTACAATACTTGAAGCATAAAACAGACGTTTATAATTTGAAATTTGTAATCCACAAGCATTCTGTAGCTTTCAGTCAATTTCATCAAATGTAAACTAAAAGATGTATTTTAAAATTATCAAAAAATTTATATGCATTTTTTTAAAAAAAGAAAATAATATTAATATTTCAAGTGAACTTTTATAAATTTTTTTTTCTATTAATTACTATAAATGCTATTCGTTTTTATTTATAAATTGGATACATTTTCTATCTGAAGCTATGATAAAAATTTAAATATAGTTAATTTATAAAATCTAAAATTAATTTATAAAAAAAAAAATTATAAACTCCTAATATGACATACAATACATAAATATACGATAAAATAACTTTTAATGCAACAATTCATTTTCAATATTTCACTACGAAAATAATATTTAAAAACATTTTAAATAAAATGTACAAAATTATAGCATTCTATCGATTGACTTATATACAGAGTGGACCGAAAGTTATTTCTTATCTTTAAAAAAAAAAAATATTAAAATATAAGAAAAA
>CP092088.1:21027506-21035006 GCA_029203775.1 Neoneuromus ignobilis | reverse complement strand
TGAAAAGACTCCCTACTGACGCTTACCCTCATCTTTCGATAAGAAACACGACGACCAGACAGAAGGATAACGTAAGTAGACAACACCTGGCTACATTACTAGACTAAAACTCTACCCAAGTTTAAATCTTGTAGTTTTCAATTGTATTCAATTATTGTACCGGCCAACATAAGTCGATAAGTGTTTCGAAAATAATAACATACGTTTTACCTTTTATTTATATGCAATTTTAATAAAGGACAGAAAACACTCCATTGCATATATATATATATATATATATATATATATATATATATATATATATATATATATATATATATATATATATAAGGTTTTTGTAGATAATATGTGAACAGTCATATATATCAAATAAGCAGAATATTCAAAGAAAAATATCCAGGATTAATAATGAATTATAACATTTTTTATTGTCAACATAATACACAGTACTAAATAAAAATACAAAGAGAAAAAAAAGTACTTCAAAACATTGAATAATTATTCAGAATTGAGATAATTGCAAAAAAACTATTTCTTTTATAATTTCTGTTAAAATAAACTAATTGTAATATATTAGTTTTTTTATTTCTTTCTTTGAAATTTTTTACCGTGACTTATTTTCTTTATATAAATAAAATATATAAACAACTCCATTAAAATTCTATTTATATTTCACTTATAAATGATAAAATAAAAACTACAATATACAAACATTGTTTAAAAAAAAGTCTAAAAAAAATAATTTCATTACATTCGCTCTTGGGAGAAAAAAAATCACATATTAAAAAAAATAAAATTCCATTACTAATGAACATTGTTTATTTATTTATAATCATATCATTACTCAAAAACATATACTTGATGTTTAACTTTTATTGAAGTAAAATTTCAAATAGGCATTAACAACATGCTCTACAAAAGAAAAACTTGCACAAAAAATATGTTACACTTGTAGTTACTTGAGTAATAATTGTTACTATTACAAAATGAAATCTGGAGTAATCAGATTAGAAAAAAGTTAACAATTTAAGAGATATTAAAATGAAATACAAATATAGACAACAATAAATGAGTTTCTTAGTAAATAATTACTTTCAACGAAGCGGAACCTTACCAAACGTGTTTTTTTAGACAAATATAATAATTATTATTATTGAAATTAATAAAATATAAACAGATAAACATAGAAATAATACAAATTTATATTTATTTATATATATATATATATATATATATATATATATATATATATATATAAAGAGATAGAAAGAAATGTTTAAATTTTTTTGCATTGTAATTTAAAAGTACAAGACTTTGTTATTAAATTAAATAAAAAATAAACTTGTTTTTTATTTATACTCAATTAATATTTCAAATGTAAATATATTAAAAAATGCATTCTATACTACTCCAACAAAAAACATACAATAAAAAGAAAAAGTATGAATTACTACTATTATTTAAATATAATATTAACTTATAAAAATTCAACAAGAAAAATATTTCTATTTCCAAGCACTTCAGTAATTATATCAGAATCAATAGATTATTTTTTAATTGCGAAACATGTATTCAATTAAAAATTGTAATAGTAAATTTACATATAGTAAGATATGTAATTTAAAATAACTTTATTTTCCTAATAAAAAAAATATATATAAAAGAAATACTATTACGAAATTAAATCATCTTCAATATTTTTTAAACGAAATGTTAACGATTCTCTCAACAATGTTTTTCAATAATAATATCTTAAAAAAGTTAAAAATGGATAAGACAGTCTTTTATAATAAACAGACATTCCTTAAATAAGTAAACATTATATCATTAGAATTTGCACGTGGGTGTGTACCGATGTATATATGTATAATAAAATATTTACGTACAACCATCACCAAATAATAATTTAATATAATCTAAAACAATTACTAATTAATGAAAATTTAAAAAAGGGCACGTTGATAAGTACTTTTCTAAAAGTTGTTAAATAAATATCAATCCGAATAAATAAACCAGTGAAAATAGCAAATAAAACGATTCAGAAAATATTTAATAATAAATGAACAGGATTAACACAAGTAAACAAATTATGTGTATTCTCTTCAAACAGCCAACAAATTGAGATCTGATTTTGATTCATATAAAGATGTTCAAAGAATAACTAACATCATAAATTGAATGTAGTCTTCGTCCAACGACGATGCTCTTTTATAATATATTATGAGTTCAACTACCCTTCTTTCCCCCATGGATACCGAAAACAGACATAATGAATTGTTTATATAGCTATATGAACCTTTTTGAATTAAGGGCCGGTAATGAGATTTGACAATAAACACACGATTTTTTTTGCTGTAACTATTCAATAAACTTACAAATTTACTAATATATATATATATATATATATATATATATATATATTGTATATATGTATGAGAATTATATTTAAAATTTTCATTAGAAAAACTATACGTAATTAACCAAAAATAATAGTTAATTATTATAAATAAATGTCTAATATATTAAGAAGTTATTACACATATGATTATAATATTTGTGTTTTGTACGTTGTTGAATATTTTAATTTCAGTTATGATATTAATAATAATTACTGGAATATCAAAATAACACGTTTATATATATATATATATATATATATATATATATATATATATGTGTGTGTGTGTGTGTGTGTGTGTGTGTGTGTGTGTGTGTGTGTGTAATAAATAAATACATGTGTGAATGTAATTATTTATGACATTGTTAGTTCAAATACGTAACAAATTTAAAATAACAAATTTTATCTTTTCTTATCAAAAAGTTCAGTAACGCCTAAATAAATACTATAATTAATATGCTATACATGACGATATACGTTTATTTATACTGATTATTTTTTAAAGAACAAAAATGATAATATTCTTTTTCAAAAACATTTTTATCTGAATTGTACACATTAATAGATTGTATTTAATTGATAAATTTTAGGAAAAGGAATTAACTCAATATGTATATTTGTGTGTGTGAATGCATATAAACAAAAAAATATTGCTTTTTCTCTAACAAAAGTAGAAATTTAAAAAACATTAAAATTGAAAATATATACATTATTAATAATATTAACAGAATCAACATATTTTAGAAATTCCCTATAGCGCATAATAAATTTAAAACACAATAATAATAAAAAAATACACGTGGAAGATTTTGTATTCAATAATCAATCACTTTACATAATTCAACAATTTAATTCAATTATCAAAGTTCGTAGTAATATAACAGAACAGACAACCGTGGTAATGTCAATAGTAAACGAGTATTAAATTTTTAAACTATCATTTAAAAAGTTACAATGTAAGTATATATTTGAAAGAGAACAAAAACGATATCGTATGTAAATTGCTGTATACAACATATTATTGATCCAAAATGTATTTCACTTTATATATCCAGATACATTGTCGTAATGATATTTTTTTATTTTATGAATATATGGAAACTTCGAGTACTAAACATTTCTCTCTTATGTATGCATATGTATGTTTATATATATATATATATATATATATATATATATATATATATATATATATATATAAAGAAGTTATCAAAAGTTTAATAATAAATAAAAATATTATACAAAAAACTAATTATTACATTTTAAATACTTTAAAAAAGAACTTGAGAAGAAATTAGCATGTGGAATGAAATATATAAACATTTTATTATAATCTTTTAAAAATATGGTACAAGAGTATCTACGTTACTAAAATTCAAAATAATATTTCATTTATTCAAATATATACTTACTATATATTATTGAAAATTGATATACTGTTGACACGAATTTATATTCAGCTTTATTGTGAGAGTATTTCATTTAAAATTCATTATTTATACAAGTACAATTAATATCCGCCAAGAAAATTATTTAATAACTGTAAGATAGTGACTACAAATTAATAGTACAATGTTGTATAAAAGACTACAAATAATTAACTATAGTTCAAATTATATCATAAAAAAATCGGTACAAACATATATGTATATATATATATATACACTTACATACATACAAGCTCTCACATAAATAAATAGATAAAATATTTTATTACAGCAGATGTACACAATAAAACTCACGGATATTTATATTCAAAATAATAAATTATTCGAAGATATTATCTGAAATGTGTAACAATTAATGTATTATATCGATTTTAAGTTTATATATATATATATATATATATATATATATATATATATATATATATATATATATATATATATATATATATATATATATATATATATATATATATATATATATATATATATATATATATTGAAATTAAAATAATCTATTATTTCTTATAAATTTCAATTCACATATCAAACAACACATTATTTAATATATAAATAGAAGTGATTTTTTCTATTGTGTAGAGATATCATAAAATATATAATATAGTAACATCAAGTTTTAAATGATTTTAAATAGTGAACTTGGATATAACAAAAAAACAGTGTTATCTGACATATAAAAAAATAAAATTACTTATATACAAAGATATGTAATTTATCATGTCATAATTCACAATAACTTGGTAATAAATGAAAAAAGATTTTTTTGTTTAATTGTAACATTTAATACCTTAATACTTTATCATACTGAATAGTTTACAATGTCAAATAAATACCATTTCAAATTTTAATTTAAACAAATATATATATACATACAAAATTGCTACTACTATACTATCAAAAGTGGCAAGGAGGTGCAAATGGGATTCTAAGAAGAGACACTACGACATTCTTTGAATAATGTTAAATTTAATCATTTACAAAAAAAATATTCCTGGTAATGTGAAGAGATATTTACCAACAGCACATGCAAGTGGAATTAATATGATGAGCCACGTTTCTAAACCTCCCCAAATTAAGAAGTTTTGTGAAAAGCCTTCATCCAGTAATGTTCAGAAAAAAACTAATGATATATATATATATATATATATATATATATATCTATATATATATATATATATATATATAACTAAATTTAATTAAACTTGGTATCAATCTTCTCATTCCATAATATTACTTTTATGTTTGTATCATATTAATCGATTGTAAACTTTCATACATTAGAGTTAAATATAAATAAATTTAATTAAAAATAACAATGTAATGATTAAAAAAGACATGTTAATAATTATTCACTTATATTTTCTCATTTAATTTAGCTTGGAATTTTGAACATTTGAACATAGTTTATTTTTAAATATACAAATATGTTTTGTCAACTATTACTTAAATTAATAACCGTTCAATATATTGCATCAACAAATACATATATATGTTAAACATATTGAATTCTATTGCTTGATATTGTTAACAGAAAACAGCCGATGTAATGCTGCGAAACATTCCAAAAATAAACACTTTCTATTGACTTTCAATTGAATATAGTTAAATCTGAACTGCAGTCCATTAATAATCATTTGCAGATGATTTAGAATACTTGAGTGAATATTCTAATTAACATTACAAATTGTACACTCAAAAATATATATAAAAATGCAATGCAGTCCATTAAATAGTGAATATAAAACACTCGAATATATTTTATATAAATTAAGTAATACCAAATGAATATATATATATATATAATATATATATATATATATATATATATATATATATATATATATATATATATATATATATATATATATATATATATTACATCATGTATTGCATTTTCATTTCATTAACAATCGCTAAATATCATATCATCTCATATGTATAAAAAATGAAATGTTTAGAAAATGTCAGTCACAATAACCTGGAAGTGATAGTAAAATGATTCACGAATGTATTTTTTTGGAATTAGTAATAGTTTAGATAAGTAATATTTTTAAAAAGTAATCGTAAAATACATTATAAAATTTGAAAGTTCAATAACATTAAGTATAAAAAATGGCTTGAAAATAAAATAAAAAAATCAACTATTTGTTTTAAATACTTCAAATTTTTTTATAAAAGATATATGCATACACTATGAGATTGTATATTGAATATAAATACATTAAACGATTTAATTGCCTTTCGTATTCATATATTCAACATCAAATATCGATCTTTTAATACGAAATGAATATTTGAAAACTATTATTATGAAGTTAACAAGTATATTTTTCTGAACTAATACATTATATTATAATCACAAATCTAATTATCTAATCTAGAGATGTTACAACACCTAAGGATAGTTAACCGTTATGAACGTGCTGTTATCTATTGTACATAAAAATCAGCTGATTTTATTCTATACACTGTTACAGTGCTTGAAGTCAAAGACATTCGACAACATATGTTTAAACGAAAAAAAAATTGCAAATAAAATAGATCAGACTTAAAGTTAAATGAAATACTTATATTTGTTTACTTTGTTATACTATAGTCATCAGTTGTACCAAAAATCAATACATGTTAAATTTACGAATAATAAATAAAGTAATATTTTTATACAATAATCTACCAATATTCATATTTATTTTAGATACATTTGAAAAAATGTAAATCGATTACTTTTAACAATAATGAACACTTCAATATTATTTGACAAATTCTATTCACAAAAGAATTCTTGTTTCACATTGTTTGCATTTTTAATCACTTTAAAAGATTTTTTGTGACATTTATTAAACACACGAGGAATATAAAATATGTTAACATCAAATATTGTTACTATATTCATTTTAAATTCATAACAGACATAAATCAGTGATAATTTCATTTAAAATTATTTGTAGGATATTTATATTTCATATTTTCACATTCATCAGTACTTCTTTTTTGGAAAAGTGAGAAATATCTGAATATTCAGTATAAATTTCAATTCAGACGAGTTAAGCATTAAAGACTACGGTTTCCTTCATGAAAAATGACACATATCGTAAGTGCAAATTTGTTCTTGTGACATTTTGATTAATAGCCTGCCGTACTTGCTCGGTGAAATATATGTTGTTCGATATTTTTATTAGAATATATTTTATTTACTTTATTTTATAATACAGACAACTATAGATATAATGCGCAAATGCAATATACGAATTTAATATTTGGGTTTACTAGGGCAAAATAAAATAAAATAAAATGATTAAATTTACGGACATAAAGTCAATGTATTAAAATATTTAAATAAATTAGAAAAAATTACACTTCTCTTCGGTACTTAAGAAAATTGACGATTGAATTTGATATTAGCCTAGTAAAACTATTTTCGAATAACAAGATATAATTATTAAATTTATTTATGTGAATAAATGATATTAAAAAAAAAATAACAGTAATATAATTGAATAGAAATGAAAATTAAGAGAACAAAATTAGAAAAATAAAAAACCTGAATTAAAATCATGTTAAATTGAGATAATTTTTTATATACTCTATTTTATGTATAAGTGTATATATTTTATGTATGAGTGTGTGGGCATGTAT
>CP092088.1:21000006-21022506 GCA_029203775.1 Neoneuromus ignobilis | reverse complement strand
TATACATTTGTAACAATAAATTATCGATTCTGAGGATAATAACACTGATGAAGATTGTAAAATTAATAATTTAACATTAAAAAAATTACAGGAATGCCTAAGCTAATCCAAAAATCTAGAATAATTTTTCTTGAATGCAAACCCTTCCGCTAAAAAAACCGAAAATTCAAAAGGGAGTTGTAAAATTACCTATCTCCATGCCATGAAATCTACAACAACCTTGTAAGAACCAGAAAATAAACCAAAATTACAGATTTTTAAAGAGGCCAGAAAGTGAAGAAAATCTAACTGGAGAAAAAGGTTCAGAAAGTGAAGATGATATCGTTCAATCGAAAAAACGTTCTCGTTTGATTGTACTGAGCAGTGATGATGAAGAAAATTACTTAATTAAGGTTATATTAAATTAAAATAGATATTGTTTGTTTCTTTACGTTTTCTGTTATACATATTTTAATATTTTTAATAAAAATAAAGATGATTCTATAATAAAAAAAAAATTGTTTTTAATAAATTTTCGAAACGTAATGTCCCTTTTTGTACTGGTTCTTAGTCTCATATAACACGGGTTCACACAACACGGCATTTTCTAGGAACCCAGCTACCTTTTTAAAGAGGATTACCTGTACTTCCCATGATTTCAAAATCCAGACAGATAAATATTCAAAGATATTATGTATGCTAAACAAAATTTGTAGTAATAATATATAAAAAAAGTAGTTAATTCATTACTGAATTATAATAATTTTAACAAGTAAAAATTAATATTTGACACGATTCAAAAAGATTATCAAAGAAGAACTAGACTATACGCATGAAAATACGTTTTATTTGTACAAGACACACACATGCACGCGCTTTCACACAAATTCAAATAGATTATCATCAAAAAAGCCTATATCAGTTCAATAATGGGCGAAAAGCCTTATAGAATGTCATTAGGTTTTAAATATTTTTCAATGATTCTTTCATTATTTTCTAACCGCGGCTCATCCAACCCAACCTTTATAATACATATAATCCCTCCATTCTTGACAGAGTATCTTCTTGGGTCATTTAGTCACCACTCCATGATTTTTGTTCATACAAGTGTCGTTTGATAAGTATGGTAAATTTATTTATTGTTTAATTTAATTAATTAATTTAATTTAATTTTTCTTACTTTTACCATACTTACCAAACAATCCTCGTATGTCATTTTGTTTTTGCTTCTTGCTTTATGTCCTACACATATTAATTGCATCGATTTTATTTGTTCTATCAATTATCTTTATCGGTTCTCGTACATATTTACAAATTTTCCAACCACGTTTAGAAATTCTTAACATTATCCTTTCCATGCTTCGTTAGACAGTCAAAAGTTTTTGTTTCATTTTACATTCAGTATCCAACTTTCTGATCCAAAGTACAAGCAAATAGTACACGTTATTTATATGATTTATATTTCAAGTTCAATGGTATTTTACTATTTTTATATCATTCTTCCTAATGCTATCAATGTTGCCCTAATTCTCAATCTAATCTACAGCTATAAGTTATCAACATATTGTATAATTTTTCTTCGGTATTTTATTTCATCCACTTATTCCAAGCACTGACTCTCCAATTGGATTTTTTTCTCTACAAATACATTAAACATAATTTTAATTTCCATCCATATTTATTTTTAATTTAACTCTTAGTTTTCTCTGAAAGTATTTCAAGTAGCATTTTAGTTCTTCAGAGTTTTATCTTATAAGCAGTACTTCGTTAACTAACTAGATATAGTAAACACTATCAATTTATTTTAATACCTTTATTTTTGTTTATGTTTGTTATTTTTATCAATTTATTTTAATACCTTTCTCTCTCTCTCTCTCTCTCTCTCTCTCTATATATATATATATATATATATATATATATACACAATCACACACACACTATATTTATAAAACAGACATAAAATAAAAATAATACTTTATTTTTTTCAATGAATACTTTATATGAAACTCTTTTTACTATGACATATAATAATAATTGCATGTGCCCTTTAATTACTTTTTAAAATGATTTCCATTGAATAACTAACGAGTGTGTTGTTTTTCACTTTCAATAAACGTTCGGTGAATTCAGATGTTATTTTAATTTTTTCCTAGAATTTGTAACATCTGTTGTAACAAAACATAATATTTAAAGTGAATAGTTTAATTTAAAACTCGAAAATAAACAAAATATATAATTTGAATGTACATCACGAATATCCATTGACATCGATTTTTGATCGTATTTCAAGTTTATTTTTTTAAAAAAAATCTGATATGTGAAACGAGAAAAAAAATGTGTACGTATCTTTATACCAATATAAGAATAAATGTTAAATAAGATAATATTCACATATGTATATTATGAACATAATTAAGCTATCCCACAAATATATATATATATATATATATATATATATATATGTATGTATGTATGTATGTATGTGTGCATGTGTAAAAATAAATAAATACTTAAAACACCATCAATGATAAAATCAATTTAGAATGTTATCTCTAATTTTAAGATATAAGGCAGACAAAAAGAATTTACTTGAAAATTTATCTCATGAACTTATTAATATTATTTTTAAATGTAACTTTAAATTATTTTTAAAAGTGTAAAATATGCTTCCTTGCTCTTGCTATATATGCACGCGTATCCCGTTTTAAAATAAACTCATATAATTACAATTTAAAATAATGTTCGATAAAAATAGCAAAAAGCTTTTCTATAATCTTACAAAGTATTACTTTAATAAATAGCAGTTTCAAATAGCGAATATTTTACACTACGCTGTTATCAATTCGTTTCTTCAGCTATATAAAACAGCGTATCAGAGCATCAGTCACCTGTCAAATCCACAAAGGAGAATGATCCAATCTTGTCTCCAGTAGTCCCAGGTCGTTTTTTTCTCGATAACTTTCGTTTTTTTTATGAACGCACACGCGTATACGTGCTCCTTTCGAATGTGTGTACACGTATTTTCTTCACGCACACAATGGCAAATAAAAGTTCGAAACAATGTATTCACTTTTACTTCATAACTTCTATATATATTTCAACATTGTATACAAATGTATTATGATTTTCGATATTCATGTAATTTACAAAACACTGGATACACAAATCTGTGACCGAATCCTTTTATTTTTGGTTACATGTTATGGAAAATAATACTATCTATGCAATTTATGTGTAAATGTATAATGAACATCAATATTTAACATATTATACATATATTTATATATATATATATATATATATATATATATATATATATATACATACTTTCACAAACATAAATTCGTTGCTGTTTTTACATATATTTAAATGAATCATTTTTTTATACATACAAAAACATTTTTTAGATATTGAATAATGTAATTACTGAAAAATTACTAATTTAAAAATGAAATTAATATTTTATATTAAATTTTCAGAATTTTTTTCATGTGTATATTAAAATATTTTTATTAAATATTAATATTAATCCATATAATACTTAGATATTATTACAATGATAAAAATCTTACAATTTAAATAGTTACTAATTTCTATAAATTACATTACCTATAAATGTTAAAAAAGACTTTCTACAAAACTAAAAGTACTTGATAAAAATACATATGTATATATATAATTTATGTCTTGTTTTTATTATAAAAAATATAATTGTTTAACTTCTAAATATGATAATTTTAAAATTTAAAAAAAATTATTAATTATTGTTTAAATCATGAATAAATTATTCATTTAGTTTTAGTAAAAATACATTGATATTTTGTAAATAATTACTTTAGGAATTTTTAAATGTATATTCCATAAAATAATTTTTCAATAAAATGAAAGTAGTTTAATTTTATTCACTTTTTGTCTTAAGCAATTAAATTCCAATAATTTATTTTGTAGTACTTTAACAAAAAATTTAAAACAGAACTCATCAAAACTATTTGTAATTATAAAACAAATATCTACTACAATAGTCTAAAAAATAATATATATATTTAAAATATATATATATTTGTATGTGTGTATATTTGTTTTTTCATATTTAATTATAATCAAATTATTTTTAGATGGTATTAACCCAAAAATAATTCGATGGAATTACTCACACATGTACAATAGAAATCAAAGAGTGAAATTAGAAAATATTGTCTCAAATGAAATTACAGTAGTTTATAATTTACTTTTTACCAAATGTTTGATATATTATTTACAAGGAAATTTATAGGAATTAGATACCAAGCACATACAAATAAAACAAATAAACATTTTGACTAGATAAAGTGCCAATGATTCAGAATTAAAAAATGCAAAGTGATATGAAAGAAAGTTTCTAAGAACTTTTTGTTGACTAAGATTAATTAAACCTTTGAAATTATCTTTTTTATATCAATCTCCAGTTTATTTAAAACTACTGATCTCTAATTCGTGAACAATTTCTGAAAACTAATATACAGACTTTTTATTTTAGGGAGAGCACATTAAAATATTGTGAAAAAAGTTTATAAGTGTATAAACCTTGTAATGATAAGAAGAGTTCAAACTGCGTAGCGGAAAAATATTTTAATTGGCTTATTGAAATTATTTCAATAATGCAAGAGAATATAAAATCACTTATAACATTCAAACATAGATATAGAATGAATATAGAGAAAATATGTTCGTTTCCTTTCAAACAGATTAGATAAGAACTAGTAAGATAAATCTAATAGTCTAATAAGTTCAAATAAGATAATAATGTAATAATAATTCAGATAAAACAGTTTATAAAAAAGAATCTAAATTTATTTGTATATTTAAATTTTATTTATTGGCTCTCGAACAAATGAAGAATTTAATCAAAAAAGAACTTATTGATTTTGAACAAAATAATAATCATTAACCAAAAATTCAATCAGAAAATTACACACCAAATATTTGGTGAATATATAGGGTCATCATAATGTGACGCCTAGATTTGTTTTATTAAGAAAATTGTATAGGGGGGAATATAGAGAACATGTGTATAGTTTCTTTTGAATAAAACACAAATTTAGACGTCACATTTGGATGACCCTATACTTTATATAGAAAAACATATAGAACAAACTTTATTCCTGTATATTGAAACTTATTACTTTTTTTACTGAAAGTCTTTAAAAATACATGGGGAAAAAATTAGAAAAGAATACAAATATTACTTCATATTTCCACTGTACTTGTTTACTAATAATTATATATATATATATATATATATATATATATAAAATGAAAAATATTTGTAAATCTGATACATTTAGAGTTAATATGTTTTCATAATTAAATACAAAAAAGGCCTAAATTCCAATGCAAATCTTCACCGTTTCTTGAAATGATAGTTTAATTTCAATTATATGAATTAAGAACAAAAATTGTAAATATCAGTAAATAAATAAAGCTTGTATAATATGAATAAAATGAATTGTACTCAAAGAAGTACAAATATTTAATTAAGAAATCATTTAATATATAAACGAATGATAAAAAATTATGTTGATAATAACATGACACTGTTTCGCAAAAATATTATATGATAACGAATGTAAATAATATGGAAGAGAATCAAGAAGTAAAATAAACTAACCGTATGTAGTAAGATAACAAAAGATAAATATATATATAACAAAATACTTCACTTTTTATAAAACGTCTGACAAAGTAAAAAAAAAATCGATTTTAAAAAGAACAATATAAGGTCAATTATCAATATAAATATTTTTATAACGAATTTTAAGATAATAATTATTATAAATTATAAATAAATATTTGTTTAAATAAAAAATATTAACAAGCGTCTAGAATAAAAATGAAAATATATTATCGTTAAGTAGAAAAAAATATTTATTTGCATTTAAATCATAAATATATTCGGATTTTCAAGTATAATTTATAATAAAAAACATAACTCTGAAAAGTTATAGACAATCAATTTAAAATGCATCTGCAAATAAGTAAATGCCTTTAAATAGAATTAATAATAATTTTATTTATTGTAATATTGGTCTATTAATAAATAATTATAGCAGTTTTTTAAAATTTAAAATAAATTTAGTCAACAACAAAATATGTAAAACAATGGAAATAAAATTGTAGAACATACATAATATATATATATATATATATATATATATATATATATATATATATATATATTTGTGTGTGTATCTATATAAATGATTAATAGTATAAATAATGACTTTTCATTCGACCTATATACATATAAAATTCTTCAAGAAACACACGTTATACATCTTGTTCGTCCTACTTTTTGATACCGTGTGTTCGTTGACGTATGACAGGACCTTGTTCCTTTGGAATTAATTATTTTTTGATTATACATTTTTAAATTTTATAAATGATTCGAATTTTAACACAAATATAACGACTATTTATTGATATACGTCAATAACAGATTTTTATGGATAAATAAAAACGTTTTAATAAAAAAGCACACGTGTACTACATCACCTTTGATCCACGTAATAAAAATAATTCTGCACACATGTTAATTTCATAATTAATCCACTTGTTTTTTTTAAAAAAATAATAATCGGGAGTTTAGAAATATTTTTTCATTTCAGATATTTTTTATAGATGAATAAGTTATAAATAAAATATTTTTTTAATGTAATTAATACTAAATATATATATATATATATATATATATATATATATATATATATATATAATTTATTAATTAGTTAAAATGTTTATACGTTATGAATTTCCCAAATACATACATACACACAAACACATGTGTGTGTGTGTACATATATATATATATATATATATGTATATAAATTCGTGTGACTTATCATATAAAGAATTATAATAAATATAAAACGGAAGCATAATTTGAAGGTAATAATTTACTGTTTAATGCTAATGAATAAAAAGTATATTTTATGTGCTTACTTTCAACAAATAAATTAAACCAGTTAAAATGTATATTTTTATGATATATAAAATACATAAATTTATCGAAAATTGATTTATTATTTTCCATTTATAGCTATTATTTATATCTACAAATAAAAATAATACATTAAACAGTTCACTAATGATTTATAGTATATAATTTTTAAAAATAATTATAATCATTACTGAACGAATTCTAATCATAAATGTAGTTACTTAATTCGATTAAGAATCCATTTTAATTAAATATTAATAAATTCATATCCCTCACATCGACGTACTCACAATATATTTATATTTTTTTGCGAGACGTGCAGCATTTAAAATTAGTGATAATGATCTATCTTCACGAATCGAATATCTTATTAACTTTTAAATACTTTAGCGGGTTATAAATTACATTTTAATACATTGTAATCAATGTCACAAATATCTATAAACAACAATTTCATCCACAAAAGTGTTTTATCATAACAGCGTTATTATCAAATTACTGATATTAAACAATTCATTTATAAAAATCAATTATCTTAAACAGCTAACGATGAGCATATAATTGTCAAATATCTGAAACAACTACTACTTTTTGAATTAAACTTTACAAATACATTTTAACACAAATGAATTTTCACCCCTAACACCACAATATGTTATAAAGTGTTCAATAATCACTTATTGTTCACTTTGTTGTTTATAACAATAATGGGCTAATGGGCATTTCAATGGCGATGTCATCATCGTTAGAACCTTTTTTGTTATAACATATTGTGGAGGTGAAAATTTATTTGTGTTAAAGTGAATTTGCCACAGTTTCAAAACAAACAGTTTACAAATACAGTTCTATCTTACTGTATCAATTTAATTGATTGATTTTTTAAACTTATGACGTTATAACTTAACGATTGAAATAACGAAATATTTTTAAAATACATTTATTTCCCAAAAATTAGAAAATAATTACCAAAAATATAATTAATTAGAAAAATAAATGCATACAAAAAATACAGAAGTTTCTAATGTAAGATATATAATAAATTAGCTACACAGAACTGAGAGAATTATAAAAATTGTTAAAAGATACGAAATATGCCTAGAACAGAAGAACACAAACTATTATTTAAATGAGATTTCTTTCTCGGCAAAATCCTATTAGAGGCATATATCATTTCTTATTGCTAAATATATACATATACATACATAGATACACATACACACACACACACACATTTATATATATATATATATATATATATATATATATATATATATATGTGTGTGTGTGTGTGTGTGTGTGTGTGTGTGTGTGTGTGTGTGTGTGTGTGCGTATGTATGATAACATAGAATTAACATATTTTTAAATAAAACATATTCTTATATAAAACTAATATGAAGAAGAATAAACGTAAAACAAATAGTTTATTTCCTCCAAGTAAGACAAAATATTAATTGGTTAATGTTAGCTGTATAATGTCTTCCGAATTGTTATGCACGTTAAAATTTTTATACAAATAATTTCAATAGACGACTTTAAAATTAGTTTAATAAATTAATATGAGTATTATTGTTCATTTCTCATATTTTTTCATCTACAACTTCTAATTTACTGATTACAATTCTGAAGAAAAACAACACATTTAAGTAAAAAAATCCAATTATAATGCTAATAATAGAGATATATATAAGGAAACAAAACCAATGGCTACACTTTAAAGGGCGATACGTCATCATATAGAATTAATAGCAATAAAAACAAAAATTGGTAAAAATTATTATGAAATTATTTCAAATTTTACTTAACTTCATTACTAAAAGATGAATATCTACTTTTAATTGTATGCACGTCCAAGGATTATATAAAAATGTTATAAATGTATAAAAAAATATTATATATGTAAATAAAATATTATATATATATATATATATATATATATATATATATATATATATATATGTACAGATACACTATGGATACAAAATGTGTAATTAGCAAAAACGTACCTTAATTAAATAATTCACGATTAAAAACAGATAAGATAAACATACGAAACTGACTAATCAACATTTTCTTTTCCTAATAAATCAGAACGTTCAATTTTCACGAATAAGTACCTTTATTCAGTAATAACATTAAAGGTCTTTTAATGAAAAATACATTGTGATAAAAATATTATAATTTTTACTTTAATAACGGTAAAATCGAAAAAAAACTATACTTTAATAGAATAAAAAAAATCATTCATACAAAACATGTTTCAAATTGAAGCAATCTTATGAAACTATTAAAGAAATAAGGATATTTTTACAACATCCATTAAAAATTTATATATATATATATATATATATATATATATATATATATATATATATATATATATATATATATATATATACACAAAGTAAAAACTATTTTCGTAAAACAAACTTTTATTTAAAAAAAAAAATTGTTCTGTAACTCTTTAAACTACTAAAACTGACGTTTAAATGTTCGTATTAATAATACATCGAAGGTTTAAAAAAAAATCACCTCAATTACTACACAGAAAATATTACAGAATAATCCATAAAATTATTGAAATTATCTTTTTCTATCAATCATTTTTTTCTCTGGCATATATCATACTTGAACTAATCTAGATTTTAATTTATTCTGTTTTAAAATTTATTTTCTACAACACAAAGTTATATACAATTATCAATAGTTTTTTTAAAACAGTAAAAATAATCTTTTTCTTTTTTAATCACATTATTAAAAATAAATAAAATGAAAATAAAACTCGTTAATCAGTAATTGAATAAACTCTTACAATTAATTAATCTTCAATACATCTTCTGTTCTCACTTATAGTGATAAAACAAGTCTTAAATTCAAAAAAAACAACTCAGTGATTCCAGGTAACAAATATAGGATGGAAAAAGTGATGGTAGGAATAATACATAGAGATAAGAGAATAGAGTAGATTTGAAAGAAAATCAAAATTCAAGATTATTACAAAAATGAAATATTTAAAATGGAAATGAGTTAATTTTATAGCAAAAATATCCTCGATGGTCAACAGAAATATTAACCGGTACAAGAAGAACCCCGTAGACAGATGAGATAGAGAAAAAATGTCGTAACAGAATAAACGATAAACGCAAATGATCGCTGGAAAGTTTTAGGAAAAACCTTCACATTTTTTAATACATACATATTAAAAAATTGTCTTAAGATTTGTATATAAAATTACAAAGAATATTTTATAGATACAAAAAAATACAATTTTATTTTATTTAATGAATATTTTTTAAAATAAATGTTTTGATACAGTTTTTGTACACAATCGAGTAATAGTATATCTCTTCATATTGAGAAATGTTATTTTAATAGATTCACATTTTGAGTGAACGTCAAAACTAATTTTACTTTCGAAGTCTAAACTTGAAATATATTATTTTTCGTATCAGTATTCGAAACATTAATAACACTACGCGAACGTATATTTAAAATGTCACATTTGAATATTTTACAAAGGTATTTTTATTTTAAACTGAAAGGTATCGAGCGTTACGATTAACGCAAAATGTTTAAAAAATTTAATCTATTGTAATTTAAAACAGCCGCTGAAAAAAAATCAACAAGATGCAATAGTGAATCATATTTTAAATGAAACAAACCATTTGATAGCGGTTTATAATAAAATACATACATTTATTAATGGAATAAATGAATGTGTCATCATGTAAAAACAGTTTTATGAGAAAATAAATACACGAATAAAAATTGTAATTGTTCGCTGACAAAAACAACAAACATGAATCAATGATTCGAATGATCATTACAAACTTATGATTTTAAATATATCGTACCATTATTTGTATAAATAAATATTATAATATAATTTAACATGTTCTACAAACTCGTTTATCAGTAATGATATTTTCAACATAAAAGAATCAAATTTTCACAAATAATAAACATGTAGATTAACGGATTGGTAATTTAAATACAGATCATTTTAACACTATAACATTTCATTTATGTAATTACAAAATACAATAACATTTTTAATAACTACATCATGGAAATTATAACAAAAAAGAACAGATTTAAAGTCGAATGTTATTATTAAAATTTATGTAAAATTAAAATAATATCATAATATATATATATCATAAAATGTTCAGATTTTATATATATTTACATTAGATGATAAAAATGAAGTTCGATATGTAGATTTTTATGCTTAGATTTTATTTCTAGTACAAAATTTTAAAAAAAATGATTTTTTAAATTGTAGACGAGATATGTATCTGCAACAACATGCAATCATACAAACATTTCATCTGGGAAATATGTTTATAACCATAATACAATAATTTCAAAACGTGTAGTAACCACAAACACGTGTACAGAAATTAGACAACATAATACATATTTATTACTTTTTTTAATGAAAGAAATACACATATTTTAATCTATCTAAACATCAAAACTATGATTATATAATGTTCTAAAATTTAATCAACATTAATAATATATATATATATACATATATATATATATATATATATATATATATATATATATAAATTAATGACAATTAATTAGAATGAAACTTTTCTTGTACAAGAATTCAAATTTATATTTAAAAAATATAGTCAAAAAACTCACATACTGAAATCATTTTAAAATCTTTTGAATTTCATTAAAAATCGTATGTATTTCAATTCAAAATGATTTACATTTTACATTATCGTCTAGTCTTATTATAGAACATATACTGCCAAAGAAATATTAGAAATAAATAATTGTAATAAAAAAATTACAAACAATTCATAGATAATGTAGATATAAAAAAAGAGAAATGTTCTTTCTACACTGATGATATAACGACAATTTCATATTTAAGTTATACTATAATAATAATAATAAATTTAGGGCTCTTATTAATTTGACACAAGTTCAACGCATACTTTAGGAACATAAACCCATGCAATAGTGGGATTTGATTCTCCAACATCGCTACATAAGTTGCTGAAATCCTTCGACCTTTACAAGATGGTTCATAACGCACCCGTAAATCTCTGAGAATTTAATAAACAATTTTCTAATATGTCGTTACATTTATAACTTACACAAAATTAAACGCACAATTTAATAGTTTTAGGTTAAATACATATACAAATATCATATACATACACATCATAAATATATATTATATATATATATATATATATATATATATATATATATATACACACACACAAGCATACAAACGAGTATAAAACCAATACCTGTACTTAAATAAATCATTATTTAAAATAATACTACTAAATAAATACCACTTAATAAATCATTACTTAAAAATGTTAATAAGAATGAACTATTTTTAGTATTTTTTTTATTTTTTGTAAGTCGTAATAAACTGAGAACTTCGATTAAAATAATAAAGCAGATTACAGGATAACAAAAGTAATAGAAATTGATACAGAGTTTCAAATCTTACGACTTATATTTACGACATACAATAAAGAGATCACACAACAAACAAAAATATTGGAAAAACGAACTGAGTGCTACTTTATTAATTAAAGTTATATGATTCGCAAGAATATTTTTGAAATTCAATAACATTTTAGTTTGTTTTACTACATTTTATTTCAAAATGTATCACAGAATATATATATATATATATAAAAAATCTACTTAAAAAGAGCAAATAAAAATTATTGTATAAAATTTCACTCAAGAAAGTAATTATATAAAAATGATATATCTTAATAAAATACAAAAAACATTATTTAATTTACATATTTTTACATAATATAAAATATTTTACTATAATAAAAAAATATTTAATTTAAAGGAATTTAGTGAGCTGCAATACTGTTATTCGTTCTTGTGATTTGAAGAAACTGTTAAATCTTCATTTTTAATGCAATTCTTATATTCTGATTCATAAATTTCATAATTCAAAATTTCAAAAATCTTTATTCAAAAACATGTAATGCTAACCAGAGAAGATAAATTAAAGTCTTCAATCACTTTATATTGATTATTTTTATTTTAATGTAAATTTGAAATAATCTGTTTTAGTTTTTACTCTACGTCAAATACATGACAAAAATTTACATAATTCCACCGGATGTTTTGATAAATTTACGCTTATATTTAATTAATTATCAAATAATACTGTCATTAAATGCATCAAGCTGTTTTTTTTAATAAGATCATTTAATTTAGAAACATGATTTGGGAAAAAATCTGTAAAATAAATAAAATAAAAAATGAAATATATTCTACAGACAAATGACAGGATATAATACTGTATAGAAAGATAGGTTCTTATTCTATATTATTTAATAACACAATGTTAATAAAAAAAATGTAATATGAAAAAAAAGAAAGCAAAAAAGGTTTCGCGAGTTAAATATGGCTTATAGACCATGAATTGCACAACGTTTAAATTTAAATATTCAGCTTATTTATAAATCTAACAACAATTTATATTAGAACATATAAAATATATAAACAAAATTATTATATCGTTAAAAAAATGAGTGAATTAATATCTAAAAACAGTAAAACCTACAAATTCTAGTAATATAATAATAATTGATAATAATATCGTTAGATATGATTTAATAAATTTTAAAACAATGTTATTAATTACGTTAAAAAATATATAATAAACTAATAATGACAATATACCCAAATGATTGAATATTTTGAGACTTCAACCTTATGACACATTCACAAAAGATATATCTATATTACTACAAAATTTGAGGCCATTTCAAAAAATATAAAATATATCACTTACATAAAAAAAACTATTAGAAAGCCAAAATGCCATCAAATAAACGTTGAGTGTTTTCTTGATTTACTTTGCACAACATTTCAATAATTATATTTGTTCCCTAATAAACATATATTAATACAAAATTATTTTATTTTCAATTATCATGTATAATAAATAAATATTTGTATGATATATTTCTGAATTATAAATTTAATTATATATAATTTTTAAAAATAAATTATAGTAAACAGATACAGCATATTTTTTTATCTATGTAAGTTATTCAAGGTCAATTAAACATATAGGAAAAAGTCAATAAACATTTTTCAAAACATAAAAATTGACAAAATAAAATACAACGTTTAAGTAAATAATTCAGTTATATTACACGAAAACAAATACAAATTATTGTTTTATTTCTTTACATTAAACTATAAGATATTTTTTTAAAGATTATAAACCGAATTTTGATAGAATACAAATATATACTGTATTTTTAATAAAGTACAATTTTAGTAATTTTTTATCTCAAATTCAAAATCCAATACATGCAATTATTACTATTATTTACAAAAAAGGAAATTGAATTATAAAAAAATATTAAATTTTTAAATATTTACATTACTTTATTAATAATTTTAATTTTGAGCTTTACTTTAATTTCTTTAGATTGAACTATTCATGTTAACACTATATTTATTTTATACCATAATTTCTTCAATGTATTTACATGCGTAGTTTTAATGTTTAAAATGCGTGCTTATGTATATACAGATAAATAAAAAAGAAAAACTTTTTTGGTAATGTAACAAAAAATTATTAGCTTTTTTTAAAAATAGCATTCAAATTACCAACTATAGACTATTAAGAATTTCACATAAGACTTATTATCATCTCTCCCTCATTTTCAGTTATTACTATTTATTGGTATGTGATTTGTTCTATTCTAAAAAAAAAATGATTAGTTCTAATTCTTAATACTATAACTATAATAAAACCATATCTAAAAAGGTGAGTTTAAATTTTTGTTTAACTTTATTTCTTTGATTAAAGATTTTTTTCTTTATTTTCTTTGAAAAAAATGCAAAGATTAAATAAAAGTTCAATTGTAATGTTTTTTCTAAAGGATATAGAAAAACTTAATAGTTTAGTAGCATTTAATTGTTTTGGTTCATTCGCATATTTTTGTTATATTTACTTTTTACAAAGGTTTATGTGTGTAACTCAATCCATTTATATATTTTTTCTGATATTTAATTATTAAATTAAAAATGTACTTTTTCTTTCAGTAAAAATCTTCTCTTTACAATCAGTAAAAAATTTTTTTGTTGTAAATAAATAATATAAATCTTGCCTAAAAGTTTTTCCTTGAAAAATACTTTTCTAAAAATGTATTAACATTAAAAATATTTGATCATTTATTAATATAACAGAAAAATCTGAGAACTTTTTGTGAAATTTTATTTTTACTGGCAAGCATCAATTAAAAAGATATAATACTTGCTGCTCCCATTGACATTTTTATATGTCCTGTATTCAGCACAAAAATTGCAAGTATGCATGTGCACGTGTATGTGTGTGTGTGTATATATATATATATATATATATATATATATATATATATATATATATATATATATAAATTAGTACAAATACTTGTATGTGAGTGAAACATGAATTATAATATACAAAAAATACTATGTAAAATATACATTGAATCTAAAAGTAATGAAACGACAAATATAAATTAACTAAACATCTTTTATAAATATTCCCATACATGTATTTTTTATTAAACTGATATTAAGAAATATACATTAATAACAAATAATATACATTTAATGAATTCGTTAAGTAAAATTCTAATATATTTGCAACAAAAAATCTAATAACTGTTAATAAAATACACTTACTTTAAATAGTTAGAAAAATGTAAAAAGTTTCGATACATACTTATTTTTGGTTTGTACATTAATATCCATAAAATATTTGATAATTATACATATATATGAAAATAAATATTAACTACTAAAAAAATTAAAGAACAGAAATACAATTTCCTGTTAAGATATAATATTTATTAAAATTTAATATCGAAATTTGAAGAAACACTAATATAAAATATACCTTATATGTTTTCATATAATAATACAAAGGAAAATTCTGATTAAAATGTCTTAATTATTTTTATTTTCAATTGGTTTCTAGTACGTAACATACTATTTATCAGTTTTTTGATGAATGTTAGTTGGATTTTATTAATGTGATTAAGTTTACAATATTGTAAAAAAGAAATGTAATTTACTTTGACCATGATTTTTCTTCAAAGAGATTATATATCCTTCCAAAACATTTATTAATATTTGAGAAAAACTAAACAATTTCTTCAAAAAATACCTGCTGGGTTGCCTGCTAAAATTGAAAAAAGTTTTAATATTTATGTTTTCAAAATTAAATTTAAAGAGTTTTTAGATGTATTAAATACGGATTTATTCTTTTTGTCCAAAAAATTATATATATATATATATATATATATATGTAAAGTGTAACTTTATTGTAACTCAATTTTTAATCAGTTAAAAATTCTGATCAATCAGCCTTAAAAAGTTGAAAGATTCAAATTATATCAACTTTTTAAAATTTCCAAAATATAGAAAAAAAAATAAAAACATAAGTAAACGAATTTTTTATTTTTAAAATCTGCATTTAACAAAAAAAAAAAAAAACAATTTTAAAATATAAAAAATACGATAATGAAAAAAAATTACTATTCATGTGCCGGCAATGTTAAACAACTGGTCTCTTTTTCTTCTGATGCTTTCTGTGCTTATTATGAACTCCGGTGGATGCATTTCATTAGAAATATCACTAGTCGGCAATTCATTTACAAATATTTTATCTGTCCTCGATACTATTTTCAATCAGATTAATTGAAAAAATTAATAAATAGGTTTCTATCTGCCAATGTTCAGTAAGCTCTTCTGTAATTTAATTCATAAATTTGATGACTAATCTGTTATTTTTTTCTTTTAATTCCTTGCGCTACTAAATTTTAAATTATCTTACAATTTTACATAAACATTTGTTTATTAATTAGAAAATAGGTGTACTTACGAGATTATCAATTTATTTTTTATATATTAATTTGTAATGACATTTTAAATAAGTAGGAGGTTTATATAGTAAATTATATTTCTACATAAACACACGTGTGTGTACATATATATATATATATATATATATATATATATATATATATATATATATATATATATATATATATAAACATACTATATTTTGAAACCGGAAATGTATTGCGTACTTAATGCAAAACTTAAATATGTTCGCGTTATCTTTTTTTACTATTTATGTTTAAAAAGAGAGTAAAGGAAATTAGAAAGATTTTCCTAATATAGAATTTTGGTACACCAATTTCTATATATATATATATATATATATATATATATATGTGTGTGTGTGTGTATATATATATATATATATATATATATATCGAGGGTCGTTTGATAAGTATGGTAAAAAAGTAAGAAAAACTAAATTAAAAAATTTAATGAAATTAATAAATTAATTACATTAAACAATAAATAAATTTACAATACTTATCAGACAACCGTCATATGCTAATACTTTTCTCAAAAATTATTTTACAAATAGCAAAAAGTCAAATTATTCAATTATATGACAAAAAAATATAAAAAATGCATCTGACAAAACAATTACAAGTTGCAAAACTCATTTGTACTTTACAGGATTAATACCTTGATATTTTCGATTAATATTCCTTTCAAAAGTTTTCATTTTTAAAAGCTTTCTTCAAGAGAAATCTTATGACATAATATATACATATAAATTTATATTTCATTCATATTTATTTGCATGTAATATGTTTGATGCGTGTATATACGTATATGAATATATAGTGTATTTTGTATGTGTGTAGAATCATCATAATCATTATAATTATGATATCGGCTTATATTAGCCCACTGTTAGACAAAAGTCTCGTTGAATGTTACCATTCAATGGTACTTGGTCATATTCACTGCACTTGACCATGCAGGTTGGCGAGTTTTTCATTCAGAATTTACTTCTTTAGGCAAATTAATTGGTGTTGGTGTGTATGTATTTATGTTTGAGTATGTGTATGTGTGTGTGTATGTATGTACATACACATATATATATATATATATATATATATATATATATATATATCACACACATCCATACATACATCATGCTCATACACATACGTATATACATACATGACACATACATACATATACATATATGTTTGTATTTAATCATTCAGACGACGTATACATCTCATAATACATACGATAGAATGTACACACGTCGAACACATTTATGCGTGCTCTTAGATAAATATGTAGGCATACACGCACAAATATCTATGAACGAGTATTTTGATACTTATATACATTTGTGTATGTAGACTACTATGTATGTATGTATGTATGTATGAAACATTTATATATATATATATATATATATAGTATGTGTGTACATATGTATGTATGTACATGCGTGTGTGTGTGTGAATGTGACTACTTAAATAGAAACGTGCACTGTATATTTTTGAATGACGGTCATATCATTTATAAATGTTCTTATAAAAAACAATCAATTAAAACGTCTACAATGCAATTAATTGAGCCAATCGACGTGATTAGCACACTGCAAATATGAATTGACTCAAAAAGTTTTCACATACAAAAAACAATTCCACCCACACATTTTGAAATTGCATAATGACAGAATACTAAAACAAGACAATTATCTTACCGTGGCCGTTTCATCTGATTAAATATGTGTTAACAGCGTATAGGAGTCGGATGCATCAGAAATCCCGATTGTGTGTATAGTACATTTCCCAAGGAAGCATGATTCTGTTTATTTTTTTAATTAACTATCCGTCAACAACAAAACATAACTGTAACAACAATCAACTGTCTTATGTTAATCATAAACACAACCACTTGTTGTCGATTTTTTAAGAGTTTCTTATTGTTTCGCACTTCATATATCACATCATATTTACAGGATAAAATTTGCACGTTTGTGGATTTTTTGTAATATTTTGTAAAATGTCGGCAATATACGAGAAAAAAAAACAACACACTATATAGTCGTGTCCACTGAGCGTAGTAATAAAACGGTGCAACACACTTCAGTTTGCTTACACTAAAGATTTCACAGCGCGAAGCCACGTCCTTCCCTCAAAAGAAAATGAACTCGGCCAGCGTGTGCGCCATTGCTAAACATGTCGTAGTGTTTGTAACGACCGTAGGGTGGCTGCACTATGTGGAACTTAAATATTCAGTTTAAATTATGAATATCGAAAATGAAATATTTATAAATGTTTCAGTTCAGTATTCATACGCTACGAATTAATTTTTTCACTATTTCTTTAATACAAATTGCCTACGATTGAACATATTTTACATTTGTTAATTGTCGAAACCTTATAAAAACAGCAATGTATATAATTTATTATGAGTAGACATTTACTCGAGTATAAAATATTCTATAATTGTGAACTCGTTTCTTACAAATTATTATTGCATATATATTCGTGCAAGATAATAGTAACAACTTTATTTAATAATATTAACATTCATGTAATTATAACTATATATTGGTCTATTAAAAGCAAATCGATATATGTATTAATTTCGATGCGATATATAACATCCAACTGGTCAAAAATAATAATTTATTTAAATACTTGTACTAACAACAATTAAATCACAATATATTAATTTATTTATAATCTTTTCATTTATATTTCATTTACACGTGGAAGATAAAAATATTATGTTTATAAATAAAGCTTATAAAATTACATTATTTAAAAATTACATGTAAAATCTACACATTTACAATATTGTCAACATTATTTTTTTCGCATTGCACGTATCAGTGTATACATTGCACGATGCCACATTAATTTACACCTTTTCATTAAATATTATTTAATAGTTATTCGAAAAATGTTCTTTCCATTTATTAATTATTTTAATGTTGTACATATAAATAGAAGACAAAATATGAAGTGATCATTGTCTGTCACTTGACTTCCACTTAGCAATAACGGAAGCCATGTTGATAGTCTAAAGTTACGAAAATAAAATTGAAACGATGATAAAAAAGAGATGCACGAATATGACACACGTATGGTTCTCTTACTTCATACGTTAATATATATTAATCGAAACGTTCTGAAACACGTAAAGACTCCAGTGAAAGAGACAACGAATACCATTACAACATCGTCTGATTCTTTTTAGTTTCAAATTTGTAATTTTTATTTTGTTTGGAAAAAGGTAATTGTTTTGCGTTCAGTAAAAGAGTTCGTTAAATGAAACCGACATTTGTGCTATTTATTTACATTACTTAGTTTTCAAAGCATATTCAAATTAATGAAAACTTCATCAGAAAAGAATGAAAGGGTGATATCGAATGATATTCTCTATCTGCTTTTAATACTCGATTTACTAATGATACAACAAGACAAAGATATTAAATCTCTGTACTGTATACAGTAAAATCGACTTTCTCTCTACCTACAATACGATTATAAAGTTGTCAGGTAGATTCGTATGTACTATTAAAGAATCATTTTTTTACCTTATTTAAGTATATTTGGTCACGAACACATTGCCATCTGCCATTATCATTAATAACTAGTTTATATCATATAGCTTAGTAAAGATTCGATAAGACTTGTACAATATTCTATTTATATTTATATCTATATTTAATAAATACCTACAATTTACACCTCGTGCATAGCATATCACATGCTCTATGTTCACACTAATATGTGTATATTTTTCAATATGGAAAAATACGTTTACGTAATATTATTAATTGATTGTTTATAGTATTATCTAAAATTTAAAGTTGTATTATATTGAAATATAATATTAAGAATTTGTAAAATTCTTTATATCAACGTTTAAATTTCTGTACATTTTTCATAATATTAATTAACTCAAAATTTTAATTATATTTACATCTATTTTTCAAAAAATACTTTTTTTTATTATAATTATGCTTTTTCGTATATAATAACATTATTATATAATTAAATATCATCAAGAACGAATAACAGAAATTTTCGAATATTATTTAATTTCAACCACAATTTATTACAGTTTTATACTTCTGCGAAAATAATTTCCATTTTTATCAATTACTTGCTTTCATTTTTTATCAGATTTCTTGCTCTATATTATTCAAATTTTTGAACTTTTTTAAGATAATAATATTTTAACTTTTATATTTCAATAGAAGATAAAATTAATAATAACGAAATAAACAAAATTAATGTAACATAAGTTACACGAAGAGAAATAACCCTAATGTCATAAAAATTAAATACAAAGATCATAGGAATAAATAAAAACATCAACTATATATAATATTATATCAATACATTGTTATTCATAAAAATAATATTTGTAAGACTTAAAAATATTTAAATACGTCAAATATATCTAAACGTTATATATATATATATATATATATATATATATATATATATATATATATATATATATATATATATATATAAGTTAGAGAGGATGGCCAAAATAATGGAAACAGCTATACTGTTTCAATTAAAATAATGGAAACAGTATAGTTGTTTAGAAATTTCCGCTCTGTTGTATATATTTGCATTTGTGACGTTCTCAATGAACTGTTTTTGTAGAGTCTTTCCTATTGAGATCAGCTATTAAATTTACTATAGTATTTTTATAATTTTTGGACAAACTCCATTTTAATTAACAGTGATCTGTATCGTTTAATTTCGATTTTATTTTTTAATCTATGCTATTTGTCCATAATTCTGTATGTGACTTGATAATTTGGGATACTGTTGTTCTAAACACACCCTAATAAAGTGACAATTTTGGTTACAAATGCTACTACTAAACATATATAAACAATCTGTCCTCATTCAAATTCTGTTAAATTATCCATTTTGCTGAATTGGAATTAGCATATCCCACAATGCACTATAAAAAAATTCACAGCATAAATAAACGAAGAAATATCAACAACAAAAATGCATGACTAATGTTTATGATAATGTTTTCAATATGAATATTTTATTGCAAAATTTTCTAGTTTTCTATTAATTTATCCTTTCAATGTATATACAATATAAAAACAATACAAATAACAGTTAACAAATTAGATTTTTTTTAAAAAATGACTTCCAAAACTATAAGAGTTTTTATAAAAAAATTCAGTTATCGGTTATGGATCAGTTTTTTTTATTAACAACTATGTTTTACTGCAATAGGTCGTTTGATAAGTATGGTAAAAAAGTGAGAAAATCTAAATTGAAAAATTTAATTAATTAATTAAATTAACCATACTTATCAAACGACCCACGTACAATAATGTTTTGTACTAATGACAGAATGATTATTAAGATAAGAATTAATGTATAATATGGATAATGTATCACCGTTAAACAGCTTTTGATAATTTTTTATAGTAGATGAGAGTGAGTTTCTTTGTAAAATTAAATTAAACATAGCACCAAAATCTATTAAAAACTGTGTAAAATAAAAATAATAAAATACGTTGCACAAAGAAAAAATAAAAATTGAACAAACGAAGTTAATGATTTTATACATAAAGAATGAAGATATTAATAAGACAGCTATATAAAAAATATATTAAAATAACTTAAAAATTACTAAGA
>CP092088.1:20987506-20992506 GCA_029203775.1 Neoneuromus ignobilis | reverse complement strand
TTATTCAGTAAAAAAAGTTTTAAGTTTTGTTGTTTATTTAGTGTTTTATATTGATTTGAAATGGATATTCCAGACGGTCATTTTCGCCATATTTTACTTTATTACTTCCGAAAAGGTAAGAACGCAGTCCAAGCTCAGAAAAAAATATGTGCGGTTTATGGTGAAGACTCACTAAAAGAACGCCAATGTCAGAATTGGTTTGCTCGTTTTCGTTCCGAAGATTTTAATCTCAAAGTTGCACCACGGTCTGGACGCCCAACTGAAGTTGACGACGACAAAATAAAGGCAATGATCGAAAATAACCGGCGTAGTACGACACGAGAGATCGCAGAGAAGCTTCACATATCACATACAAGCGTTGAAAGACATTTAAAACAACTTGGTTATGTTGATAAGCTCGATATTTGGGTTCCCCACAAGTTGAAAGAAATTCATCTCACCAAACGAATTTCCATCTGCGATTCATTGCTGAAACGTAACGTTACCGATCCATTTTTAAAGCGAATCATAATGGGCGATGAAAAATGGGTTGTTTACGATAACGTCGTGCGAAAAAGATCATGAAGCAAACGAAATGAGCCTGCGCAATCGACATCAAAAGCCGATACTCATCAAAAGAAGGTTTTGCTGAGTGTTTGGTGTGATTTCAAAGGTATTGTTTATTTTGGTCTGCTACCAAGGAACCAACCCATCAATTCGGATGTCTACTGTCGCCAGCTAATGGAATTGGACAAAGAAATTAGGGAAAAGCGGCCAGAACTGGCAAATCGTAAAGGCGTCATCTTCCATCACGATAACGCCAGACCACACACATCTTTGGTCACTCGCCAAAAATTATTGGCGTTAGGCTGGGAAGTGATGCTTCATCCACCGTATAGCCCTGACCTTGCACCATCAGATTATCATTTATTCCGTTCACTTCAAAACCATTTGAATGGATAAACATTCGATTCCAATGAGGCTGTCAAAAATGAGTTGGTCCAGTTTTTTTCCTCTAAAAACCAAACTTTCTACGAAAGCGGAATTATGAAGTTGACTGAAAGATGGCAAAAGGTCATCGAACAAAACGGCCAATATATAATTGATTAATATTTGCTATTTATATTAATAAAATTGCTTTGAAAATCATAATAAAAAACGCAATGACTTTTGTGTCAACCCAATAATAATTCCAATCTATAAAATTAGAATTATGAAATATTCTGTAAATGCTTCTGCGTATAATTTTTTATTAAAAAAAGTATTTATAGATTTTAAAATATCAATAAAAAATAGATTAAACGTTTTTAAAATAAACCTATACAATTATAATATGTTCAGATTAATGAATATTATTTATGCCATATTCGTTATCCGTTGAAAAGAAATATTCATACGAAAGAACGATCGTATTTTTTGTTTGATGCGATTGTAAAGAAAAAAGTACTTTATGGAATCAAAAGAATGCGAATCAAAACCTGAACACATCGAGAGGAAGAGTCGAGTCGAGATGGTAAATGTGGGTGTGTGTATAAAATATGTTTGTTAGTGGTGTGAGGTTACATGATGCGTAGTGGTGGTGGTGGTGATGGCGTTACGATGAGACGACGGCCTTTGCAATGTACACACAAGAAGCCGACAACCAACCCACAGTGGGATAGGCCGGCCCGTGCACGCGAAAACGAACCCGATCAAACAGCCTGTGGCTCGCGCGTTCACCGCCGCCGTGATAGTTGCTGCCGACGTCGCAGCTGCAGCGGCCGCATGACGTCACGCAGTCACTTCCTACCTACGCATTTGCTATAATCCGCTATACGTCACACGCGGTGACGTCACAAGTCGGTGCTACAAGTTCCGCACGTCGTCGTATAGCCTGTTCGTTTGCGTAGGACGCGACGCGAACAACTGTTCGCCTCTGCTTGCGTAATGATCTGCTGGAATTCAAAAATATCCGGAACAAAAATATGTAATTCGCACTCAATTAGCTTATTATAAGGACATAACCGTGAAGGGCGACGGATATGGGCAGATGTGTATTATTCTACAAACCTACGCAACGATTTTTTTCAACTAACATCAATCATTTTTAGTGATTGTTTTATTTTTATTCCAGTAATTTTGATACGTTTATTTGTTGTTTTCGCAACGAAATAATACAAGCGAAAAACAATATTAGCTTTTTTAACTAATGAAAGATGTTTACGTAGGTGTCGTGTAAAACTTTAAAAGATATGTTATTTTTTTTAAAAAAACATATAATTCTTATTTACATATTACGTTAAAATAATAATACATTTCTATTTTTAAACAACTAATAAAACTGATTATAAAACTTTTTCTTCATTTCTTACTTGATACAATAAATTAAATTTCTAGTTAAGAAAAAAGAAATATTTATATTATAAACGCATTTCAAAATCAAGAAAAATAAATATTTTTAATTTAACGTGCAATATCTATGTATAGATTATGTCCGAAAACTAACGGAACTTTTCATTTAACCCTTTGAGCGCTGAGTTGTGCGAAGTTAAGCGTGTGCTGTGGACCGCCTACTTTTTACGACGAATCACTCGCTGGGCTATCACTTTTAGTAAAGAATTCCATCTTATATTTAGATATTTTTAGGGTAAAAAAAAGTATTAAAAAGCGAGAACAAATGTCAAAAAATAGGTACATAGCTGCTCTTATAATCTCAGTCTTTGGTAGCGACAATTTGTAAACCAATGAGCAATAAATGCACACATAAGTCTAATGAACAATTCTGATAAACGATTGCAATAAAGCAACCCAAACGGTTACTATCTTTTAATATCTCTAGACTTACAAGCATCAATCGCATTATATGCGTTCATAGCCCAGATTTTGAGAACCACATAGTCCAGAGTCTGAAAACACATATCTGTGTTCATGGCCCAAATTGAATGGCTGTGTGGGAACCCATATATGCGTTCATAGCGCTCAATGGGTTAAACTGTTATATTGTATTTTTTTTTTAAGTTGGTATATCTATCAATGATGTCTGTGTCAAATTTTATGAGCTACACTCATTTGTAAATAATTTATAGCGGTTTTTGTTAGACGATGATTGTTGTTCACGGCGATTTTTACGATGTCGAAATCAGTTGATCAAAGAATTTGCATTAAATTTTGCGTTGCGAACCAAATAAATTTCACGCAAATGTTGGAAATGTTAAGAAAGGCATACACTAAGGATTGACTATCGCGAACAAGAGTTTTTGATTGGCATAGGAAGTTCAATGAGGGCCGTGAAACCGTTAATACCCAATTAGCCTGTTCACACTAGTTTGCACGCATACAATATTCACGGCGTATTACCGCTCGTCTCATATTTTCTTTCCAGAAAACTATTTTTTTTTAGGTGAGGGAGTTTGACGGTAAGAAGGTGTGAGACGAGCGGTCTTATGCCGTGAATACTGTAGGCATGAATACTAGTGTGAACAGGCTAATTGGGTCTTTCCACATTAGTCAGCATACATACAGTATTCACGGTCATTGCCTCTCGTCTCACACCCTCTTATCTCCAAACTCCCCCACCTAAAAAAATTAGTTTTCGGGTAAGAGCGTGTGAGACGAGTGGTAATGGGCCATGAGTACTGTATGCATGTTGACTAGTGTGGATGTTGACATATTGTATGAATACTGTATGCAAGTTGACATCAACTAATGACGAACACATCGTCCAAGTCAAGGCATTGGTGCTCAAAAATCGTCATATGTCTGTCAAAGAGTTAGCAGCTAAAGTAGAAATCTCAAAAACACAATGCCATGTAATTTTGGTTGAAACGTTGAGCATGAAACACGTCGTTTCTCGCATGGTACCAAGAACACTGAATTTGTTCCTGAGTTTTTGGACAAAAACTAGGCCAATATCATTCCTCAATCTCCGTATTCACCTGATATGGCTCCGTGTGACTTTTTTTATTCCGAAAATTCAAGTTGCCGATCCGAGGGCATCGTTTTGAGTCGATTGAAGCCATAAAAGAAAATTCGCTGCATGAATTGAAAGGCTATACCAAAAAGCGCGTTCGTGGGGGCTTTCGAGGACTGGAAGAAACGTTGGCATATGTGTACTGCTTTCAATAGGGAGTACTTTGAATGCGATAAAATAAATATTGATGAATAAATAACTTTTTATGTGTTTTATTTCAAAAGTTCCATTAGTTTCCGGACATAATGTACATACAAAAAGTTTATGGCATATAGAATGAAGTAAATTCCGTATTTGTAATTACAATCGAGTTGTTTGAGCATAGTTTTGTAGTATTTTCTTTTATTATTGAAATAATATAATATAAGAAAACTAACTTTGAGTAAAAAAAAATATAAAGGAGAAATTCAAATTATACTGGGATTTTATTAGTACAAAACAAATATTATTAGAAAATATGAACATAAATGAAAAAAAACTGAACATAAATGAATACAATGGAAATAGAGATATTTAATGTATTAATAAATGGATAGGAAAGCAGATTTTAACAGGTAAAAATAAGTTCGAACACAAGTTCTAAAAATATTTTCCCAGATATACTACTATAGATTGTAATATATACATCATTGAGTCACTATATATGTACATATCCTGTGAAACATTTACAAAAAGAACTAAATAGATTTACACGTTTAAAGAGATATCACAGTTATGATAAAAATATCTTTCTATCTTTAAAAATCGATGTTCCGGCTCCGGAGTGATGTGAAATTATAGTTTTTGAATTTTCCGGAAGTTAATTTAGTGAAGTACAAATTTTATGGAATAAATTAATGGTGCTCTAATAAATTAATATTAAACAGAAACAAGTTCGGGAGTTGACAAGCAAAGTGAGTAGGGGCAGAGTCGCTAGGTTTTTAAAAAATATATATTGTTAGTGGTCAAATATACGAGTTGTCAATTTATACTGTATATTGAATTATATACTTTTATTTTTTTAATTTATTTATCTGTTTGCATATTTAGACATGTTATGAAAAAAGTATTAACACACACACACACACACATA
>CP092088.1:20965006-20985006 GCA_029203775.1 Neoneuromus ignobilis | reverse complement strand
TTCAATTATTAGTTACTGTTCACTTTATTCAGTGATACACTTTTCGAATTAAATCAAATTGTTAAAAAAATTATAATACAGAGGTCTAACGATGATGGTATGACAAGAGAATTGCACATTTACAAATAAATGATTTAAGTACTTTTATAAAAATTTGTAATATTTGAGAGAGTAATTCATTTATGTTTTTATTATAATTTTATAAATTTTTTTTGGAAAAAAAGTTTTCTGAAATGCATGATTTATCATCGTAAATATGCACCAAAATAATTTTATTTATATAGGGTAGTCCAAATGTGACTAAAGGGTTTAGATATTCTTTTCGTGTGTGTGTATGTATATATATATGTATATGTATATGTATATATATATATATATATATATATATATATATATATATATATATATATATACGAAGAGAGAAGGAAAAAATAAAAATCATATAAACATATTTTCTTAATTTTCTATACAAATTTTATAACTAGATTTAGTTAGAAAGTATAAAAATATTTATGTAAATATGTAAAAAAATGTTTTTTTTCTACATACACATTTGATTTTAATAAACTAAAGATATAATTATTTAAAATATAATAACCTAAGATTGTATTGGATTTTTTTTGGAATTCAATAATCAGTAACACATATACTGAATGCAAATAAAAATTAAGTCTTGTTTTCATTTTCAATTAGAAATATTTTTTTTGTGTTTTAGGGAATTTATATAATTTATTTTCAATATATTTCTTATATTTCAAAAGTAGTTATTTTTGTATTCAATATTAACCCTTACTCCTATGTCGAGTGTGGCTCGACATCACATTTCTTATACCAACTCCAATGTCGAGCTAGACTCGGCATTATACAACACAATTTTTAAAATAATTTAAAATGTTTAAATCTGATTTTTTTTCTTTCAAATATTTTGTAATACGCAAATAAAAACCGAATTTGTCATATTGTTGTTATTTATTATTTGTCATACTGTTGCAATATAACACTTTATTGAGACCCCCCTTTTTTGGTCTATTTTGTAAATTAATTAAGAAGTTGTTGGTAGATTAAAAAATAATTAAGGAGTGCAAAGGGTTAAAATTATATGATACATTCGTGTTTTTTAAATTCGTAACTTGGTTTTAGAACCCTCATAATAAAAATATGATATTTTTGGAAGTTTCATTCCATTTTTACTGGCACAAAGCTTGGATTATAAATTATTTATTATATTATAAATACACTATTTTAAATATCATTTCTGGTAATATTGATAACATATTAACTTGATGCATATAACTGGACACAATAACATTATTATTTATAAATGTTTTATATGAACCAAACTTTTATTTTTGTTGTTTCTAAAATGAACCTTTATTTTGTCGAATACAAGGTTCGTAATATATATATATATATATATATATATATATATATATATATATATATATATATATATATATATATATATATATATATATATATACATATATAAGAACGTATTTGAAATTTATATGATTTTAATGTTTTAAATTCTTTATTTTTATTGAAATTTAGTAGTCATTCGAGAAACTTCCATGCTTTACTTATGAATAAAAGAAACGAAATTGTATTACGGAAAATACCCATGAGAAAATTTAATACTACTTTTTCGATTATATCCAGTGTCGAATATAAAATTCAGTGCCTATAAGAAAGTTCATCGTTTCTTTTACTCTTCTTTTCTATATCAAAGAGAATCAAATAAGATGTATTCTGTTTCGTTTTAAGTATATTATGCATTTCATACATAAATGTCATATATCACTCAATAAAAGCAATGTACATTTTTTATTAATTGCATGGCGCGCATGCCTTGACCTCTGATTAGACGTTCAGTTATGTTGAATAAATTGTTTAGGTGAATTACCGGTGTTTAAAAGATTCAATTTTATCACGTATTGTAAAAGAAATGCGATTTTAAAATTTATTATCAAATTTGTTACATTATAATCGATGAAGTTTATCAGTAAATGTTTTTTTATATTCTATTTAAAGTAATATATTGATTACTATAAAATAAAGAACTAAATAATATTATATATATATATATATATATATATATATATATATATATATATATATATATATATATATACAGGGTGGCTCTGTAAATGTTAGTTTTAATCACAAATTTTCTGAAATTAACAATTAATCTAAAATTAATTAATGATTAATGACTAATGACTAATTCAGCTTTTTTATAAAATGATTTAATTAATAAGTTACGTTTTAGTCTGACTAATGTTTATTTGTTAATCATTACTCAAAGATAGTTTGCGCAACCATTTCATTTTTTAACATATTTTCTTTAAAAAATTTCTTGAGTAGAGAGTTCTGCAAATGGGTAATAAATAACAAATCAACGGTCTACAAAGAGAGTCTAAGACTGTCACAAGAAAGTCTAAAGTTGAATTGGGTGTAAAAGTTTAGAATATAATACATACATCAAAGAGTGCAGATTGATGGTACCAATGTTTACATTTCCTAATTCTTCTCAGACTTAGTCGCTTAGAACAAACAATGAATAATGATTTTTGATTAGTCATAATTAATGACAAATATATATTCATTACTAAATTAGTCTGAAAACATAGTAATAAATTCGAGTAATGAAAATTTATTTTTGACTAGTAACAAATTTAGTTATGACTAATCATTAGTCTAACTTTTCATCATTAGAATATTTTAGTCAATTTGTGCCCAATTATGTCGAAAATTTATAAATATTTATAAATTGAACACATAAAACATTTTTTAAGATAAAAAAAATATTTTAATTTTAACTCTATATATACACAGATATATATATATATATATATATATATATATATATATATATATATATATATATACAGAAATACCTCGCATAGTCCGCTTTCGATTAGTCCGGTTTGAAATTTCCCTCAAAAAAAATTTTTACTTGAAAAAATTCCTACTAAAGTTTTTCTTGAGAAAAATCGCAAAAAAATAATACATAAAATTATTTTTTTACGCAAATTTTCAAGTTTTCCCCTTTATTATGAAAAAGAAAACCGAAATCGTATATGCACATTATGCGCAACGCATGCGCAGTTCTAGTTTTGTGGGTTTTTTTCTTTTTCTATTAGTTTTCGATTCGCAACTCTAGAATAAAGTCGATTTTTTGATAATTAAATTTTAATAACCCATTTGAAAATGAATTTAAAATGAATGTATAAACCCCTGATTTTGTTTTGTTGATACATACAAATATTTGAATATATTACCCTCGTTTTATTTACTGAAAAACAGAAAAAAAATGTTTGGAACCAATTAACGTTTTTTGTATTCAGTTAATATTTCGATTAGTCCGGTTTCAAATAGTTCGGTTAATCAGTGAAACCGATTAGCCGTATTACGTGAGGTGTTCCTACATAAACATTGTATGAATTTAATTTTAGGAAGAGTATTCTTGACAATATTATTCCAAGAAAAATTGTATTTATTTCTGCTTATTGATTAATTAATAAAAATATATTAAGATATATATATATATAAATTTAAATATAATGAATATCATTATAAAAAATGCATACATTAATCTTTTCCACAATGGAGATATAAATAAAAACAGTTGTAAAACTTAAAAATCCTGAACTGTAAATTAATCACTGGGACAAGTGTCTCAGTTATATACCTTTTACTGCTACATTAATTAATGTTCAGATCGTATTTTTTGCTGATAATGAAAAACAATGAGAGACCTAATGCGACGATAAAAAAACAACGATAATTCCATGTTGATTTTCCATACGCGATCGCGCATTAGTTGTTAAGTTCCACTAAATATGCTATAGTGTTCCAATATTTCGATGGCCATACAACACTTGTTTGAAAGACTGATTGGGAGAGAGGGAGAGTTACCGTTGCTAAGCAACAGTAGACAGATTTGTCAGTCGCAAATACAGGTTCATAGAGTTTCTCAACGTTGGCCCGATTTCATTTGAAATAATAAGAGAGGGGAGACAAACGCCATACGAAAATGTGGTACGAGTTAATTATATTTTTTTATATCAGTATTATTAACTGTTACGCGTTTAATTTATATACTCTAATAATTGTATCAAAACGATACAATGCGATACATTCAATGATATGTCTATTATAAACGTTCGCTGGAATGTACACGAGTTTTCATTGCTCTTTTTATCATTCAGCCATTATTGCATTCGACAATTAACTATTTTATTGTATTTAACTAAAGTCAAACACTTTTACTTTATTGATATTTTATCATTTTAATGAAATAATGACAAGTTTAACATTGCACTCTTTACTATTAAATTATGTTAAAAAAGTATATTGTGATTAAATATATTTCATTTATGTACAGTGAGCGTTATTTATTAGGTAGTGTAATATAAAATGTTGGATTTCTCTTTGATTCCCAATTGAAAAATCCGACATTTCATTTTACTCGACCTAATAAAATAGTATTATCAGCAAATATTTATATTCTTAATATTTTATTTCTAAGCAACTAAGTAAATAATCAAATTACGACTAAAAATCATATATATTTGTCTTTGACACATGTAATATTTTTATATTTAGTTACTTCATATAGAAAAACTAAATATCACTAAAATCAGTGCAGAGTTGAATTTAAAGACTATTAAGAGAATCTTCAAAGTTTTAGTATTAGATAAGGACAAAATAAAGTATTTATATATACTATATATATATATATATATATACATACATATATATATATATATATATATATATATATATATATATATACGAGGATCGTTTGATAAGTCCGTGTAAATTCCGAAAGATGGCACCACTGGTGCATATCGAGGTTATTTTTAATTAGTAGCACCTCTTGGAAGAACACACATCAAGTTTCAGCCATATCGGTCTATTCCTTTGTGTTTGACAATCGTTGGAATCAAGGAAATCGAGTGATTGTCAAATAATGGACGAAAAAGAATTTCGCGTGTTGATTAAACACTACTTCATTAAAGGCAAAACGCCTCAGGAGACTAAACAGAAGCTTGATAAACATTATGGTGACTCTGCACCTTCGATTAGTGCGGTTTATAAGTGGTTTCAAAATTTTCGGAGTGGCCATATGAGCACAAGAGACGCTGAACGTTCTGGACGCCCTGTTGAGGTCACCACTCCAGAAATCATTGATAAAATCCATGATATGGTGATGGATGACAGAAGAGTGAAAGTGCGTGAGATTACTAGTGCTGTAGGCATCTCGTGTGAACGGGTACATAATATTTTGCACCAACATTTGGACATGAAAAGCTATCCGCCAGGTGGGTGCCGCGATTGCTCACGATCGACCAAAAACGAGGTCGTGTGAAGTGTTGCAAGAACGGTTTGCAGCTGTTTCAGCAAAATCCGCAGGACTTTAAGCGTCGTTTCATCACTGTAGATGAAACATGGATACATCACTACACTCCTGAGACCAAAGAGCAGTCTAAACAATGGGTTATCAAGGGGGAATCTGCTCCGAAAAAGGCGAAGACAATTCCTTCGGCCGGGAAGGTTATGGCGACTGTCTTTTGGGATTCGCAAGGAATAATCTTTATCGACTATTTGGAAAAGGGTAAAACCATTACAGGTGCATATTATTCATTGTTATTGGATCGTTTGAAAACCGAGTTGCAAGAAAAACGTCCCCGATTAGCCCACAAAAAAGTCCTCTTTCATCACGATAACGCACCAGCTCACACCTCAGCAGTTGTGGCCGCAAAACTAATGGAAATAGGGTTCCAAATCGTTTCACATCCCCCCTATTCTCCAGACTTGGCTCCATCGGACTATTATTTGTTCCCTAATATGAAGAAATGGCTCGCGGGAAAAAGATTTTATTCGAACGAGGAGGTGATTGCAGGAACGAATGACTATTTTACAGACTTGGACAAATCCTATTATTCGGTAGGGATCAACAAACTAGAGCAGCGTTGGATGAAGTGTATAAGCTTAAAAGGAGACTATGTTGAAAAATAAAAACGATTTATTCAAAAAAATGAAGCAGTTTTTATTTTTACACGGACTTATCAAACAACCTCGTATATATACATATGCCATTGGGGTAGGTAACGCTAAATCACATCAATTAAGTTATACTCCTGAATACAGTATCAGTGGTATTAAATTTGTACCTGCACAATTGCAGATAATCAATGATGATATCTATCTATTTATCTATTTACATACAAACATACACACATACATACATATGTGTATATATATATATATATATATATATATATATATATATATATATATATATATATATATAAAGAATACTTTATGAAGATTTGTAGAATAAGTATTGAAATGAATTAAACATCAGAACGTGAACATGATATTCACTACCACAAACAGTGAGAAAGTTAGTTATAAATAACAGAAATAATACATCAAAGTCAAAATATTATTCAACATGTTATAAAACGGTATAAAGAGAAAAAATATGTTATAAGTTAAAATGAAGGTGCAATTTCTTTCTCTAACGTTAACCTGAAGATTGGTTGGCAACAACTCTTCTCCATTCCTCTCTACCCTCCATCAATCTCTTTATAACTACATAAGTCTGTGTTCCTGTATCCTCTTTAATATATTTAATATCATGTTGCTTTGGTCTATTTGTTCATTTCTTATCCTTTATCTTTTTTCCAGAATATTCACCATGAAATTGTTATGCTTGCAAAAAGATTCTATAAATTGGTCTCATTTTTTCATAAACTACTTTTGTTGCCAACTTTTTTTAGAACCTTGTAGTCCATGGAAATCTCTCCATTTTCTTCTAACTCCACATTTTGAATACCTCTAATTTATTTTTCTTGAATTAGGGAATAATATAAAATAGAGACGTTTAAACAGGAGTGTGATAAATGTTAAATTATTAGGAGAGATATAGTTTATAGAAATTTTGCTCCTAAAATCAATGTTGATATTAAAAATATAGGGTCATCCAAATGTGACGCATAGATTTGTGTTTTATTAAAAAATACATGTGTATAGGGTGGTGTATAGGAAAACATTTGTACAGTTTTTTTTTAATAAAACACAAATCTAGGCGTCACAAAATAATAAATCCCAATTTATTTGTTTTAAAATTTAAGAAAAATTTGTAATATTATGTATTATATTATGTGTTTTTTTTTTTTTGTTTACATATGTACATTTATTAATATTTTTTAGAATTTCAGCAATAAAAATGAATTTAGTATTTTTAAATATATTATATATATATATTTTTAATATATATATATTTGAATCGCATATATATATATATATATATATATATATATATATATATATATATTTCATGGAGTAATAACAGATAAGTGGTTAATTGATTTTATAAAAATAAGATTTTTTTTATATACTGACAGCAGATTTGATTTAAAGTATGAAATATTAAATATTACAGAGACATACATATTGATGTAATATAATTGAAAATGATGTCTTTTATTTACTTTTTAAAAGTAATTAATTAATATTTCTTAGAAAAAAAAACTACCCTACCAATAAAAGTTTTTATAAAAGTGTTCGATAATCACTTATTGTTCATGTATTTAGACAGACAGAATTATATTCAGTATTATAAAATCTAATTTGATTAAAGTGATTATTGATTTTTTATGATTTATAGGAATCAGTTATTCATTAAAAGTTATTAAAGTATACTGCGAAAAGAAAACAGATTATTATTCGATCGTTTAAAAATATAAAAAGTACGAAAAGAAATAAGTAAGAGATTACTGAAAAGAAAAATAAAGGTATTATAAAAGATATTTGAAATTTATGGAAGAGAAAACGTATTTAAATATTCAAATAGCACGAAAAAGGAACAGTTCCATATTATTTTTTTAAAAAACTTATTTCGATTTATATCGAGACTTTTATATACACACATATACATATGTATGTAGAGTACACATTAGCAACAAACAGTGGATAATAAGTAATTATTGATCACTCGAAAAATTCTTAGAAAGGTATTTTCTTTGTGAAAAATCATTTAAAATTACTTATTATTGTTTTATAATACTCGTATATAATATTTTATAAATAAGATGATTTCCACGAAAAAAAATTTTTAAACAATCAAAATGAAATGAAGACTGAACTATACTTATTTTTAAATATACAAACTAAATTTATATTTATTATATTTCTCTAACGTTTATTTTGTCACATATATACATACGTATGTAAGTATATACTCGTATACATTTTGTTTTTACTCTAAACACTTAGATAGGAAATAATTATGTATGTATAAAAGTATTTTTTATTTAAAATCTCTAATAAAATTGTAAAAAAAAGTTATATATATATATATATATATATATATATATATATATATATATATATATATATAGAGAGAGAGAGATTTTTCAAAGAATATTTATTTAGAGAGAGACTGTTTTTTAGTGTGATAGAAATTTATATTGAAAACAATTTAAATTTCTAATACGTTTAACAAACATCTCTCTCTCTCTCTCTCTCTCTCTATATATATATATATATATATATATATATATATTAGGTTGGCAAGTATCTCCCTTCGTTGGTGTCTTTCAGCGGAAAATTTTTTTTTTTTTTTTTTTTTGTACATAGCTGCGAAATTCAAAAGACCAGAAGGCAGAAGGGAGATATTTGCCAAGTGTGATAGAAATTTATATATATATATATATATATATATATATATATATATATATATATATATATATATATATATATATATATATATATATATAAGAACACATTACACATCTGTCTTGTTGTTTTGATTTAGGTCATTTTTAAATGTTAATAATTTCCTTTTTAATGAAATCAATAAATTTGAGATGGTTATTCTTTATTATAATTTAAATTAAAAAAAAACTTCTGTTGATAAAATTAGAATGTATTTTATAGTTCATTAAAATTAAACAAGTTTATATTGCTAATTGTCAAAAATGAGTTCAAGTTTAAATAAAAATATTTCTATTTTTTTCACATTTACAGCAAATATACAAAAATTAATATATAATCCGTTTTTGATTTTTCTGTGACCTTTTTCTACTTAACTAAAAATATAATCTTATGATTTATTAATAAAAATAAAATCTAATTTCACTTATCATTAAAAAAAATTATTAATATCCTTTGGGATATTTAATTTAAATGTTTGAAATTCTGGTATAAATTATAACAAACGTTTACAATATCAATTTAATTTATGTAATAAATAATTTATTCTTAATTAATATTAATTAAATTCGAATATGTTAGTAATTATATTTATTTGGATATTTTTTAAAGAATCAACGCATAATGAATTAGAAATAAACAAAAATATACATATATTTTTATTATATTAGTTATGCAAAAATTTGAATTATATATATATATATATATATATATATATATATATATATATATATATATATATATATATACTTGTATATAGGTGTGTATGTGAATTGAAAGGGGTGACATTTGTGACATTTATCCATAGGCAATGTTACACCCAGATATAGCCCTGATTACAAGTGTCCTTTTGATACATTAACACGGTCGAGACAACTATGTTGACAGTAGTTTAATTTTGTCGGTTTGAGATTATATCTTTGAAATAAAAGAATGTTAGTAATTTTGAGTATTATTTTGAACACATTTTTCTAATCTGCAACTGAATTTTATCTATACACTTTTTTCTTTTATATAGGTTGATCCAAATGAGATTAAAGGATGTAATATGTAAATGTGTGTCTAAATGATCAGTTTCAGTTGAGCCACTTTATATATATATATATATATATATATATATATGTATATATATATATATATATATATATATATATATATATATATATATATATATATATATATATATATATATATATATATATATATATATATATATATATATATATATATATATTCAATATTTGTATTATTCAGATATATATCTTAAATATTTATGTTTGGAATTTTATTGGGTGTAATTATTTTAGGAGATAAAATTTATTGATTCCGTATACCAGATATGTATTATTAAAATAACTTAGAAAATAAAAATATCTGTTCATAAATATTTTATTTCATTTTTGCGTGCTGAATTTTACCCTGCCAGCGTTTTAATAATACTCTCATTATTCTAATATGTACATACATATTAATATTACATAAGTAAGATGGATGGTATTAGTGAGAAACGGGATCGTTATTGATAATCTTAGTATCTTATTATGCATATATGTTTGAAAGTAAATTACAATGTTACTAATTTGAATAGTTACTGATTTCATTCTGTAATTAAATTGATAAGAATTTTCACTTCATATTGCATATTTATAATTAATAAGTTATTATTTTTAATAATGATTATTATTTTTTAATTATTCATTGAAAACGAATAATTAATAATTAATTAAGAGTTATTATATTATCAACAGTTGCAAATATCAACAGATGGCAGTAACATGATGCAAAATTCACATGCTGTTCTTATACGATAGATAGTGTGTACGAATAACAGTAATGGAAATAACCAATATAATTAAAATTTCTCTTTTGAAGAAGTGTGTTCGAATTGTCAATTAATAATAATTATTTGCTTAAAAATTGGAAAAAAGCATTAAAAAAATAATTTATGCACATATATATATATATATATATATATATATATATATATATATATATATATATATATATGTATATGTATGTACATATGTTTACAGTTAATAACAAGGAATCCAAATGTCATAACAATGAGTAGTCATAAAAAAGGATTACTGGAAATATTTACATTATTTTTTTTTGTTTGAAGGGAGAAATATTTGGATAGTTCTTTTTTAAGAAGACTAAACAGAGAATATTGTTCTAAATTGTAAATAAATTAATATTTAATTGTCATAAACATCATCATTATTTTAAATATTATATATACATAAACTATCAGTTTTAATTTTAATTAATATTATTACAATTCGTAGCAGATTTTAAAATTCAATAATGTTTATTAATGTTCATTTTGTTAAAATAATTCACATATTCTAAAATTACCATTAAAATATTCATTTATAAATACAATGTCTACTATTGTGAATATATATTTATATATATATATGTATATCATTACTACCACAAATACCATTGGATCTTCTTAAATGTTGTCTTAAAATACTTCCACTGTTTCCCGTTCATGGCTGATCTTATTCAACTCTCACCTCCACTATACTTCACAATTTCATCCCTTGATAACGTCTCTTTCTTGGTTTCTTTTTGTATCTCGGTAGCCATTTCATAATGATTTTTGTCCTTTTATTGTGTTCTGTTCTTGTTATGTATCCTGCCCATGTTTATCTCATCGATTTTATTTGTTCTATTATAACAATTACTCTGATCTATTCTCGTATCCATTTACAGTTATTCTAATCACTGTATATATATATACATATATATATATATATATATGTATATACATATATATATATATATGTATGTATACACATGCACATAAGTCATGGCACACATGGGTAACATAAGCAATTTACTGTTATAATTCAGTCGTTAAATTAAACAAATATATTTAATTGAAAATAAATGTATATATTTATTTTCTATTAAATATTTTTCTTTAATTTAACGACTTCATTGAATTATATCAATAAATTCCTTATGTTACCCATGTGTGCCATGACTTATGTGACTCAATATATGTATATATATATATATATATATATATATATATATATATATATATATATATATATATATATATATAAACAAGTAAATATATAATTATATACTACTTCAATGTGACATTTTATTAAACAGTTTATGAGTAAATAATTCTTTTTAATATAATTTGTGCTGACTTTAAATGCAGAAAAATGCAAATACAATAAATGCTATGAAACAAATTGTATAATTTGCTACATACTGATGGAGAGTTGGTAGGCTATAATTATAATAATCAATGTTTTCAATTGTGTAAATACATATACATATGTGTACGTCATTATGTAAATAAATTCACATATTTGAAAATTACCATGAAGCCATCAGTGGATTTTTTTAAATTATGAAATATTTGAAATAACTTTATTTGTAATGAACACTGACACAATATTTATATATATATATATATATATATATATATATATATATAAATATATAAATTTACTTACATTATATCCAAATAATATTATTCATTTAAATACTGTTATCATAATAATCAGAATGATTAATGTAAGTCGTATTTATCTGATAAAGACATACATATGTAATGAAATATTAATAAAAAATAACCTAAATTTATTTATGATTTCTAGACATGTAATATTAGATGAAATTTTATTTTATTGACCTGTTTTCTTACCAAAATATATATCATCATACTACTTATTTTTTATAATTTGTTACGTATATTCTTTGAAAAATTTATTATTTTTGTTTTTTAAAAAATATGATTAAATAAATGAACATTACATTAAGCTTTGATACTTTACCTTTTTTATAAATTTTTATCACATTACTATTATAAAAAGATTACGTTTTTTCATCACGATATAAAAATAGATGTGAAGTATTTTTGAAATCTACATAAAGTCTAAAGTGAATAATGATTCATGTTGGTTTCATGAAGGATAATTGTTTGTAACAATATTATATAATTTTGTACTGTTATATATTTCATAGTTTTTTTATATTATTATTATTCGTTTGGCACACTTTGCACAGATGAATTATTCATTTAACACTAGATTAATATTGTAGTGTAGGGGTAAATTTTTCTTTTTATTTTAATTACAAAATATATTTGTATTTGAAAGTGGTTAATTTCGATATTTGAAAATAGTTATAGATTTTTTTAATCAGTGAAAATAGTAAATAGCCATTACAGACATACATACACAGGCACGTACGTGAATTTGTATATATATATATATATATATATATATATATATATATATATATATATATATATATATATAGATCATCAAATGTGATGCCTAGATTTGTTTTTTATTAAAAGAAACAAAAAAAGTATACACATATTTCCCTATAAACCTCTCTATACACATATTTCTTTTTAATAAAACACAAATCTAGACGTCACATTTGGATGATGATGCTCTCTCTCTCTCTCTCTCTCTCTCTCTATATATATATATATATATATATATATATATATATATATATATAAGTACAAGTATACAAACAGTTTAAAAAAATTATAATATTTTTAATTCGAATTATTTTTTTTTATTACTGAAGAGCGATTATTTCAGTAGTTTTTATACAAATACAAATGACATTTAGAAAAATAATTTAATGTTGACTGTTATTTAATATTAAATGTGTTATTTAATTAATAATTTTCATAATTTTAAGTATTTATTGTTAAAAAATAGTTATTAAATTTAAAGTAAACATTGTAAATAAATACACACACAAATACATATAAAAAATTGTCTTAAATAATTTTATTTTAAACAAAAAAGTATGAAATTTAAATGCAAAATTATAAAAAGGTTTTTTTCAATTTAAATTGCTTAGATTTATTTAAATTAACAACCAATCATTTTTTAATACATACATTCATAATATTAATTTCAAATGAATTTATATTTAATTATGATGTATGTAATTAGTAATAGTTTGAAATAATGTCAAACGAACATATTGTTTGATCCTGTATATTCACGCATGATGATTATTGCCTACTACATATTGATGCATAGTTGATTAGATATAATAATAGTAATAGGATGAAATATAATTATAATTAACAACTATTGACATAGGTTTAAACATATTCATTTCAAGAATTTAGAGAGAACAGGAATTAATTCTCTAAAATTTTAATTAATTTACTCATATCGAATTACAAACAAGGTAAATGTTTATTTTTAAATACTTAATATTTGTTGTATTACACTGAAAAATATTTTTCTTTGTTTACTGTATATATTTGAATACATGAATTTCGTTAATAAATAAATATAAACATACATACATACATACATACATACATACATACATACATACATACATACATACATACATATATATATATATATATACAGAATGGGCCAAAAGTTATTTCCTATCTTTTAATTTAAAAAAATAAATCAAAATATAAGAAAAAAAATTTTATTTGTCTTAAATTGAATCTTTATTTAAAACATGATTTTTTGATTAAGTTTTAAAAATAATTTCTTTTAAATGTTGACCGCCAGAGCATTCGCAAATTTGTGCTCTTTTTAACATGTTTTCCATTATTGACTGTAATGTTGATGTTGATATTGCTGTATTTCGGTTCGAATGTTATTCTTCAGTTATGTTAAAGTTTGCAGCTTATTAACGTAAGCCTCTTTTAGGTACCCCCCTCCTCCAAGTCAGGAGCCATCAAATTCAGTGATATTAGAGATCACCTTAAGTATGAATTTTTCAATATTATTCGATTATTGAATGTTGACTGTAGGAGGTCTATTGTGGCTCTGACAGAGTGAGCTGTATTTCCATCTTGTTGGAACCAAGTTTCTTTAGCATCATCTCCAAGATTCGGTATGAAAACATTTTCAAGCATCTGTCAATATGGAAGTTGTTGGGTCCTCCGCTACAATCTCTCTTACGGACTCAAAATTGTCATTACTCTTTAAAGATCTTGGTCTGCCTGATCTCCTATTATCTGCCACTGTCCCAGTATTTTCAAATTTTTGCACTATTGCGCGGATGATTGCATCAGAGGGCGAATTCCTGGTATTGTAAAATCTTCTAAATTTCATTCGTGTTTGCAAAACTCTTCTTTGAATTTCAAGATGAAATACCACTAGTTTAATTTTTTTTGCAGTGTATATTTATTTATATTTAATGTTATTTTCTTTGTACTTAAATATGTAAAAAACAAAAATTTTATAATAAAATAATTACGAATTTATTTTCTTAGGAAGTTACTTTTGGCCCCTTTGTATATATATATATATATATATATATATATATATATATATATATATATATATATATATATGTATATACTAGTTGCATATGTAGATTTTTTGTAAATTCAAAATATTACCTGATCATTGCGTTGTAATTTTCGATACAAAAGAAAATTTTAATCGCATCCAATTAAAACAATAATCTTTTTGAATGATCAAAAAAAGTCGATAATAACAAAAATACATATCCCTCATTTCATTTAATCCAAACAAAGAAGTCAGACGTAACAGTCGTATTAAGTCACACTGATTTACTACTATAGAGTGGACCGTGTAGATGAACGAGCCAACTACTAGGCTTACTGCTTTGCTCACACAGTTCGTGGGTTTGAGTGAAGAAGGGTGGAACCAACAGCGAGGAACGTACGTCTAAAGGTGGTCAAAACAAGCAACCATACGATGCTTGGGGGTTATCTTCCGTTTTCTCGGCTAAATAAGGGATACGAAGATGCGAAAATCCCGTGAGACACACACGTCTGCTTAAAATACTACAGCAGTTTCAGTTTTGAAACTGCCGCGTGTTTTGTACAATGTATATAGGAATTTGTTTTGAACTAGAGAATGCTTTGTGGTTATGAAGTTTTATTTGATCGCGACAACATAAAAGTATTATTTGTATATATATTTTTTTTAGTAACAAAAATTCACTTCCTCACATTATAATATTTTAGTATTGAAAATAATTACTTGTTTATTTTTCATTGATAAATTTAGATGGAATATTATCATGTTAAATCTTGGGGTTTTAAAATCTAATTTTCATATCCAACCATTTTAAAATTTATAATTATATATTTTTAAAACGATGGCATGTCCACGAAAAAGTTAATAAATTTCATAAAACAGGTGATATTGAACAGATGATAATTCTTATGGTGTTGGGCTATGTGATTTATATTATAAAAAAAGATGAATATGTTTTTTTAAATACATTTTTTGATTAACCAATATTATATTTACGGAATAATAATATTCTTTTTTACTTAGGAATGCCTTTTTAGAATGAATTAATATTTAGATTCTTAAAAACGATTATTTTAGTTAACATTAAGTAAATACAAAAATTTGTCTGATTTACAATAAATGATGTTACAATGATGATACAAATACACAAACGTTATACATCATTTGAAATGATATATTGACAGTTTTCATTTAGGTGTAAAATTGGTTTGTTTGGAATGAGTTTTTATTGAATTACTAATTACTGAAAATGAGAACAGACAATTTGCATTTTGGGTACGTTGTATTATTGAGCTTTGGAAAGGATCAAATGTTTTATTAACTTCAAAAACGATTTATGAAGTGTATGGATAGCATGTAGCAAATGACAAAATTGTCAGACGATGGTTTGCAAAATTCAAATGAGATAAATGATGATGTCATTGGAAATTTAATGAACACTACCATAAATATCGATTAAAGAGATTGCTCACTGAGTGAATATTCATAATTCGATAGGATTTAGGCTTGTTAAAAGTTTAGATATATAAAATATAAGTTAATTTTTTGAAGAATTAAAATCAATTTAATGCAATGATTTGATCTGAAAAGGGCAGATCATCTAGTAAGACGTGTAAGACGTCTAAAGTTACACCAAAGACTGAACTGAACCTTTTTAAAATATTGCTGTTTATTTGATGAGATTGCATCGAAGTATTTTTGTGAACTGTCATTTATTAACATTGCAAGAAAATTAAATAAATATTATCACCAATTGGAAGATTTAACGTAAAATCATTTAATAATGTCTAATTATTCATGGTAATAATATCTTACCATACAATATATGAAAATATTTAATGGAAATATAGAGTTCAATTGGAATGATTTTTATTTATTTTTTAGTATTTTTTAGATACACTCCTCTTAGATTATCATCTGTTTCGGTTATTATGGAAAAGATTTATGCATTGAGAGAACTTGAAAGTTATTTGTCTTTGGCTTTAATAGTATTAAAATTTGAAGAAATTTAAAAAAAAATTAAAACCTTTCAACTGTGAGTAATCTTTTTATTTACATGTATTTAATTTTTTATAAAATATGTAGTTTATGGACATTTTGATAATCATGAATATAATTTTTAGAAATTAAATTTTGAAATAGCTTTTAGGTATTGAAATAATTAATATAAAGAGATAAAAATATAAGTGAAATACATTGATGATGGTGTGTAATAGATATATCTGTGGCAATTGTTCTATCGTCAATGATAAATGCAAGAAGGAAATACTTTTTTCCTTAACACTATTAAAAAGTACATGAATCATATTACAATAACATCCGTTAAAATTTGAAAAGGAAGTTATTACAAACGAAGTGTAATTACAAAATAGTTTTGCACAACACACACGCAACACATATTATATATATATATATATATATATATGTAAATGTATATATGTCTGTGTGTGTTTGTTTACTATTAGTTAATTCTTTTTGTGATAAAAATTGCGTTACATTTTGTTTAACCCGTTCGCTACCAGGGCCTCAGGAGAAAATCCGCCACCACAGCCCAAACGTTTTATTATTTAAATATGATACCAAATTGTCATTAATTTTTTGCGATGTATTTATAACGTTTTAAATGATTAAAAATGTAATTATCGGCAGACCAATAACATCCTGTATTTATTTTATTGTTTTTTAACGTAACCCATCTTTTTGCGGCACGATTTGGTACAAACAGTTATCATAAACTGATAATGAACACTCGTCACATATTTGTGACACTGGGTTCAGGTAAGAAAATCAGGTCGTCACATATATGTGACGTTGATAGCGAACGGGTTCAGGATTTAAGGAATTTTATCGTAAGTTATATCTTATTGAAAAATATGTAAGTTAATTAAACGATGTAATAAAGATTAAATATATATTTGTATATTGCAATATATGTTTTATAGTACTAATATATTTAGATTTTAAAATCAAACAATACAGTTTCAAAGATTATTTTGAAAATAGTATGTAAGTACAAATATACATACATAACACACACACAAATATATATATATATATATATATATATATATATATATATATATATATATTACAGAGTTATAAGAGTGAAAATTTTAAAATTTATAGCAAAAAGAGAAGACCACCATCGATGGATAATTGAAATTGTTGAATGGAAACTAGAAATTTAAAGAAATCGACAAAGAGACACAAGAATAAATGTTTGTTGGTGTCGAATGGAAGAGAAAGATATTGGAGCGTTGGTAATGAAAAATTTTGATTTTTCAGTAATAATAGATAAAAAGAGGTTATTAAAGATAATATAATCATGATGATATATAATATAATACACTTAAGTATATATAATTACAAAATATTAATAAAGGAGAATGTATATTTTACTAATTTAGTAATAAATGATAAGACTGCAATCTTACATTTATTGAACTATTTATTTTTTATGATCTCTCTCTCTTTCTTTCTCTCTCTCTCTGTCTATATATATATATATATATATATCTCTGTGTGTGTATATTGTTGATATTGCATGAAATAATTTATTACATTTACAACATTTATTATTTTCATATTAATGGAAAGATCATTTAAGTAATGATAAGAAAGATCGAATCAAGTAAAAGTCAATTAATGATATTTTTGAAAATTTATTAACTAAGATCGTTTTTTTGATACATCACATAAATATGTTCTTATGTTGAAACAAAAAAAAATATCATGCTATTTTTATTTATTAACTGATTATCATCTCTGTTAAAGTTTATCCATTTAGTTTAAAATATAAAAACTGAAACCATAAAACTTTTTTAACTACAGTTTACCATTCTATTTACAACACGAATATTATCTAAAACAAAACAAAATTTAATATTTACATACAAACACTATATATGTAGGTGTATATACATATACACATACACTTATATATATATATATATATATATATATATATATATATATGTATATATAAACCAAACAAGATGGAAAGTATATAGAGAAGCAGTAAAGGTGGGTAGAAACAAAGTTATCAGTGGGGGGTGAAACCAAGAGGTGGAGAATTCTGACGTCAGCAACCACTTCGACGTTGACGTAACATTTGACCCTCGTGCTGTGCTTACGAATTCTTTGAATGCGTAGATGTGAGAAAGTGTGTAAGAGTTTCTGCGTAACGTCGATATTTACGTTTTTTTGCGCCGTTTCAAAACATCTTATTCAGGAATGTATAGCATGGGCGGTTAATATGTATAAGAATGATATTTTGCATTTTATGATATTCTTGTATAATGAAAACAATAAAATCTATTTTTTTATGATCATTTAGGTAGTTCACGGATACTTAAAACATTTGTGTTAAGATTTATGATTTATAGAATCATTTTAAAAGTACGTTTATTATAATTTTGTAAAAAAAGTTTTTTTACTGTAAGAAAATAATATGTGAATTTGTAATTTTTTTAACTAATATTTAATACTTTGTTATTTAATTATTATTTGTTTTGCTACCTTTTTTAATTAATTCTATAAAATTTGTCTTTGACAATTTGTCTTTTATTCTTATTATACTCTCTCTCTCTCTCTCTCTCTATATATATATATATACACACACACACACACACACACACACATACACACACGTACTGAACATTAATTTTGTATAAAATGTCTGCTGTATTCTTGTTTTGTGCTACTAAGTTTTCAAGTTTTTTGCTGTTAAAACGTATGTTAGTGTTTATAAGAATGAAGATAAATTACATCAATGTTAATTAAATACTTGTTACAGAAAAAGAATAACGATTCAAAAAGTAAAGAAAGAAAGAAATCCTGAGTGAGTGTTTTATTATTATTATCTATAATGAAAATGACTATAATGTATAATTATTCTTGGAAATATTTTTTTTCTTTATTTGACATTACATATATTATTTTCTAAAAAATATTAATGTAATGTCAAATAAATAATAAATTATTTTTAAAACCTATTCATTATTTATT
>CP092088.1:20925006-20960006 GCA_029203775.1 Neoneuromus ignobilis | reverse complement strand
TCATGCAAAAAATTATAATCGGGACCTAGACTTCATTTTTCAGCACTTTGCTTTATATTTCGTTTTAAAATATTTAAGTAAGCATATTTATCCATCGTGGATTCTAAAAACTCCATTTACCCCACGCCCTTACTTGTTATACACCCCTGTACCATTACTCTAACACCACCGAGTTTCACAGTAGGAACAAGATTTTTTTTATTCAGTTATGTACATACAATTTTGAGTCATTTTATTCCAAAAATGCAATATTTGCTCTCGGCTGAGAAAATCATGTTTTTCCAAAACTGGATTAGTTTATTAATGTGTTCATTTGCATATGTAATTCGTTTTTATCTATTGATACGTGAAATAAATGACTTCTTACGCGCAACACGTTCATGATACCCACCCTTTTTTATTATTTTTCGTACAATATCAGCACAGATGTTTTTTAAATAGCACTTGAATATCTTTTGCAATTTGGGGTGCAGTTATTCGGGGATTTTCTTTCACTGAAGCCACAATCTTACGCCTTTATCTAAATGTTAACTTCGACGGCTGACCAGAAAGCGGTTTCAAATGTGGATTTAAAATTGATTTCTACCCTTTGAATGAAAGAATGTTATCTTCCAACACTCTTTTCTATTTCACGAAAACTTTTTCCTTTTTTTTCTAACTTTAAAATAATTTTACACTCACTAACAGAAATTTCCTTTTTTGGAATTCCATTTTATTTATTTTTTTCAAAAAAAAATACTATTACTTACTAAAAATAATATTTTAGTGTTTCAATTGCAACATACGAACTGAGACATAAAACTGTGATAATTTTAAAACAACAATAAGTGCAAATATTGCAAAAAAATCGATGATTTACCGTTTAATAAAATGTGTACGCAGACATTTTCTGCTCAATTTGTATGAATTTTTGTGTGTTTTATTTTTTATTTTATTTGTTATAAATTTAAAATGTTTTGGATTGCCACATATAAAGAATTAGTACTTTATAGAATTATTAAAAAATATGTTTGTTTTTAAATTTACATTAACTCGTTCGCTACCAATACTTCAGGAGAAAAACCGCCACCACAGTCCAGACGTTTCACAATCCGTCACAGATCCGATACACATTTGTGATGCTGGGCTGAGGTAAGAAAATCGAGTCGTCACACATGTGTGACGCTGGTAGCGAACGAGTTAAGGAGGTTGTTTTATTGAGAAATATATCCGTATTGATAAATGTACGCAGACACTTTCGAGCATGTGTATATACGAACAAAGAATAATTCCATGATCTTTTCATTATTAATAAGCACGCGAACATTATTCTTTACAAGCAATTAAAGAAAAACAAATAATTTGTACACAACGCAATGAGCAAACGTCGTGTTTTTTTTTTTAATATTGCAACCGGACTGTAGACAGATTCACCGAGACATGAGAGCCTATTATAAAATTCTTTCGATTCATCGCAGCAAAAATCTAAATGTGATGTATCAGTACATTTGAGTGGCTAAACCCTCGAAGGCTTCTTTCTTCGCAGATAAATTTATGTGAGAAATTTCAGATTTCATGAGATGTACGAACCGTATTATTAACATAATGTAAAACACTCATCAAAAAGTTCATCATCGTGAAGATAATAAACAAATGTATTCGAAATTATGTCAGTATGTTTCGTTGTAATTATAATATTGAAGAAAGCTGGTCTTACGTTACTCTCTCGAAAGATTGCATGTCAAATGATAATTTTTTATAAATGTAATTTCAGGTTTTGCATACGGTTTGATTCTTACTCGAATGATCTTAAAGTATTTATGTTACATAATAGATATACAATAAATCTTTGTTTACATACAAACATATATATAAATATATATACACCCGTCCCTCAATTTACGCGGAGTGTCCGTTCCACGTGGATTTGTTTTACGCGAATGAAAATCGCGTAAATCGAGTCTGACAGTACAATAGAAAAAATATTGGAAATAAAAGCTAGTAAAGTTGTAGAAACACATATTTATTTCACATAGCTTAACAAAAAAATAAAGATGTTTTAGAAACCAAAAGTAGATAAATTTTATTCGGTGTCACTATCGCTACTGTAATTCAAAACAATCAACCTTTTATATATTTATATCGTTCTTTTATACGTTCAAGTAAGAATTTGCGTCACTCTGATATATAATAAATTCCATGAAAAATTATATAAAATGAAATCTATCTGACCGCGTATAAAAAGTACCGCGTAAATCAATACCGCGTAAAAAAAGTCCCACGTAAATTGAGAGATGTGTGTGTTTGTGTGTGTGTGTGTGTGTATATATATATATATATATATATATATATATATATATATATATATATATATATATATATATATATACAATATATATATTTAGAGTAGGTAAAAGAAAAATGAATAATGTGTTTCGACTGCCATTTTGATTTTCGTGAATTTTTATCAGATGGAATTTGATAATTAAGTAGATCACACATTGTGAACTTATAACAGAGCGATAATATAGTTAAACAACGCGTTGTTATTGAGGAAATTAATCTTCGGTTACAGTGATCTTAAGTAAATTATCTGAAATTTTAGGTTACAATTACACCTGCTTTCCAAGAACACAATTTGCAATTGGTGAACTAATTTGAAAAGCGCGGTACTGTACCAGGGAAACTGAGGGCTGGATGTCATCTTATCGCACAAAAGTAATCAAGTCGAACATGCGAGTGTGAGATTGCAAAAGACCTGAACACCTTAAGTTGATATGCGTAGGAATTTAGAGTTTCTTAGTTCATTATAAGAAGTATAATGAAGAATGACTTTTATTTATTCTCATATAAAATTCAACTGACGCAGAAACTTTAACTCACAGATTATTTATGACGTTATACATAAAGCAATGAGACATAATAAATGACTTCCGATGATCTGGAAATTTAGAGAAAAATCATCAAGCGTAACGAAGTACATTTTGAACCTAGGAACTGTGGGAACAAACAGAGTAGTCACGTCTAGGATACTAAAAATTAAAATTAATAAATCAACAATCTTTAAAACCATGCAGAGTGATTGATTGGTGCGGTACTTGGGCTGGATGTGTTATCAACTCTTATTTTTTCGAATGTTATAGTCAATTAAGATCCATATAATTCGCAATTCCAAATTGAAGAATTGAGTCTTGTGAACAAGTGGTTCTTAAAAGACTACGTTATTTGTCATACAGCGTTTGTTACCATAATTTTATTGTGAGAAATGTTTTCTGGACACTTTATTTCGTAATCCGATGATTTGATTGTCTATCAAGATTACTGGAATTAACTGCGCCAGATATCTTTTGTGGGACTACGTAAAAAGCAAGATTTATGTCAATATTGTTGACAAATGAATAGATGAAGGAGAATTTTCGTGATGTTATTAGAATAAATGTTTAAATGAGGACAAAATTATAAGAATATAGTTCAATGAGCGTGACATTGCGTTACGGTTAAAGGCGGTCATTTGGTAGACATTGTATATTTTATATATAATTACTAAGTGTCATTAAACAATATATTAGGAGAAAATTGCTATATTTTATTAAAAAAACTTTTTTTTCACCCGTGTATATATATATATATATAGTACAATAAATATAAATAATACACTGAACTAAATTTAAAGAACAAATTCATTTAAAACATATTAATTTTCTTTAATTTATTTTCTTATAATTTAATTTTACATTTATGTATGACATTTACACAAAATTATGTTATGTATAAATGGCTTTAAAAATATATATATGCTTCTTGTAGATACTATGAATATGCATTATTTTATAATTATTTAAGACTTGTATAAATAGAAAAAGGATTAATAAATATTACTATTACTTCCGACAACATATCACATTTATTAGAAAATATTATTGATTTTAAAAAATGAATTATTCGAAATATTTACATTTTTGGTTTCTGTATCATATTTAACATGTCTGAAATATGTTTTAACGTTATGGTCTTTGGTTTTTGTTCATTAACTAGAACTATACGCAGTTATGTATGAAAAGTAATAATATTTGCTTCAATATGTTTATTATTTACGTCACTAAAAGAGTAATTTATTATATTTTAAAAATCAACGAATAAATAAATATATTTTTAGTCTAATATATTTTTTTTAAAAAAAGTAAGTTCAAAAATAGTAATTTCATTCTTAGATTTTTTAGTAATAATTCTACTTAACATTCTATGGCAAATTTTACTAATTATTGAATATTAATAACTAAAAATAATCATTAAGTAGATTATACTTTGGAAATAATAATATATTTAAAAATGTTGTATGAATTGAAATATTTTAACTACAGATGTCTGAAAGTCTGTTTAAATATATAATACGATTTTTAATTAGTTTTTTTATATATGCATGTATACACATACACACGCACACACACCCACATATATATATATATATATATATATATATATATATATATGTATGTATGTATGTATGTATGTATGTACATCATGATTGTGTATGAATGCCTATGTGTATATACATTTTATTTAAATAGTTTTATATGATTATAATTTATTACAGATTTGATATAGTCTAACTCATTTTGAAATAAAATTTTGAATTATTACTACTGAGATTTTTATCCTTTTATCATTTTGTATGTAAGTGTATAATACTTTTTTCTTATATTCGTGTTTTGAAAAATATTAATAAATTATTTTTTTCTATTGAAATAAACGCAATTATTTTTTTACAATGTGGTGTATAATATTTTTTACTTATTACTTTGTAACTAACAAATTACGAATATTTATTATGTGCGTAATCATTCATAGCATAACTAATAAAAAGTGAAATTATAAATAAAGAATTAAACATATATTTTATTTGAATTTTATGTAAAAAATAATAATAATATCGTATTTTAAAAAAATACATTTGAAATAAAAATTTCACAATTTAATTTCGAACTTACGTAGACAAGAAAATAAGGTCAATATTGAATTTTATTTAAATCGTTTCATTTGAAACGATACAGTTAAGCAGCAGTTGAATGCACGGACGAGCAAATAGAGCGGTTTTAACAATCATTGTTCACGTTCGAAATTATTTCTTTTCTAAATTACTATATATTTGTCTATTATAAAGAGAGAACAAGACAGTTTATATTAACATTATAGATCTTATTAAAGTATTTAGAATAAATGTTTAGATATTTATCTAAATTGAGACATAGACGATAATTGATTAATCATATTGAAATTTAATTGAATATTATTCACAATGAATTTTTTAACCTTCTAGCTATCATGATACAAACATCAAATAAATGATTCAAATGGTGGTGTTTTTTTATCGAGAACATCACACAATCTCAAACGATTAATGATAAACTAACATGAATTTCAATTATACGTTTATATATATATATATATATATATATATATATATATATATATATATATATATATATATATATATAAACGTATAATTAATTAAAAGTAGTTTTAATTGTGTAATCAAACATGTTAAATCAATGCTTATTATAATTATTTCAATGTTTATTCAACAGGCAAATAATTAATATGTGTCTATTACATTTATCTAAATTAATAACATTTTAATTTTTTAGTGAATATTAAGTATCTATATAAACATGTATTTTTATTTATGAACTTATATATATATATATATATATATATTTATTGACGTGAATAAGTCATTGCCATATGGGTAACATAGGCAATTTATTGATATAATTCAATAAGTCGTTAAATAAATAAAAAAAATTATTTAATTGATAATAAATATAATATTCATTATATGACTTCATTATGATGACTTATGCACGCCAGTGTGTATAAAATTTTAAGATGCATGAAAATTAAAATCATTTTTTGTTATTACTTCTTTTAATAAACTAAGTTTATATTTTTGTAAAATTTGAATGTTCAAAAAATGCCTTTGCTATCTTAAAAAAATAGCATTGCATTTTTATTTATAGGCGTTTTAACTCCTTTCTTGATTTAAAATTGAATATAGTTACACGGTAAAGCAGAGCAATATTAGATGTTTTCCATTATAACAATATTCGATTAAACTAACATCTGAAGAATGTTTTTAATATTAGGTTTACGGACGTTTCATGTATACCTATCTTTACGGATACGGGTCAATTTGACGCATGAACAAAATCATACATTTTCTTTAAAAAACAACTTAAAAACAACAATTATATAATATTAACTTATAAATGAAATTATAAGATATACATTTATATAAAATTTATAACATTTAACATTATATAACATTACATTTATTCCGCGTATCTTTTACACATATATATACTGGTAAAAAAATTATCAGTTGTTATATTCCTGTCTTGATGTAAATATGATTCGGTTAACTTTAAAACTACAAAATCCGTCCAAAAGTGTTGAAGTTTGCATTTCATCTTTACCCAGATTAGGGAAACAATTTTTTAGATATTTTGAATTTACATCTACTGCCAACCAAAACTTTATGCCAAATTTATGTGGCTTATTTGGCATATATTGCGTGAATCTGCATCGGACTTTCGTAGGGAACAGTTGCTCGTCTATTGAAATATTTTCGTGAGGTTTATAACAGAATTGACTAATATGTATAAATTTGTTCCATATTTCAGATATCAATGCAAATTTATCTGTACGTAAACGTTCGGATCGTTCTGTTCTTTTATCAAATCATATGAATCGAAGAATTTGCGTAAATTGATCTCTAGACATTGTGCTCGAGAAGAAAGCGGGTCCCCATTTCTTCGACCATAAATAAAAATCTTTTAGTGACTTTTCTTCATATGCTTCCCGAACATACCAAATTGCCTTTTCTATATCAGATCAGGGTTTCCCAACTAGCATTAATGGTTATTTTACGATTGTGTCAAATTGACCCGTATCGTAAAGATAGGTATACCACATACATAATTTCTAAATTAGAAAGTTTTGAAGAAAATTAATTTCCCTATTTTATTTGTCTTGTTAAATGGATAAAAGTCAGTACAAGTGGTAGAAGAAAAATGTAAACGATTTCTGTAAATTCACTCATAAAATTCGAAATGTGTCAAAATGACGCGTCCCGTAAACATAGTTAATGCAAATTCTATTCTGTTAGTATTTGAAGTAGACTTTTAAATAATTATATTTGTTTATTGCGGGGTGGCCTAAATGAGACTGAATGGTTTAGACATACATTTACTTTTTTACTAAAATCTACTACCTTCCAGTTTAATTTGGGCCACTCTATATTTTTATTTTGTTGTTATTGTAGTGTCATTTTTCTGCTCTTTTTATATTTTTATATAAAATTCATATCTTTTGGTATTTTTACATAAACTTTTAGATTAATTTCCTCATAATATTCTTTATTTCTTTTCAGTTTTCTTTATAGTTGTACTATTGTTATAGCTAAAAATAAAGTGTATATATATATATAATATAGTAGTACCGTTTTATTTTTTTTTTCTGTTGAGATATAGTTGTATATTTTTACATTGTCAAAATTATTCGATAGGTGATTTATAAAAAACGTGAATAAAACTGTTGATAGTTGTCAACCTTTTCTTAATTTGTTACTGTGTTTTATTACATCTACGTTCTTTCTGGATAATCACATAAACTTTTTTGTAGGTCATATATGACCTACAAAAAACACATATGTGTATGTATATATATATATATATATATATATATATATATATATATATATATATATAAAATTTGTTTCACGAGAATTTTAGCAACAGCAATAAATCCATAATATTATTACTGATCATTCTATTAACATGTTTAATATTTTTCCTGTTCGGGATATTTGAACTTTACCTTGAATTATTTTTATCCATCATATTTTTTTATGACTAAGATATTCGTAGACTAATACTTTCAATCAAATTTCTTTTTATTACAATAACGTTTTTCTGATAATCTTCATTTTAAGCTGTTTTTATCTTTGTGTAGTCATATTATCGTTCTTTATTTTTTTGTACAATTTGAACGAATTGCGTTATTTTTAAAATATTTTTTTAATTACACAAACAGTCATATTAAAATTTTAAAAAACAACTGAAAATAATCAATTTTGTACTAAAAAAATATTAATTAATGTACTAAAAAACTTTATTTACGTAGAGACTTTAAAAATCATTATACATTAAGAAATATTTTTGTAATTTATTTTTTGGTTCGAATGCACTTACTAACATACACATTCTTGTACATACATATATACATATATATATATATATATATATATATATATATATATATACACACATATATATATATATACACACACACACACACACATATATATATATATATATATATATATATATATACATATTTTAGTATATTATACTCAGCCATTTGACAATCTTTTTAATCAATATTTGTGCACTTGTCCACAATTAGTTTTAAATAAAATCATCATTAGTTTCATTAGAACGATTAAATTGTGGTTTATTGGAGAAATTAAAATCACCACATTTGAATTTTTCATACCCCCGATCTGACGATTCTATCGATTACTGCGTTCTCTCATATTTTACAATTCGTTTTTATGATGGAAAAACATTCTAACCTTTCTGAAATTCGAGTAACATAATATACACGTTCATTTTCAATAATTACTTTTTTTTAAAAAAAAAAAACTCATTTGAAACAAACTTTGTACTTTCCGAAATCTGTTAATATTTGAAAGATATAAAAGTAATGTTTTTTACAGTTGTTCAAATTTTATATTTACAATCAAAATATCATATCAATAACGTTTTATATTAAAAATTGAACTTTTGCAATCCACCTACAAGAATATTTAATTTTTTGTATCTAATAAATCAAATTATATTTAACTTTTGGCATTTAATGTTCAAAATATTCATGAATAATGATGTATTTATATAATTCTGAATTATAATTTAATATTCATTTACACTTTTTTATATATAAATACAAATATAATATTTATACAAAACTTTATTTTATTCAGAATAAAAGAAGGAAATATATATTTATATAATACTATCAAAAAAGTGCTAGTTATAATCTATTTAAAATTTCACATTTAAAAAAATATTTAGTTTATTAAAAGTGTAACATTTTACAAAAAAACATACGAATCTTTTACACTGTATCACCAATAGTAACCAGTGAAATATATAAAAAAATCCCGAACACCTTCGAGCACCGTATTTGTTTACGCGTCATTTATTTAAAATGAGCGCATCTCTGTAAACGCTGGTCGTGAGGGTGATTTGTGTGATCGTTCAAACGATCCTGAATTACAGACAAGAGGATTTTTTTTTATTAAGTAAGGCACAATGTGCTTATCAGTTAATACAAATGTGTTTTTATAATCGATACTGTCTAGGTTTTAGACGATTGAACTATTGGTAACTAAATAATACAATTAAATTTGTTCATATTTCACACTTCTTTTTATTTAATTAAAACTCGAAGTCAGTTTGATGATTGTTTACGAATCGTGTGATGGAACGAAATTTAATTTAATAGTACTTCAATAAATGTACATGTGAGAATAAACGATGTGAAAACAATTAAAAGCTGTATTTAATTTTAATATAATTGTATTTTTATTAATGTTATTGACAAATTAATTGTTTTCATTATTTATAATATGCGTTATTGTTAACACTAAGGTTATTGATCAGCATATATAAAAGTATTCGTTTTTTTAATGTATTAATCTGAATCAAGTTTAAGGTAATAACGAGATACAATTTATATATATATATATATATATATATATATATATATATATATATATATATAGAGAGGGAGAGAGAGAGAGAGAGAAAGAGAGAAAGAAAAAGAAAAAGTGAGTTTTTAAGCGTGATAGAATTTTTGATAGCGATTCACTTTAAAGTTCTATCACACATAAAAAACACCTATATATATATATATATATATATATATGGTGAAAATTAACATTAATGAAATAAATATAAAAACCTATATTAAAAGATAAAAACAAGTAATTCATTATTAAATAATAAAGAGATAAAACTATTATGAGTATTACAAATATAATATAATAATAATAATTATATAGAGTCATCCAAATATGACGCCTAGATTTGTGTTTTATTAAAAAGAAACATGTATATAGGGTGGTGTATAGGGAAACATGTCCATAGTTTCTTTTTAATAAAATACAAATCTAGGCGTCACATTTGGATGATCCTATATTTAAAAAAAGAAATTACAGGAATTTTAAAAGATGTTTAAGCTTCAAAGAACAAAAAATATTCAAAACACTTGATAATGTTTGATACGGAAAATCTTATGAATAAAAATAGTCATGTAAATTCATTACATTTTTTAACAATAAATATGAAATTATTTTTATTTTATATTAATAAGATTTTGTAGCTTGATTACATATAAAAAAGTTTAAATTTTAAGAAGACTTTTATAAGAAAAACTAGTTGATGTATAAAGGATTGAAAATCGAGTAAAAAATACTAAAAAAAATGATTAAATGTGTTTACTAAATAAAACTACACAAATTGTTATAAAAGATATTCTATAATGCAAGATGTAGTAAATATGTGTAAATATAAAGGTATATTAAAAAAATATGAAGATGGTAAAAACGAATGTTCAACATCATTAAGAATATGTTTTCATAAAATAAAAAATCTAAAAGAAAACGTACTTCAAATCTCTTTTCTAGAAAAATACTAAAAGACAGTTTATAAAAACTATTTTAATGGTTACATTACAAAGAAAGCGTTTCATCTTTTTGATGTTAACAATAAAAAAGACTCGAGTTCACTGAAAAATAAGTAAACATTAACATAGTGATTTTTTTTTAAAAAAGAAAATTCAATGTTTTCGAATTCGTTGGTAAGTAAACGTTTAGATAGAAAAAAGCGAATTATAAAATAGAATGGTAAAGATATTTCAGATTGGAAAACTATTTGAAACGTTTAGGATACATTGGAAAAACTGAGTTTAAACTTTGAAAGAATAGGGTTCATTGGAATTATAATACATAAAATGGGGTATTTAATTCTATTAAAATGTTCAACAAGTGTACATCAATTAGAATCAATTAACGAATTTTAATTCCTATTCGACGCTAATCACAAGTACATACTAAGTCATAAAAATCAATTTATATAGAGTCATCCAAATGTGACGCCTAGATTTGTATTTTATAAAGAGACATGTGTATAATTTTTTTAAATAAAACACAAATCTAGATGTTGCATTTGGATAGTCCCCCCCCCCATATATATATATATATATATATATATATATATATATATATATATATATATATATATATATATATATATATATATAGTTCTTTCTATTTTTAATGAATAATGCAATTTTCATTATTTTTGATTATCTTTTCTTCTAGTATGAGTAGCTTTTCAATGTTATCTTTAAAGAATTTTCTAGGCTTCGATGCAAAAACCGATCTATGTGCTCCTTAATATCTCAGATGTTGTTAATTTTTTCATTAAGGATGTGGCGTAAGGAATAGAAAAATATAATAGTTTAATGGGCAAATATCGGAAGAGCAAAATAGCTGATTGGTAACATCCTAATCAAAGTTTTTTCTAATTTTAATCGCAATATATGATCATATTATTTTAATAAAACATTATTGGCCAGAAAGAGGAGTTTTTCCTAAATTGTTGCTTTCAAATTGTGCAGTTGGACAATGTCTTACATTTTTATGATCTCATTCATTTCAAGCAGCTAATAAAAGTATATTTTTACAATCCCACCAAATACAAACTATTATCTATTTTAGGTGTACTGTAGCTTTTGAGATAGCACAGGAAGGTTTTACAAATTTACACTAATGTTTTTCTCTTTAAATTATTATATAATATTTATTACACAATGCATCTAACTAAATGAACAATAAATTGATCATTTTTATTTTTTCATCAAATTTTTTTCAGAAAGAAGATAAAATGACCTATTCATAATTTACTGTTGAACGAACTTTTCGGATAATTTAATATTTCATATTATTAGATTTTGGCTCTTTTATAATTGTAAATGTTTTACAAGAGAATCAGACAAAAGTTTAGTTTATTACCAGTAATAAACTATTATGAATAACTGTTGAAAATTTTAATAAAATATTTCTACGGTTTATTATTAAATTAAAAAAAATAAATTTAAATACTAGAATATATAAGATTTATTATTTAATTTATATGTAAATATATGTACAATTCTATGTAATAATTTATCATTAACTTTCAATTTAATTTTGAATCAATTTTAACTTTCTTATTTTAATTTTTATAAAATAATAACGTGCATTAGAATAATGAAATTAAGTCAACGATTAAAAAGAATTTATTTCATTTACCTTCATTTCTCAAAAGTACATTATAAAGAAATTCATTGATGTACGAATAATTATGTTTACGTCTGTATATTTTTATTAGAAAGTAAATATGAAATTTTGATTTCTTATGCTTTATGTCTATGTATACAAACAAAAGTTAACTAAACAGTAAATATTTATTAAACGTGTTTACGATTTATTAATGTCGATGAAAAAAAGTAATTGAAAAAACAAACACACAGCCCTATAAAATTCATCAGATATCATAAAATATTTTAGTGTCACATGGGTCGCATGCCAGCCAATAGAACAGTACAGTGGATTCATTTGTTATTAAAGCACGCAGAGGAAAGTTATCTCTAAGAAATCTTTTTTTCTTTCCACATATAAACTATAGCAGTTAAATAACGTATGTCCTCGTTTATATATATATATATATATATATATATATATATATATATATATATACATATACATGTATGTATAAATTTATATTGGTATCGTAACTTTTCACTTTAGGAAAAATGTAACCGTTCGTGAAAGAAAAAGCTCAATGTCACGAATAGTAAGTGCCTATCAAAAGAAATACGTGCCATTTAAGATGAAGATTGTCGGAGTAAATTTTTGTGGCAAATGTAGTGAAATCTTTAGAAGTATAAAAATAGATATATATGTATGTTTAAAATGAAAAAAAAAACGTATAATATCAAATATAATATTTTCTTGCGTGTTAAAACAAACAAAATGGAACTAGATTCATTTAATGCTATTAAATTTTCTCAGCGAACATCATTTCTACAGCAGATCTACAATGAGTGTCAATTAAAATGCTATAGAAGAAGTTTTAAAATTATTATAACCAGAGTTTATAATTATTATAGATTTAGTAAGAAATCAAATATTATTTGTACAATACATTCCATTATATTCAAATCCAATTTGTAATAAAATTTCAACAATTTTCAATAACAAGAAGAAGAATTAGAAATGCATCGATACATAACTCAAAATATACACTTTAACTAAAATTATATAGAAAAAAATAAATCATGAATCAACTTTTAAGTACTTGTTTGGATATTATCTTCTATTTGTTTATATCTATTTATTTTGATAACATGAAAATTTACTTTAATCTAATGAATCACTCACTCTGATACTAAGTACAAGATTTTATAAAAATATTCAATCATCATTTATAATTTATTTTATTAGCATATATGTATTTAAATGGCGATTTCATCGCTGTGAGTAAATAAAAATATATAATGCATCGGATTTTATTACGGAGTTCTTTGACAATAACGGCCATTGAAATGCACATCAGCGAATGAAGCAAACAACAAGTGATTATTAAACATTTCTATAAAATCTTACGATGTGAGTGATTCATTTGTGTTATAATGATGTTTCATAAAAATCCATTGTTATATTTGATTATTCTTTTCGTACGACATTTCTAAGGTTGTAAATATTCAAAATACGATACTTTCGTATTTTTCTCTTCATTTCATTCCAGTTATTCTCAATAACATTTAAATCTGTTCATTTTGCACGAGTTTATATAACTTATGAACAACTGTATAAAGTTAACGTTCTTAAAATAATTATATTATATTTAAGATATTTTTTTGTTCAGTGCTTTAAATTAAATTTTGTTTGAAGATTTTTAAATAGTCACACCTACTCATTATGACACAAATAAATCCTTTATTATGTTTACACGTTAAATAGAATTTACGAATATATCGATTTGTGCTACACAATTATTTTACATTTAGATGTTAAATTTGAATTTGTCAATAAAACGTCGTTCTTAAAATTTACAGCTTTTTATACATTATTTCGTGAACTAAAATTCTGTTCTTTCCGTTTCGTTCGTTTATAAAAAGTTTATTGCGTGTCAATCTGCGAGGATAACAATTTTTCTTAGTACTATCTTGACAATGGAGTCACTCATGTCATTCTTAATGTCTTTTTTTTAATATCAACAGTGATTTTAAGAACAGAAATTCTTGAATCCTATTTAATTCTCTTGATATTCTTACGTCTATCATTGTTATATTTTCATTCGTTCGTAAAACGATTTCCTTCTCTCTACATATCCGTAAACTTATATTATTTTATTATGTATTGAACAGTACTTCGATTTCAATTTAATCTCAAAACTCAAATCTATTATGAATGAACATTTGAAGAGTCGCGAATGGATATAATAATTGTATGATATCTCGAAAGCGGGTTATCCATTATTCTTGTTTAGAACGGAATGAATTAATTATACAATAGAAACTGTCAATAATTTCAATTTTTAAAACTATAGATTGCGAAAAAGACATTGAATAATTTTTTTCTGAATAATGTTTGATTTCAACATATTACAAATAATTATAGGAATATGAAATTACGTATTTGTGCCATTATCAGTTTATTTACAGATGAACAAATAACCCTTTTTTAATTTATTTTTGTTTAAGTTGTTTCTTCAAAATAAATAATTCCTGAATTAAAGTTTTTAAATAATTGATCAACTATAAAAACCTGGTAACCAAAAAAAAATATCTCCGTTAATATTTCGTTAATGGAAAATAGTTATAAATAATAAATTAGTAATTTTTATATAAATAAATCACTCACGTCAAGATAATACCACTTGTGATGTTGAGATAGGATGGATGAGTTGACAGATTTTTTATATAAAAGTAAATTAACAACAATTCTAAAATAATACTTTGTTACAATTATTAATGTATTTATCAAATTTGGTTCATAAATTCAATTTCAATTAAAATTACAAACCTTCAATAGTTGTTAAGGATATTCTAAAACAGACAGTAGCCGAAAATCTACGACAAACTTTACGAAAATTGGCAAATAAATATAAAGTTTAACATATAACAATTTTTGATCACTTAAAAAACTGAATATGGTTTCAAAATTTGATGTTTGGGTATCATACAAACTAAAAGAAAAAAAATTGGTTTATAATTTAAACGACTTTGTTTTTTGTCAAATAAATGAATCATTTTTGAAAATAATTATGACTGGGGATGAATAATGGGTTTTATATACGAGGTCAGACAATTAAGTAATGCGACCGATTTTTTTTCTCGGCCTGTGGTAACACTGCGAACCTGTAACTCCGCCACCGTAATAGCAGATCCCTACTCTCTCGATTGAGACCTTGACCACCCTCGTACGATCATTTCTTCGCCAGCTGTTTAGTGTTTTGTAACAACGCGCGAGTAGTGCATGTCACGAAAATGGAACAGAGAACATCGCTCAAGATTGTCTCGAGCAGGTTGAAAGTGATCCTACTCTTCTCGATCGAGTTATTACTGGTGATGAAAGTTGGTTCTTTCAATATGACCCCGAAACTAAACGACAAAGCCAACAGTGGCTGTCCCCTGGAGCACCAAGGCCAAAGAAGGCGAGAATGAGCAAGTCCAAAGTGAAAACCATGTTGATTTGCTTCTTCGACAGCAAAGGGGTGGTTCACAAAGAGTTCGTACCACCTGGACAAACCGTAAATCAAGTATTCTACCGCAATGTGCTCGAAAAATTACGAAAAAGGGTGCTCAGAGTGCGTACAGAGATCGCGAAGACTTGGGTTCTGCATCACGACAATGCTCCCTGTCACAGTGCGTTCAGTGTCTCTCAGTTTTTGGCGTCTAAAGGCATCGCAACGTTACCACAACCACCCTATTCACCGGACATGTCACCCTGCGACTTTTTCCTATTCCCCCATATGAAAAAAATCGTCAAAGGTCGACATTTTGACTCCGTTGAAGATATCCAAGAATCTGTGACGAGGGTACTCGGAGAGGTCCCACAAGAAGTGTTCCAGAATTGTTACGAAAACTGGAAAACTCGTTGGAATAAGTGTATAGATGCGGGAGTGGACTACTTTGAAGGGGATCGCAGCGATGTACCTTAATTTTTAAATATACTCGATTTTTGAATTTTGTCACATTACTTAATTGTCTGACCTCGTATTAAGATACTGAGAAAAAGACATTAGTCACAAGAAGATAGAAACTCGTTGGAAATTGTAAAGTCAAAATACATTAAAATAAAGTGATGTTCTATTCTTGGCGGGATTGCATGGGGGTGTTTTATTTTAAATTTTTAAAAACCGACAAAAACATTAATGCATTTTACTAATGACAACAATTGATTGAATTGAATCAAACATCGTTTATTGAACAGTTATAAAGAGTGTTGTCTTTCACCAAGTAATGCCAGATCACATACGTTGTGAAAACCTCAAGAAAACTGAAAGGTTTTGGTGAAAAATCCTTGCACATCATATTTATCCAATTTTTTGTTCAAATATTTATAAAATAACATTAACAGGAAAAAATAAATTCATATAAAGAATTATTTTATCAAGAAAAAATAAATAAATTTTCTAAAAGATGGTACACAGTAATGAAAAACAATGGAAATAATGTAATCGACTGAATAAAAGAATAAGAAAAATGTATTTATAAATTTTGTATTTAAGAAATGTGTGTTTGTAAATTTTATTTTAATAAAATTAGGTTGACGTCTGTTTATATTTATAAACAGTAATCTACATTTCCAGAATAAATTATTTTTAATTAATTATATACTGTTTTTCCTAAATAATTTAATTTACATATTTATTTCGAAGCAGAGAAATAAATGTATAATGACGTAATTACATTTGACAACGTAAATAGTAAAAATAACTCTTGGAAAATGTCAAAATGTATTTGTGCTAAATTCAATAAAACGTTTTCTTTTTTAATATATGTTCTTTGTTATATTTAAATACTTTGAAGTTTTTTTAAAAAATATATTTTCCTATGTGAAAAGCTTTAATTTTCCATTCGATGTGACATTTAAAAACACTAGATATATTTATATAGGAAAAACTGGGATTAAGGTTAGAACCTTTGAGTTTTTAGTTCAGTCGTTTTTCATGTATTTAACAGAGCATTAAATTTTGTATATAAGAGATAAGTATTTCAAATACGTAACAAAATGTGCTACTTTACTAGAAATATGTATTAAAAATTAATTAAACTGTTAAAATCAATACCTTTTTATATCTGTCTATAATAAATATATTAAATTCAATCAATAGAGTTGATATTATTTGTATTAAATGCAGAATATATCGTTTATATGTTAATTTCTATTTAGTTTATTAATATTTAATTTTTAAAATAACGTTATTTGTATCCATTTTTATGCAAAAAGTAAAATATTTAAAAAATATGGAAAATATAATGTAAAAAGATTTTAATTGATAAAGTTGTATTTTTAATTTATCCTTTTCAATACAAATAAAAGTAAATTGTTTAATAATATAACAATCATTTTAAAATCAATCTTGTCCCATGAAAATATTGAATCTTATAACAAAAATTAGACTATATGTTTCTTTTACATTCTCTATATTCTATAGATTTCTCATTTCCAATTTATAATTATTTAATAACTGAGATAATGTATTGTCAGTTAAAAAATATATAAGAAATGAAGATATACAAAAAGATTTCATATTTTTCCAAGAATTAAAAAGCATTTTAATGAAGAAATTTAGAGTTTGAAATATTGACCAAATTGTTACTATGAATAAAAACTATTTTGAATAAATATTTTATATAAAAATATGCTTTTCTTATATAAATCCTTATATAAAAATATACTTTTATTTTATCTTGGAAATGTAATACTTTATTCATATTAATTTAATATTATAATATTTTTGATTTTATTTCGTACGAATAAATTATTTGTTTGTATTATTTTATTTAAAGTTTTAATCAACGTTATTGTTATGTAAAATATTATAAAATATTACACACACACAGCATTTATTTATATAAGAATAATTGGAAAATACCATTTGGTGAGATGATTAATTTATTTCATCACACTTCAGAATATATCAGTAACTTAAATACTTAATTTATACATATTTAAAGATATATTTAATGAATTGGGAAGATTCTTGTATAGAACGAAACGATTTAAATCAATAATATCTTATTGAACTATGCAATACACTGTACATATAAATGTATAAAATATATAATGAAGTCACTGAACTAAATTCAACGATTTAATTTATATACATTTTTTTTATTAAATATAACTTAGTAAACAAATATGAAATTTTATACAAAGTATATTAAAAAACGTATTAAGTGAACCGTATCAAGTTTACAAATGAAATCTTTTGAGCTGAAGGTGATAATTTAATTACACATGTCAATTGATATGAAAGACTATTAATACTCGAGATGGATATTCAATTAATTGTTGTTTTACGTAACGAAGCTATTTATTTATTTCAGATAGCAAATCAATTAAATTAATGTAATAAAATTCATATTTGAATATAAATTATATTCTTGATTTTAAAATATTTTGACATACAGATTATTTTTTAATGATAATTTAAATTGAATATGAATGAAAATATAAAAGTATAAATAACTATATAAAAATTTACTGTATAATATAATTAAATTTAAAATTAACTATAAAAATAGTTTAAATAAAAAGTAAAATATTTAATCTAAAGAGGAATTTAAATACGAAATATTTACTTTTCATTTCATAAATAAATACATAAGCATAAAAAGGTTAAAAACTCAATGTTATGCATACAAAATAAATAACACAATAAAATAATTATTTGGAATAATATCTGTTTAATAATAGTAATAATGTAGAAAATTAATTCTAATTAATTCTCTTTGTTATATAGAAAATAGTTTTTGAAAAGAACATATAATATAGTAAATAATAACAGTTATATATGTTTATTTTATCTCATTTTTATGTAATTAATTAGAGCTATAAGATTTATTAAAGAACAACAGATTTTATTAGATATAAATTTGATTTTTACTAATTACATATTATAATCTTCAAAAACTTTAATTATACTTTTATTAATTCTAAGTCTGGAAAGAACAATTTATTTCTCAACGAATGAAATTTTAATTCAAGTATTTCTTATTTATAATTTATTTGAACATATAAGTTCAACTTTGAAACTTTAAATGAAGAGTCGATGTTGTTAAATACAATCAATAGTTGATTATAAACTTTTCTCTAAAACAAGAAATAAATAAATTAGTATCATATTTTTATACTATAATAAAAAAAATAAATGTTAATTTATATTCCTCATTAAACCTATTTATATATTAATCATATTTTTCACGAATGAATGATTTTACTTCAGTATTTAATTTTTTTTTTATAATTATTTAAACCAATTCTTGTTTAAATAAAAAAAATCATTTTTGTGATTTTATTAATACAGTAAACAGTTAGATATTTTTAACAACTGAAAATTAATAATCTATGTACTTTATTTAATAAATATTTTTGTTCTCGATATCTATATACCTGTCTTTGTCTTAAATATAAAAAAAACTCATTCGAGAAGCATCAATCTCACATTAATGAATAATGTTTTCAATCGATTTTCCTCAACTTGACTTCGTAATTTTACCTAAGCTAAATTTACTCAATTATTAAGAACTCAATGCAACGTCGTATTTTTATTGAAATTTCATGTTTTGATATAATAAGATAATTGTGTTAAATCATATATATATATATATATATATATATACACATATATATATATATATATATATATATATATATACATATTAGGTTGGCAAGTATCTCCCTTCCGCTTTTTTTTTTTTTTTGTACATAGCTGCGAAATTCAAAAGACCGGAAGGCGGAAGGGAGATATTTGCCAACCTAATATATATATATATATATATATATATATATATATATATATATATTAAACCTATCTCCCTTCCGCCTTCTGGTCTTTTGAATTTCGCGGCTATGTACAAAAAAAAAAGCAAAAAAAAAGCGGAAGGGAGATACTTGCCAACCTAATATATATATATATATAGAATGGCCCAAATAAAACTAAAGGATAGTAAAAATATTAAATAATAATAAGTAAATGTAAATTTAAACCTTGTATATCACACACTCACACATACACAGATATGTGTGTATGTGTATGTGTTTCTGTGTGTGTCATGTGTATGATTAATCTTTCAGTGTAAAGCTACAATAATATAGTATGAAAAGCTGTAATTATATGATTTGGTGAAAAATAATGTCGTTTTTGATAGCGATAAGTTAATTTTCGTACGTGACTCAATCATAATAATTGCATTGCGAAATTCTTTTTGTATATGAATTAGTCATAACCTACATTTTAATATAGCATAATTTAATTCAGAAAGTTAATTTGAATAGAACTTCTATAAGGTGTATATAAGGCATCGAATAACGTATTTTTTCTACAATTTTAATAAGATACTTTAATTGGTAAAATTGGTTGGCTTTCTAAGTTGGTATTGCCAATTCCGTTTTGGCAATTTTGATTTGAGTGGTGAACCTCAATATTAATCTGATTGATTTTGATCTAGTAATAAATTTTGTCCTGGCAGACCTTCATCTGTTGATAATGACATTTTAAGAAATATTATGCAGGAAATTCGAAAAAAAAATACTTGAGATCACAGAAAGACCAAACGTTGGTAATTCACATTTCTAGATCATCTTAAAAAAATTAAACGGTGTCAAGGCTTGATGTTTAGGTACTTCATGGATATTAAAGACAAAAATTAATAAACTTGCACGAATCGCTTCTTTGTTCAGTTGATATAGTATCTATACATTGTATCGATTTACTATAACCTAGATTCTCTAAATGCTTTACATCTAACGTTTGAGACATATTACGTATGTCAGCAATGTCTCTTGTGACATTACATTGGTTATTTTCAATTGATGTAAACATTTCATTACTCTCAATATTAAAAGGCCCTCTTGACCGTGGAATATTTTAAAAAAATCTTCAATTAGGAACTTAGAAAATCATTTTTGGCACATTCTATCTATCGCAGTATCGTCTTCCTTTAAGTTTCCATTACGTATTTGCTTTTCCAGAAATAAAACAATCATTAACTTAAAAAATAACTTCTGGTTTTCTGTTTTTGAATTCAAACAACACGCTTTTTATTTATCAATTTGGATGTTTTTAAATACGTTATAAAACTGTCAACTGATGAAATCGTGCAATATTTATAGGTTAGGAATGATGTATGACACCATAAATCGTTTCTAAAACCATATATTGAAAAAGTCTGAACGAATTTTTGGTCTAAAATGTGATTTTAAAATTTATCCGAAAAAGATATATTCTGTACAAATTATCAGCGTATTCGAATAAGAAAAAAATTAATTATAAGTTTTGTTACATATTTAGAAATGTTCCTTTTATGGAGTTAGTTTAAATAAGTAGGTTAAAAGGGGAGGATGATTAGAAAATAAAAATTTACTGAAAATAATACATGGAATCTTTGATAAATATAAAAAAATGAAGAGATTTAAATTTAGATGATTTTATTTGATTAAAATGAATATCAAAATGTTTGGTATAACAGATAGAAACGAGACGAAGAGGATAGAATGGGTCTGGTGAAATGGTTTGTTCAAAGTTTCGGTTTATTGTTATACTATTGATTATAATGATGCTGTTGAATCTGAGTTTAATATTAAAGGAAGTTAGTTAGCTAAAAGTTACGAGATATATATGAATGATTATATTATTACAGAAGTAACGTCTTCAGTTTTGAGAAAACGAAAATAAAATAACATTACAAAATGTTACATAGTAATCACAGATACCAACTGTAATAAGTAAGATATTAGTTATTATTAATCATATTTATAAAAAATAGACTCAAACTGATTTTGAGTATCTTGGAACGAAATTAAAAAAGTATTAAATAGTACAACATATTCAACAGTAGATAATTTACTTTTAATAGTATTTAAAGAGTCATTCATCATATTTAATACACAATATTATAACATGTGAATTCAATTTATAATAATCTATGTAATTTATAAATCATGTTACGAAAATGCACATTGCAAATTAAGTGAATAACAGGAAATTAGGGAGCGATTTTGTTATTGCTTATTAAGTAAAAAAACTGTGTAGTAATTGAGAAAGAAAAAAGATATCAGAAAATATACTTTAGAATGAAATTGAATATTTTTTTAAAAAAATAAAGTTTTATTGTAACTGACTAATATAAAGCTTAAACAAGTAAAATAATCAAATCTGTTTGATTCGATTTAAAATAATGTTATAAACGATTGTACTTCTTTGTAACAATTATCTGAATGTTCGATTTTGAAAATTATAAAATAACTGGCGCGACGTCTGAGTAATGAATACAAAAAAAGTATATCAGAGAACAAAGAGATAGTATATCAAAGTATATCAGAGAACAAAGTAGATGTTTTTCATCTTTTTTATATTTTTTAAGAGAATAATAAGAAGAAAAAGAAATATAGAAAAATAAAATGTGTGTCAATTTTAGTACAGTAAATAAAGGTTCAGAATAAATATACAAATTATTCAGTAAGGTGTCGTTAAGTTGTGCGAATAACAGCAAAGAAGTTGGATAATTATTAAGTGAAAAGGTAGTAGAAGTTATTAAAATTAAAGAAATAATGGCAGATACTCGTTAAAAACAAACTAATGTAATAAAGACAGTGAATTCAGTATTTTCTAGTTACTTAATAAATATTTAATGATTGCATTATTAATTACAATTATTATTTTTTAATTATTACATTTTAATTATCTGAATATTATTTTAAGTTTAAACTACACAGTGCTTAATAAATATTAATAAAACGAAACTAAAAAGTTAATGAACGATACAATGAAGATGAAAAAAGAATTCAATATTAATTTTGTATCAACTCAATATTGGTATTTATCTTTTGCTGTTTATCTACTGCAGATACTGTTTTTTATATTTGTGTTGGCAGTATATTATTGTATCGTTTTTATTACTGAACTACCAGTACAGTTTTTATGAACACTTATACCTTTTTGAGATTTATGTATTCCATTGAACGCTGAGATAATACTGATTTATGAAAAATGACATCTGCGAAAATATATTTTTTTATACATATATTTACACAAGTTAACTGTACATGTTTGGGCACTTTGTAGACGATTAATTTTTTTTATTACTTGATAAATCGCGTTTTCCATAATTTATCTAAAATACGTATCTAATGTATGATCGGATATAATTATATATATACATTAATAATTTGCAATTTTTATTAAAATTATAATACAAAAAAAACTTTGCTGCAAAAATAAACTTTTTGTTCAAGAAAGATTATAATGAAGTTATTTTAAATAAATATAAAATTATAATATTCTGATGAAACAAGTAATGGATTTAATCAGTAAATTTTATTTTGTTGAAAATATATTTTATTTATATGATTTTATTCTAGGAGTTCATTGAATTAATAATAATTTATAAAATATATACCTGTTTCTAAATAACAAGCATTAAATGAATAAATTATGTTGTTTGATATTTGTACTTCGATGAATATATAATTAATATATTTAAATGATATCAATTTAAACACAATCGAGTACTATTTTCAATAACACCAAGTATTATAGATTATAATGACTATGCAATTTAATAAATAAATAAGAATAGAAAATATTTTTGTATTCATAACAAATCATTTATAATTCTTTTGATTGTTTAAATATAAAATGTATTACAAAAAAAATAATTATAGCAAAATCAACAATATTTATAATAGTTAAAAAAGTATAATAAAACAAAAAATGCATCTAAGTTCAAAAACGATTGCAAACATTCGTGACTATTATAAAAAAGGGTCAATAAAGTAGTGGAAAATATACAATTATGAGTATATAGTACAGTTATTTCAAAGATTCATAGATGCTTTTAAGAGTACATATTAGGTCTACCGGAAAGTTCTGTCCGATAATGTCATCTCAAGTTTATAAGATGAGTCATTCTACAGAAATGAAATTCGCAAATTAGCATCACAATGGAAAGAGGTCATTAGTAACGAAGGAAAAATTATATTGTTCAGTAAATATTAATAAATATATTGAAAATGTATTATTTTTTTAATTCATAAACGAACAGAACTTGCCGGTAGACCTAATAAATATATATATATATATATATATATATATATATATATATATATATATATTATTTTTTTCAATTAAATATTTGTATAATACAGTTCAATTGATAAATCTATATAGATTTATCAGATAAATCAATTGTTCAATTGATAAATCTATATAGATCTTTCTCTCTCTCTCTCTCTCTCTCTCTCTCTATATATATATATATATATATATATATATATATATATATATATATATATATATAGAGAGAGAGAGAGAGAGAGAGAGAGTCTATATAGATTTATCAAATGAACTGTATTATACAAATATTTAATTGAAAAAATAAAAAAAGTCTATCTAATGAAATACAAATAAAAATGTTGGGAATATGTATTCTGTTTATATATATATATATATATATATATATATATATATATATATATATATATATATATATATAATATAGTTAGAAGAACAATAATAACATAAATAGAAGACAGGAAGAGTTGAACAAGAAAATCCATAAACAAGTTAGTAATAAAATTCGAATCTCTAGGGAAAATAAAAGTCAAGAATATCGAGAAGAAATATTAGTCCAATTGAAAAATTCATTCAAAGAAAATATTTATATATTTTTTACATTTTAGAGAGAAAATATTCGAAGTAAAAAATTATCAAAAAATAATATTATATCTAATTTAAAAATTATCAAAAAATAATATTATATGTTTATATTTTATCTAAGTTTAAAAAATTTAAATGCAGATTATTAAAATTCGTAAATTTAATACAAAAAAAATAAGAAGATTTAATAGTTTATTTCAATGAAATTTAATGTTACTTTTAAAATAGATATTCAATTATATACAATTATAAAACGTATATAAAAAATTATTACATAGGAATTATTGTATATGTATTTATTTGAATGAGAGTTGGGGATTTATTTCAAAAGGTATTTGGATTTAAAAATATTAATATTCGTGAAAGATCAATGTTTTATATGGTTTATTTGAAAAGTATCGTACAAAAATGTGTCAGTGAAATGAATGAATTATTAAATGATTGCAAAAGTTACATTTATTTTTACATGCCGATAATCACGTTCGCATTATTTCGTCAAGTGCTTCAAGGAAAATTATAAAACATATTTTTTCTGACTAGTAATAATATTTCTAAAGATAATATTTAGTTTGTTACGAATCATAAAATAATTGGATGTTAATGTTCCGTGTTCATTTTTTTTATTTAAAAAATATAAAAATGCAACAGGTATACGAGTATATAAAAGTATCTGCTATATTTATAAAAGAAAATACTATTTAATAATCAAACTATTTGACAATATTAAATGACTGCAAAAGTTTTATTTATTTTTATATGCCGGTAAACACGTATGCATTAATTTATAAAGTGTTGCAAGAAAATTACAAAATATATTTTTTTCTACTCGTACTATGTTTGTTACGAAACTAAAGATAGCTGGATGTTTAATGTACTGTTTAAGGTGTCATATATTGAAAAAATAACGTTACAGTCTTGTTATAACCTTAACTAATGACATATTCATTGAATTTCAACTAAACTGAAATTATAACAAAAAAAATATTTCAAAACATTATATTTCAAAAGACAATGCTACTAAAATATCATCTATAGAAACTTTTGAGACAAACCGTGTATGTAGCTTAATAATCGATAATGATTTTTTTTAATAAAAACAAATTTTATAAACCTAAAAAACTGAAATAAAAAAAACAATTTATTCAAAGAAAAATATTTTTTTATAATGAAAATATATGAATTTTTATTTTATCTCAATAATTAATTCCGATAGATACTGTGTTAACTAAGTGAAATAATTACTGACAAAAGACAATATTGAACTCTATTGATGATAAGGTTATCCAAATGTGACACCTAGATTTGTATTTTATTAATAAATTGCGATTTTTGTTTTATTAATATATTTTATTGTGTATAGAGTGGTGTATAGAAACATGTGTATAGTTTCTTTAACCCATTCGCTTCTGCGATCCCTAAATGGTGATTTGAATTTTTTTTTCACTTACAATACGATTATATTAAATAAAATTTGTATTCGTTAAACACACATACCTTCTAGTTTTCAAAATTATTTTTTGTTTTAATGTTGCCTAACTTGTAAAAGTATTTGATATATAAATTTATAACCAATGCGGTAAAATGATGTTTTAATGTTTACATTGTTTTCTAGTGAACTTTTTGTTCGTATTTTTTTGCTTTTTTTAGCAGATTCGTATGTGAGACTACTAACACATCTTTTTAGTAGATAGCACAATAATTTATAAGTATATATAATGCTTATTATAAAAAATATACTATAAAATATATTGATCCTCATTTGGGGCTCATGGAATGTGCTATGATATAAAATTGATAATATAATATTTAAGTATTTTAGTAATTCATAGTTTTTTTTACTTTTGCGGTTTTCGGGGCAGTATTATACTGGTGTGAGGATGAAGATCTGAATCTTACCTGCGTTAGAAACTGTATGCCAAAGCATAGGTTTTTAGAAATAAAAAGAAATTTGCATTTTAACGACAATAGTTCCATAATTGCCATGGAAAAGAAAAATAAGCTATTTAAAATTCGACCTGTGATTGACAAATTGAATTCAAATTTTAAAAAGTTCTGAATATTTTTGGTGTATTGAAACATGTGTTTAGTTCTAAAACACAAATCTAGCATTACTTTTGGATGACTCTATATATCTACATATTGTCAATATAAAAGGAATATTCATTTTCGTTTTGCAATTTTAAATTAACTAAAATTTACTGAATGTTAATATGAAATTTTACATCATCTATGTTCTGTAGATTTTGGATTTTCGTAGTTATTTTTTATGGTATGTCCATACGATAATGAATTGAACACAAATTGTTGAGATAAAAATCTGTACTATTTTTTTCAGAAATTAGATAATTTATATTATAAATTTATTTAACAAATGAAAAGTTGTTACGTAATACTGAATATACAGGATCATCCAAATGTGACGCCTAGATTTATGTTTTATTCAAAAGAAATATGTGTATAGGGAAACGTGTATAATTTCTTTTTAATAAAACACAAATCTAGGCGTCACATTTAGATGAGCCTATATATCTACAAATTGTTATTATAAAACAAATAATATTTCAGAATAACATACATTTTCATGTTGCAATTTTAACTTCACTAAAATTTATTGAAAGTTAATATGAAATTTTACCACACCATCCATGTTCTGCAGATTTTCGATTTTCGTACTGTTATTTTTTACTGTATGTACATATGACAATGAAATGAACACAAATTGTTGAGATAAAAATCTATATTAATTTTTTTCAGAAATTGGATAATTTATATTTTTAATTTTAAATTTACTTAACAAATGAAAAATTATTACATAATACTGAATAGAAACACAAATATAGGCGTCACATTTGGATGAATTTATATAAAAACTATTATTTAAAAAAAACATTTTGAATTTTATTACCAGTAGAATTATTGCAACAACTTTAAAATATTATCTAAAAAATGTACAATGAATTTTAAAATAATAGTTCTGATATATTTGTAGATATTATAAAGCGATTTTATACACTGAATCAAATATCAGCAGATAAGTCTATTGAAAAAAAAATCAATTTCATTTTGTATTCTACAATACAATGTCATATTGTACTGGAAACGGGTTTGTAGTACGACATAAAATATCTAATCCTGTTCGCCAACACAACAGTGAAATTTACCTATGTACCCAAGGTGAACATTACAGTATGTATGTACTTGTGATGGTTGTATATTTATATCTAGGCGTCTCGACGCGAACGAGCAGTCAGTCTAGCCGACGGCAAGCGTCGTCACACCCTCCGCCATCGTTAGCGACATTTCTAAAACGAACCCATCCCCACCATTCGCCCCACTACAACATCGCGTCAACACTAGACGAGTGGTTGAAATCATAGGAGGCTGCGGTGTGTACGTGAGTGTGACAAGCGGCGGCGTAATCACTATAAATACGGACGGAATTTTCGTTTAGCTCGGGCGCTTAACGGTATTAAAACGACGAAAAGCGGCATTAAGAGTAAGGATATCGATTGGATTTAATCAACAGACAGCGCTTTTATTATTTTGTTTATTAATTTTCAAACACGACACCAATGATATTTCAGCTAACATTGTAGCCTGAATAAATGAGATCAATATTTTCTCTATGACACATTTATTACATACGTTCGAAATTAATTTCTACAATTGTACAGCGCTCTAAATGTGTGTCGCTTCGCATAAACACATCCCGAACTTCAAATACGATGAAATATAAATGAACTGAACTTTACAGCTCGCTAGTTTTTGTGAATTCCTAATGAAAAGTTTTATCGCTCTCTTAAAATAAATTATTAAATGAGACGGACTTATTAATGCTTTATAATATTTTCACTTAAAAATTACTCTTTCATTAACACTAGGTTTACGGACGTTTCATGTTCAATTTTTTTTTCATGTCAATTTGATGCATGAACAAAATCATACATTTTCTTTAAAAAACAACTTAAAAACAACAATTATATAATATTAACTTATAAATGAAATTATAAGATATACATTTATATAAAATTTATAATATTTAACATTATATAACATTACATTTATTCCGCGCCATATGGGTACATAGGCAATTTATTGATATAATTCAATAAATCGTTAAATAAATAAAACAAATTATTTAATTGATAATAAATGTAATATTCATTATTTGACTTCATTATGATGACTTATGCACGCCAGTGCGTATAAAATTTTAAGATGCATGAAAATAAAAATCATTTTTTGTTATTACTTCTTTTAATAAATTAAGTTTATATCTTTGTAAAATTTGAATGTTCAAAAAAATGCCTTTGCTATCTTAAAAAAATAGCATTGCATTTTTATTTACAGGCGTTTTAACTCCTTTCTTGATTTAAAATTGAATATAGTTACACGGTAAAGCAGAGCAATATTAGATGTTTTCCATTATAACAATATTCGATTGAACTAACATCTGAAGGATGTTTTTAACACTAGGTTTACGGACGCTTCATGTATACCTATCTTTACGGATACGGGTCAATTTGACGCATGAACAAAATCATACATTTTCTTTAAAAAACAACTTAAAAACAACAATTATATAATATATTATATAACAATTATATAACTTATAAATGAAACTACAAGATATATATTTATATAAAATTTATAATATTTAACATTATATAACATTACATTTATTCCGTGTATCTTTTACATATATACTGGTAAAAAAATTATCAGTTGTTATATTCCTGCCTTGATGTAAATATGAAAACTACAAAATCCGCCCAAAAGTTTTGAAGTTTGCGTTTCATCTTTACCCAGATTAGGGAAACCATTTTTTTAGATATTTTGAATTTACATCTAATGCCAATCAAAACTTTATGCCAAATTTATGTGGCTTATTTGCCATATATTGCGTGAATCTGCATCGGACTTTTGTAGGGAACAGTTGCTCATCTATTGAAATATTTTCGTGAGGTTTATAACAGGATTGACTATTATGTATAAATTTGTTCCATATTTCAGATATCAATGTAAATTTATCTGTACGTAAACGTTCGGATCGTTCTGTTCTTTTATCAAATCATATGAATCGAAGAATTTGCGTAAATTGATCTCTAGACATTTTGCTCGAGAAGAAAGCGGGTCCCCATTTCTTCGACCGCAAATAAAAATATTTTAGTGATTTTTCTTCATATGCTTCCCGAACATACCAAATTGCCTTTTCTATATCAGATCAGGGTTTCCCAACTAGCATTAATGGTTATTTTACGATTATGTCAAATTGACGCGTATCGTAAAGATAGGTATACCACATACATCATTTCTAAATTAGAAAGTTATGAAGAAAATTAATTTCCCTATTTTATTTGTCTCATTAAATGGATAAAAGTCAGTACAAGTGGTAGAAAAAAAATTTAAACGGTTTCTGTAAATTCCCTCATGAAATTCGAAATGTGTCAAAATGACGCGTCCCGTAAACCTAGTGTTAAGAAATATTTTAATTTTGACAATACAAGTGTTTTGTTTGTAAAACAAAGAATATTTGAAACATTTAATAAATAAATATTTTATTTATTTTTCACAATGTACAAAAATGGGTGAGAAATACTAAACGATATATTGTTTTAAAAATAATATTTTTTAATTCCACAGGATTTTACAATCATTTCTGATTATTTTTTTATAGTTATTATATAGATATAGGGTCATCCAAATGTGGCCCCTAGATATGTGTTGTATTAAAAAGAACATGTGTCAGAAGAAACATCATAGGTTGGTGTATATAGAAACATGTGTATAGTGTTTCTTTTTAATAAAACACAAAACTAGGCGTCATATTTAGATGACCTTATATTTTAGTTCCATCAATCCGATTTTTTAAAACCTTAACTGATGAAAATGATATTTTGAAAATATTGAAATAAAAATCATTCTAATCTCTAGTATCTTTATGAATGATTGAACTTTTTACAACTTTTTGGTGGTTTTTTAATTTAATTTCTAGTACATGACCGTTTATTTTATAGAAAAAAGAGTTTACTTTTTGATTCTTTTTAGACCAGATATCCTACAAAAGTTTTAAATATGCAAATTAAAGCCATGAGTTTTCATCTATTTTTCAAACGCTTCCACCTGAGCTGTTCTATCATCTTACAAGAACTATCCATCATGAAGTGTTTATTTGATATTAAACGAGTAGGTCATCATTTAATTATTTTATGTTTTATTTATTTTTTACTAAATGCAGATTCCATTTACTCTCACAAAACTCAAGTTAAAATCTCATCAAAGATAAGTATACAATTTCTTCAACGATATAACTGTATTTTTATGAACTTTTCTTACAATATTTAAAATATTTCCATACCACAATAAAGATAACTGTAATATGATTCTAACATATTTACATCAATAAGATGATAAAATTTTTAAAAGAGTATTATGAAGAAAGCAAATTTCACCTATTAGTAAACAGTATACAAATACTTGTTGAAAGATTCATTTCCGTTATATTTCGTCCAATTAATAATTTTCTTTATATTACATTGTAAGTGTCGAACATCGGACTCAATCACAATTTATTTATAAATAAAGTTTAATTTCGAAATTTGTAATTCCATCTAAATTATCATTTATAATAATAGTAAATAAATAGAAGGAAACTAATTACACTAAGTAATTTAGAAAATATTATGGTGTTGAAGAATGAAATATTTGTAAAAAAAGAATTCGAAGCAGAAATATACACCGTATAATTGATTAACTATTTAATTAAAGATTGAATGCTATTCTAACTAATTTACTTTATAGACGTGTACAAGTTTTCCCTATGTTATATTAGCAGAGAATTTTAAAATAAACCTGAGTAAAACATTTACAGAGTGTGTTAATTTAATTGAAACAGTAACATTTAAATTCTTTGCAAATTTACTAAAAAGTATGAGAGACTATTTAGTGAAATTGTGTTATAAACAGCTTACACACTCACGAATACTGTACATACATACATACATACATACATACATACATACATATATATATGTGAGTATTTCATTTAATTGTTTAATTTTACAAAACATTGATCTATATGTATATATATATACATATACACATAGTAATGTAATAGTACATTACACATAAATACATTTTACACATACATTTAAGATGGTAATGTCTATTCTAGGTCTCATTCATTTTTTCTTATCAAAACATATTGTATCGTTTATACCTACTCAGTCATTACCGGAGAAAGCAATGGATATCGAAGAAATTCTACATTTTTGTTAATTCATAATTTTATAAAAGTTTTAATTTGAAAATAATTATTAATCTTACTTAACACACATACATGCGGACAACGTCTCGACGACATACTATTACTACAGTGCGAAAGATCATCATCGAGATGCGTTGTCCGCATACGACATGTTAATATGAAATAATACATAAAAATTTAATTTAATTAAAACATTGATCATTTCTACTTAAATTTTTATCCCGTGTATTTACCGCTTCTCTTCCTACTACATTTCTTCATTTTGTTATTTGCTTTATTCTGAAGAATTTGTTCATCTACGAGTTTTAGGTATACGCTTGTCCATGTACCTTTTGATTACTTTATTGATAAGAAGTTTCACTTCTGGCATGTGTATATGAGTACACATATCCTTTTTTTTTACTAAATGCAGATTCCATTTACTCTCACAAAACTCAAGTTAAAATCTCATCAAAGATAAGTATACAATTTCTTCAACGATATAACTGTATTTTTATGAACTTTTCTTACAATATTTGAAATATTTCCATCCTACAATAAAGATAATTGTAATATGATTCTAACATATTTACATCAATAAGATGATAAAATTTTCAATAGAGTATTATGAAGAAAGAAAATTTCACCTATTAGTAAATAGTATACAAATACTTGTTGAAAGATTCATTTCCGTTATATTTCGTCCAATTAATAATTTTCTTTATATTACATTGTAAGTGACGAACATCGGACTCAATCACAATTTATTTATAAATAAAGTTTAATTTTGAAATTTGTAATTCCATTTAAATTATCATTTATAATAATAGTAAATAAATAGAAGGAAACTAATTACACTAAGTAATTTAGAAAATATTATGGTGTTGAAGAATGAAATATTTGTAAAAAAAAGAATTCGAAGCAGAAATATACACCGTATAATTGATTAACTATTTAATTAAAGATTGAATGCTATTCTAACTAATTTACTTTATAGACGTGTACAAGTTTTCCCTATGTTATATTAGCAGAGAATTTTAAAATAAACCTGAGTAAAACATTTACAGAGTGTGTTAATTTAATTGAAACAGTAACATTTAATTTTTGCAAATTTACTAAAAGTACATACAGACTATTTAGTGAAATTGTGTTATAAACAGCCTACATACTCACGACATACTACATACATACATACATACATACATACATATACATACATACATACATATATATATATATATATATATATATATATATAATATATATGTATATACAGTATTCGTGTGTGTGTAAGCTGTTTATATATATATATATATATATGCATGTACGAGTAAGTACATTCACATAGAGTATTTGTATTTTTTCTACTTAATAAAGAGGTATTTTTTATCTAGGTCTCTTCTTGTTTATTTGCAAGTGAATATCTTATTAAAGGTTCAAAATACTCTTTAATGCAAATATATTTACAAATTTTTAATCAAAAAAATCATTTTAAATAATGTATGATACAATATTTGAAATTGATCTTTGAAAAATCGATTAAATTATCTTAATTACAACAGTTAAGTAACTATCTTGATTGATAAAAAAGGAAATTATTCGTTTTATTAAAGTAATAACGTATTTAAATTTTTATTTATAAATAAAACAATATTTTTTTAAAAATCTATGCTAATAAAACAATTTCTATACAGATCTATTTTTCAATATTATTTATTTATTTATATATATATATATATATATATATATATATATATATATCGAGAGAGAGAGAGAACAACATTTTTTTAATGATATTGTTCGATTTTTTTTAAAAAAATATATAACAACTAAAACTATCTTAAAAATTCAGGTATGAATTTTTTTTATAAATTATTTTAGTAACGATTATAATTTATTGATAATTAAATATTTACATATACAAGATGAAAAATATGAGCTGAACTATTTAAAAAAAGCAGACATGAATTATTTCCATAAATTATTTTGGTAGCGATTATATTTTTTTATTAAACATTTATATTTACAAGATATTATTATTTCTTTATTGGAACCATTTAAAATGTGTACTTTTTCTTTACTTATGCATTTTTTAAATTCCCTTATTTTATTTATTTATTTATGAAAATCACAATTCATTGTATTTAAAAAAAATTCTATCTATTATATTAATTTGAGATATAAACTTAAATAATATAATTTCCATTACTGAGAAGGATTTATATTACAACATGTTATTTTAATTTTTAATATTTATAATCCATAAAAATTCAAAATAAAAAGTTAAAATTAAAAAATTAAATTGAAAAATATTTCAAAGTTTATAATATTCTTTAAAATAATGAGATGTATAAAATGACTTTATGAATTTAATTAAAATGTAAAAGTTATATATATATATATATATATATATATATACACATGTATATGTGTGTAACTAATACATTTACTGATCAACAATTTGTAATCTTTAAAAAAATCGACAACGAAGTAATAATCACAACAGAAATTTTATGTGTACATCTATTTAAAATACGGGAGGTCATACAACTCGGAAGCTGTGTGTGAGAATCTGGAATGATTGTTCTCAGTTCTCGGAAAATGATTATTTCTTGCTTTCGTGGAAAATACTATATACTTTTCCGAATAGGAATACGACATAAAGTTATTTCATTACAAATTCATATAAAATAAATGTAACTTTATCTTGTACGTAT
>CP092088.1:20860006-20920006 GCA_029203775.1 Neoneuromus ignobilis | reverse complement strand
TTAATTTAATGGGTTTTATTTAAGATTTACGATCTTTTTGTTATCAGTTGTTATTTAATACGCATTAAAAGAAAGATAAACAATGCATGTTTCAACGTTTGCTTAAACAATATCAAATAAAAATATCAAATTATTAGTAAGTAATACAATCCGTTCTTGCGCAACAAAAAGTGTGTATAGAACATTCCATAATTTAAGATTAACATTAACATAAATATTTTACATATACTTCTCTATTGAAAAAATAAAGTGACTTTTTAATTTGAAACTCACGCGAAAGTCGAAGTTCAAAAAACTTTTTTCTTATGTTGACACAACCTTCAGTGACATTCGCTCCTAATTTCAGTTTGATATATCAAATAGTTTATAAGTTACAGCAGTTTATTTACATCAACTTTTTGCCTTTTTCGATTTTTAAAATGTCTAATATTGTTGAACAAAAAAGTTGCATTAAATTTTGTATTAAAAATGGAATTAATGTTACTGAAACGTTTAAAATGGTGCAGAAAGTATTCGGTGATCAATCTTATCGAGAAAAACTGTATTCCAGTGGCATAAGCTGTTCAGAGAAGATCGTGAATCCGTATAAGATGAACCTCGTTCTGATTTCCATGAACATCAATAACCGAAGAAAATTAGAAATAGAAATAAAGAAATATTAGAAATAGAAAAATTAGAAATAAAGTAATGGGAAATCGTCATTTAACTGTAAGAGAGTTTGCTGAAGATATTGGCATATCAATAGGTTCAGTAGACGCAATTTTAAGTATATTTACATTTTAAGTGATACCATAATACAATCATTATTCATGAGTTTTTTTGCCAAAAATTCAAAAAATATTGCTCCACAAGCACTGTATTCTCCAGATATGTCACCATGCGACTTTTTCCCGTTCAGTCGATTAAAAAAAAAACACTTCGAGGAACCCGATTTGACTCAGTTGAATCGATAAAACAAAAATCGAAAGAGGTGCTGATGGAAATTCCAAAAAGTGAATATGAAAAGTGTTTCTAAGATTAGATTAAACGTTGGTGTATGTGTATCGCAATGGTAGGGAATTACTTTGAAAGAATCAAAATAAATTTGGATGAATAAATAAATAGTATGTGTTTTATTCAGTCACCTTACTTTTTGAACAGAATAGTATATATATATATATATATATATATATATATATATATATATATATATATATATATACATGTAGTTATAAATTATATTTCAGTTGTGATTGAGAAAGAATATTACATATAATGACATTACTGTAATCTTTACTCTAAAGCGATTCTACACATGCACGTACTGTATATAAATCACGTTTCTGTAGTGACGTTTTTCTAGTTTTATTCGTGAATTAGGTGCTCGTGAAAATATCGCGAATAACGATTTCACGGATAGTATCTATTCACTTACGTTACAAAAAGTAAGACAGATTCAAGACTTCAAAGGTTGTAAAAAAGAAATAGTCATGTTAAAAGTCTAGTTATATTTTCTGTGTAGTTCGAGTATTCAAAAAATGAATTAGAGAAGTCAATTATTTTAATATAGTAAATGTTAAAAACATATGTATAAATGTAATTAAAACAATTAACAAAGCGAAAAAATAATTTAAAACAGATTTATTATTTTACAGTTCTGTATGTTATTCTTAACCACTTGCGCTGGAACGACGTGCTATGCACGTCGACTGCTATCTGTACCAAATGCCGATATGACGTACATAGCACGTCGTGTGATTTTTGCTAAGTTAAAATAACATCGGAGTTCAGTTAGCAAATGTCACACTTCTGTTTTGAAGGCATACAAGTGCGTTTTTGTAGAACTTCATTCATTTTAAATATTTTCATTGAATAATAATCAAGTAACTATAATATACAATTTTTTTTACTATAAAGAACGATTTTATCCAAGAATTATTTTATTCTGATAATAGCGCTTCAGAAAATGTACTGGATTTATGTAGACCTTTAGTTGATTTTAGACACACCATCTTTTTGAATAACTGGTATTCGTCACCAAAACTGTATCGGAAATTTCATTTGCAAAAAATTAATACTATCGGAACAGTCAGATCTAATAGAAAGAATATGTCAAAAGATCTCGCAGCGACAAAATTAAAAATATTTGAAGTTTTTTCAAGACCTTGCAATGGTATCTTAGCTGTAAAATGTAAGGATAAAAAAGATATATATTTGCTTTCTTCTAAACATTCCAAAGCAGAAATGATTACTACAAAAAAGAAAAAAAATATAAATTATATCGACCAAAATGGAAACATTACCAAACCTAATATAGTTTTAGATTACAATGATGGTATGGGTTGAGTAGACCTGCAAGATAGCTATTTATCATCTTTTCCTTTAATAAGAAAATCTGTAAAAAGTTACAGAAAAATATTCTTTTATCTAATAGATATGGAATTTTTTAATACCTCTATTCTATTCAGTAAAATAACAAACGTACCAAAACCCAAGGAATACTCCTTTTCAAAAATTATTAATATGATTAATAAATTTGTTAATCAATTTAAGAGTTTTACTATAATGTAAGTGTGTGTGTGTATCTAAAAATTTATAAAAAAAAATGATTTCAAATATCAACTCGTTGCGAATTCCTTTGGACGGATTTGCCACGCCTGCATGTTAATTAATTGCCAGCGCAACTGGCTAACATATATTTTTTGGTTTTGTATGGACTCGCTCAATTACTCTGGAATTTAAAACCTTTCCAAATTTCTAATTCACTGTCACAAAATGGAAAAAAATATATGCAAGATTCTGAAGAGTCGTTACGATATTTTTAAATATGGATATTTCTAATCATCTAAAAAAAACTTAGAAAATATTCCAAGCTAAAGTGAAGAGGTGGTACTCGCCAACATACAAGATATGAGTCACTATTATCTCAAACTTCCTATAATTATGATCGATTATTACAAAATTGTTTATATATATATATATATATATATATATATATATATATATATATATATATAAACAATAAGAAATTAATAAAAGCTTATATAATAATTTGATAATAACATAAAAATGAGCAAAAAAATAACGAGACGATGATCTTTAATTAAAATCTAATTATCTTTAAAAATAAATTTTAAAGAAAATCTAATAAAATAATCAATAATAATAAAAAAACAAATTCTAAAAATTAATAAATATACAAATATAAAAAAAACAGTGCATGAAATACTTTATATATACATAAATGTCATCAAAAACACAATTAATCAGCATACTATTAAACTGTAATTAAAAGTTTAACATCGTAACATAATGAAGCTGTTGTTTTTAACTAAGTGATAAAAAGCGGGATGATACGATAGAAATGAGAGGTACACTTCATGAAAATGATGAAAAGCGATCAATTTGCGAATGTAATTAATCAGGATTGTTCGTATACTTTATAATTAAATCTAAAAGAAAAAAAATACGGAGATGTATTGGCCGACAAGTAAAATGATTCACGTCAGTATTTATAATATTTCAGAGAATGTTTCAATTTGTTAGGTTATTTTCTTTTAAAACATTTTTTAATAGATGTTAAAATATACATGTATTTTGTTGTTGTTTTAAAAAAATTAGTAAATATTATAAATTAATTATAAGCTCACTCAATGAAAATAAAACCAATATGAATTTCCGCTTTAATTTACATTATATAAATAATCAATTATAAATTATTTGTGGATTTAAAGAAAAAGTTGATTTTTTATCGTGAATTTTTAGACAGTCAATATGAAGATGGATAAATGTCATATTTATTTTTATAAAAGAATATTAAAAAAATATTTTGTTATTAGTAACATTTCATTAATGAAAAATAATAGTTTTTATTATTTGGATACTTTCTTGAAATAGAATTATTTATTTTAATAAGTGCAAATAATTGTCATGAATCTGATTCTGTATTTACCATATGCTCATCATATAATCATGTCAGTACTTATTAATATTAATACCGTTAATTGTTGTATTAACTGACATCAGTGTAATAGTTTTGGAATCAGTGTGTGAATTTCATACGATGTTGTTGATCTACATGCTTTAAATTTATAATAGCGAAACGTCATCGTTTATAAAGAAAGTGTTCGTTCTGAATATTTAATTATATCGACAAATTCGGTCAGATAAAAAATATCGAAGTGAATATTCAGTTTTTTAAGAAGAGAATTTCTGAATAAATTATATAATTAAAATGTGAGATCATTTCATATTCTTAGACTATATTAAATAAATGACGATGTAAACCACGAAGATAATAATATGAGTAGGCATTATTATACATGTTTAAGCTCAATTAAATTATCACTAACTTTGAAGAAGGGAGGAGGATGAAACAATTGTTGAGCACAAAACGATGTAGAACTACTATAAGTAATTATTTGTAATGACAACATTAATTTCATTCAGGACCTGCTAATGAGGGTGATTGCCCGTGGCGATCCACAACTAAGAGTTGATTCAAATCGCCTTCAGCCGTTACAAAATTGTGTAGATACAGTTAATGCAATTAGATACTAAGTCATATAAATGTAAATTGTAAATATTAATTGTTGATTTAATTTCAAACATCTGTTATATAAACTATGTTTATGTATGACTGTGCTTGTAACATTTTTTTTTATATAAAATGTTCATTATTTCCAATAAAATAAACATTTGCAATTCAATATCCTATCGTGAAAGAATGTATTTGCATTTAATTTGATTTGCATTTTAAATAAAATAGTAACGGTTGATTTGATAAATGTATTTATTTAAATGTATAGTTTTTTTTTAAAAAAAAATATAGTTTTGAATTTTTCTAAAAATAGTTTGTTAGCCGAAATATTTACATTAGTGTTTGTATTATGAGATCTTTCTTCAATAATCTAATTAATTACTATCTTCCCCAATTACTCGTCATTGGTGCATTGATATTGTATTTCTTTGCGATAGGTTCCATTCTTAAGAGTATAGTCAAACAGAGTAATCATCTATAAAAACGAAATCGTTGGTAAATAAATACGAAAAATTGATCCAAAGGTAAATAATAAAATAAGACAGTGAGAAAAATGTGATCACACCAATTTTAGCATTATATAATATTTGATTACAGAATTAGTCTATTTCTTAAAGAGTGACAACAGAATGACTCAAAAAGTGTGTTTTCGATTTAATATATAAATTTAAAAAGAATATCAGGGAAGAAAGTTATTCAAAAAATATTTACGATATATTTAAAATTGATACGATTAGTGAATATATAATGATTTTGGATAAAATGAAAATTTTTGTTCTGGAAGACCTCCAGCAATTGATGATGATATTTTGAAGTACATGGTATCTGAAAATCCACTATAAACTTTACAAAAATTAGAAAATAAGCTCAAAATTTGTATGCCAGTTTTAAATCACTTAAAAACTTAATTCTTCGAAACTTAATGTTCAGATACCACATGAATTAATAGAAAGAAATTTGCTAAATAGATTTATGATTTGTAAGATTTTACTATCTTGTCAAGGAAATAAACAATTTTTGAAATGCATTGTTGCTGGAGATAGAAAATGTGTTTTATACAATAAGGTAATGAGAAAAAAGACATTGGTCATTAAAAGATAGAACCTCAATGACGATTATAAAACGTGAAAGATACTAAAGATGTCGGGGGAGGGGAGTATTTTATTGTAATTTTTAAAACACGATGAAATTATTAATTCAGATCGTTACTATCAACAATTGATTAAATTGTATAAAGAAATATATACCAATAGGTCACATTTAGCAGAGATAAACAATATTATCTTTTACCAAGATAACGTAAAATCACGAATGGTTATGAATATAAAAAAAAAATTAAGAAATTTTGATTGAAAGACTTTACTAATCTTTCTTCTTTTCACGATCTGCCACTTTCGGATTACTATCTATTCTGATTTTTGCAAAATTACAATATATATTAACAGGAAAAAAATAAATTCATATGAGGAAATAAAATCATGCATTGAATTTTTTTGCATCCAAATCATTATCATTTTATAAGGAAAGACTAAATAAGATTTTTAAAACGTGAAGCGCAGAATGAGAAATAATAGAAATTACATAATTAACTGAATAAAAAAATTAAGGAAAAATATTTTTATTTCATACATTAAACCGAAAATATTTCCTATTAACCGATATATATTGAAGATTTAAATTGAACAGTAAGAAATCACTGAATGATTCTCTTAAGAAATCTATATTTTCAATTTAATTCAAAAATAAATAAGGACGTTTTTCTTAAATATCACTATATTTTTAAAATATTAATAATTTTTTATAGCACCTACTTCTGGATTATAGGGAAAATTCTTATAAACAATCTGTAAAAACTTTTTTAGTACTTCAAATGACTTAATATAAGAAATATTTAACGAATCTTAATTTCAGGATTTCTGTAATATTTGCTAAATGAGATTTCATACATGGCCATTTAATTTACTTGAACTATAATACATATTATAATAATTTGATGTTACCAGCTGTTTAATATGAAAGCTAAATGATTCTAGTAGTGAAATTATAAATATACAGGTGTAACAGGTTTAAATATAATAATTGAATATATTTTTTTTGTTTACAACCTTTCTTGTTAATAACACTAAAATGAATTTTCTCAATTCTTTCACTAGTATAGAAATACCTCGCTTAGTACTGCTCCGATTAGAACAGTTTCATTATAGTACGGTTTGAAATTTCCAAAAAAATAATTATGCGCATGCGTACATTATACTCATCGCATGTGCAGTTCTAGTTTTGTGGCCTTTTTTCCTTTTTCTATTAGTTTTCGATTCGTAATTCTAGAGTAAAGTTGATTTTTTGATAATTAAATTTTAATTGAAAATGAATTTAAAATGTATTTAAAATGAATGTATAAACCCCCGATTTTATTTGTTGATACATACAAACATTTGAATATATTACCCTCGTTTTATTTACTGAAAAACTGTGAAAAAAATTAATTTGGAACCAATTAACGTTTTTTGTATTTAATTAATGTTTCGATTAGTCCGGTTTCAAACAATCCAACAAATAAGTGGAACCGATTAGCCGTACTATGCAAGGTATTCCTGTAATAAATAATGGGTACGTTTTTAACTTTCAATTTATTTCGTTAAAAAAAATTTCAATGCACTTGTAACAGCTTTATTATATACACATGCATTCCACTGAAATTTAGGTGCTTCATCAAACAATGTCATATAAAAATCAATGATAAATGTAACATAATATATTATGCGTATTAAATAACACTTTATACAATTCATTAAGAGATAAATTAAGACGAAACAAAAAAATAAATGATATGTCTTCGCAAATGTTTTAAAAATATTTAAAATGACAGATGTAATCTACACGTTTATCGCTAAACGATATTTATTATTTTGATATACATACATATATATGTTAATTATTTTTTTTTTGCAACGCTAGAAAAGTTTCACATTAGCAAAGTCCTTCACGCTGAAAATAAAAACATTATTTATTGCAGATAAAATAATTTATTACTTTTTGTAAGTAAATAAAATGTTGATTATAAAACAATCGATAATGATACAAAAAAATGTTATTATATTTGTTGTCGGTATATTTTAATTACGATGAAGAAAAACATTTATAACTTTCAGTCAATTTAGAATTATTGAACAATCGGAACTACATATATAAATGAACAATATTCCAGATAAAAAACAACAAATAAATTATAGAAAAATATAATAAATCAGCCATTAGTAATATTTTGAAGAAATTTCAAATTGACTATAAAATAAAACAAACTATAAATTATTAATTAAATTAAAAAAAGATAATATAAAAAAGTGTATGTATTTTACATATCAGTAATGGGATTTTTTAATTTATTACACTGATAATATTGAGAACTTAAAAACTTCAAATTACATAAACAAATCTATAAAAATTTAAATTAATAAAATGAACGATAATAATAAAGTACACAAATTACGTCATGGTAACATATATATTATGACTGTTTTAAATATTTAAATTTGTGAGTCAATAACAAACAGTGTATCATTGACAGTAACCTATTTTAATCGAGCACAAATAACAGTTCATGTTCAATTCGCAATAAGAATATATTTAAAATACAAATAATTGAAGAAATATAAAATGTATTTAGCACAAAAAGAATTATTTTTAAATTAATTTCGTCATTATTTGCATTAAAAAAATAAATCCTGTCTAGTGAAAAAAAAACATCTTAAAGATGCTGTTCGCCTTCATTATAGAAAATGTCCAGTTTTGAATACATATGTATATAAAACATATTTTTCATACTTGTTTAATAAAATATTTGTGTAAATATAATTGAATAAAGTTACTAATAATTTACAAATTCAACATTTTCTTATCGTACGATTATTTCATTTAGATTTGAATTATTTATCTAAACGAATTAGAAAATCAAACGAATAAATTGAGCATGGAATTTACGAAATTCGTTTCGAAGTTGAATGTCTAGACAACTAGTCTAGCACATAAAAACTATCCACACTGTTAGGAAATAAGAATAAAGCATTAACAGTAAAGTATGTACTCGCTTACACACTGACTTATTTGTTTTAATCTATATGATTGTTCGTCTCTGTTATTCGCAATTTGGAAAGCTGTATATTCTCCGAAATTTCATTTGAACTCTGTTTTGAAAAAAGTTGTTATCTTGTAACTCTATTCGATATAAAATTATACCGATCGAGGTTACATTGAAATTCGTCATTGATCCTAAAACTCGTTGGTTTTAGTTATATGATTCTAGGGATAATAATATTCTAAGACGGTCTGTTTTCATCGGTATAAAAAGACAGGTATTGCATACATAACAATGGTTCTACCCACCCTGCCTCGTGTACGAACATACAAGCAGACCGACGCCGCTGTTCGATCAATCGGAGCGTCGGGATGAGAGATGCGCGCGTCTCTCACGCTCGCCGATATACAAAAAATCATGATTGTTTATAATGACGTCGCGGACTTTGGTTTCCGATCCTCATAAAATTGAATATTAACGATATGATGTTTAGATTTCAATTAAATTTCTAAATATAATATAATCACATTTAAACACAGAACTATTATAAAATCAATAAACAATTAACATTCTGTGTATGAGAGATAATAACATTATTAATTTGATTAGTTCTTAAATATGTTTAACCGTTATGTTACTATCCGGATACACATGTATCCATTTTCGCCTTTGCGTTGAAGCCAATAAATTTCTATGGGAAGGATCGTTTTGCCCAGTCAGATCCCCATTATTTGAGAAATTTCGAGAAGATTTAGGTATTTATATTTTTTTTATTAAAAAAATATTAATTCAAATGACATTTAACTGATATACCCCTCTAATTACTACCCGGGTACACGTGTACCCATAGGTATTTTGTAAAAGGCAGGAATAAATTAAATAAATAAAAAAATAAGTAAACACTACGTTTTAATTATAGGACTTTATTGTATCTTCAAAAAAAGGCCGAAAAATGTCATTTTTCGGAAGGTGATGGACAATTTTTACAAACTGGTATACGTTGAAGAATGTTCATCACAAATAGGTTTATGGTATTGTACACATGATTTGCGAGTCTTTCTTCTCCGTTTATGCGGTGCTGCATGACAAATGCAGCAAGAACCAACGACGATTTTATGACCACGTATATCACGTTGAGCTGGAATAGTAGTAGATGTAGAAGCAATCGACGTAGAAGTAGATGCAGTTTGTATGTAGGAGATTGTCTTCATTATCCTGCTCTCGATCGCTAATTTTGTAGACAAGTTTCTTGTAATTTGTACATTGAGGGAACGGTTCTGATTGATTGGAAGACAAAGCTCTTGTCCTAATTGTCTCAAAAATACTCGGTGCTAATTTGTCTTTTTCTTGAGCATACAGTTATTTTCGAAATAAATAATATATGTTGCAAGAGCGCAATAACGATATTGAAGAGCGATGCAAGTGGCCATCTACTTGTACGCCTTCTCACATTATAGCGTCCTACTAATTTGCCCATAATATCTACACCAGATTTTGTTTTGTTATAAAAATGGATTATGTCGGGTTTATTTTTGGATCCAGTCATTGCGTCGTCGTGATGAATCGATGACAAAACTATGACGGTTTTATTTATTTTTTTGGCACATATGAACATATTGCCACGTTGTCGTTATAGTCAAATAATGAAGAATTTATTCTTCGAGATTTTGTCGGTGTCATTTCTGCAGAAATATATTTTTTATTACGTTTCAATGTCTCAACGACGGTCAACTTTCATGATAGTAAATGTCGGGCTAGCGGGAGAGTTATAAAAAAATATCCATGGTAATATTTTGGCCTGATTCTTTGAACGGCGCTACCAATTCTTTTATAACTCGCTCTCCTAATTTTTTTCCTGTACTTGATACTGATTGTCCAGTATAAATTTGACCAGTGAGAGGATAGAAGTTTTCCGCATACAAATCCACCATATTTATATAATAGACGCCGCCAGATATACGAATTTAGGGCCGTAATAATGACATTTTGTAATGGGGTACACGTGTACCCGGGTAGTAATCAATGTGGAAAATTTCGGGTAGTAACATAACGGTTAATAATGATTGTTGTTTTGACAAACTAAATATTGGGTTGATGCATAAATCCGTCCCGTTTTTGGTGTTAGATGGAGTTATATCGTAAAACCGAAGTGTTATTAACTTCACACGTATAAAGTTTTGATGTTATTTGAAACAAGGTATTTCAGCAAGTACTTGGACAAAAAATTATGTTATTTGGTTGTTTTTTTACATTTTTTAAGCATTAAAAATGGCAGAAAATAAAGAGTATTTTCGACATATTATGCTTTTTTATTTCCGGAAAGGCAAGAATGCTTCGCAAAGGCAAAAAAATATATGTGTTATGTACAGTGAGAGTGCTGTTGACGATTCCACGTACCGTAAGTGGTTGAGAAAGTTTCTTGAAAACAATTTTAATCTTAGAAATGCACCACCTTTTGGACAAACGGCTAAGGTTGATGGCGACGAAATATTGGCCCTAATTGAAAGTGATCGGCATAGAACAACTCGAGAAATCAGAGAAATTCTTGGAATCAATCAGTTAACAGTGTCAAAGCGATTACGTCAACTTGGAATGATTAGGAAGGCCGATGTATGGATACCGCACGAGTAAACGGAGAAATACTTGATAGATCGAATTTCCGCTTGCGATTATCTACTGAAGCGCAACAAAATCGATCCATTTTTAAAGCGGATGATTACAGGTGATGAAAAATGGATTGTGTATAATAATGTTAAGAGTAAGGATCATGGTTTAAGTGCGAAAATGCCCCTTCAACCAGCGCCAGAGTCAGTTTACATCCGAAGACGGTTATGCTATGCATTTGGTGAGACTGGAAGGGAATCGTTTATTATGAGCTGTTACCTGAAAACCAGACCATTAATTTGAAAAAAATACTGTTTACAACTAAGTGAATTAAAGCGAGAAATCGACCAGAAGTTGCTTAAATCAGCCAACAGAAAGGGTATTACGTTCAATTAAGACAATGCTAGACCACACGTGTATTTGACCCCCCGATACAAACTTTTACAACTTGACTGGGATGTTTTGGCCCAACCACCATACTCTCCCGACCTTGCGCCCTCTGACTACCATTTATTTAAATCGCTTCAAAATAGATTAGGTGGTAAAAACTTTTGTTTATTGGAAGACTTGAAAAGTCACCTGGATCAGTTCTTTGCCAGAAACCTCAGAAATTCTATGAGTGCAGGATTATGCAGTTACCAGAGAGATGGAGAAAGGTCATCCAACAGAACGACACATATTATTTTGATTAAATGTAATTTTTAATAAATAAAATTTTTCTTCAATTTTTGTATAAAAAGTGGGACGAATTTATGTATCAACTTAATAGTTTTTATAAATATATACATACATATATAGAGGGTCATCCAAATGTGACACCTAGATTTGTGTTTTATTAAAAAGAAACATGTGTATAAGATGGTGTATAGGGAAACATGTGTATATTTTCTTTTTAATAAAACACAAATCTAGGCGTCACATTTGGATGACCCTATACAAGAATAACAATGGTTGTCAATCGTCTACTAGTTGCTGGATTTTATAATGCAACGCTCTTACATTATTGGAAAGGCCATTGAAATGTGCATTGGAGAATGAAGCGAATAATAAATGATACTGAACACTTTTATAAAATCTCGTGGTGTTGAGGCGACTCATTTGTGTTAATGTTGTCTTAGTTTTGCAATTAATAGCAGAACTTTTCAGATAATAGTTCTAAATTTGAATAGTTTAATTAGAATTTTAGTTTAAAATATAATATTATTCAATTCAGTATATGTTAAAATAATGAAAATTATTTGAAAAATAAATATAAAACATGTGAGACTGTAACAGATAAAATTAAAGTTGTGAAATCTTATCAAATATTAGAAAATGAATTTATACTTGAGATTAAAGATAATTTTCTTTTCATTACCGAGTCAATATTTTTGCACGTTGTGACTTTTTTTATTTTTAAGTCAACAGCTAAATACGATTTATTTACATAAAGTTGCAAGTAAATTGTTTAATACTGTTTATTGGTCCAACGATAGGTTTAGAGCTAATACTTGTTGCGGAAAAATGTAAAAATAGTAATCTAATAAATGGAACAATACAAGAAAATGGTTTAGTAATGAATATTGAATATTTGTATGAATAATTGATGCAATTTAATTTTTTAACTTATTATTAAATTTTGGGTCATCCCATAACTGATTCAATATTTTCCCGTTGATCTGAATGATTGATACAATATTTCACAATTGTAGTAAAAATATGGTGGTTTATATGTTACTGAAATGTGCATAATATTGGTAAAATTTATAAGCTGAATCAGTGGGTTCCTTACGAATTATTGGAGTTTATCTGCAGTAACGAATGAAAATCTGAACTTTCTTCTGTAGATTGAAAAAAGAGCTATTTTTGAATAGAATTCTTACTGGTGACGAAAAATGAATTGATTATAACAATATTAAACGTCGAAGATATTAGGTTAACCAGAATGAGACACCATCTCACCAACCAAAGAGAGGACTCCATCCAAGAAAGATTATGCTGTCAGTCTGGTAGGATATGGATGAAATTATCAACTAGGAGCTGCTATCAGATAATCAATCAATCAGATAAAATTGATGAAAATGTTATATTGTGAATAACTAAAGCAAGCTATAAATATACTGGCTAAAGGCTCTAGCATTAACCAACAGAAAAAATATAATTTTCCACTATGAAAATGAATGATTTCACATGGAATGAGAAACGCTCCAAAACTGAAGTAGTTTGAATGAGAAATTGTGACATCCGTCATATTTCCTAATCTAGCATCATCGGATTATCGTTTATTTCCAAGTATTCAAAACCACACTAGTGGAAAACAGTTTATTACAAAATTTGATTTCCGAAGGAAGTTCGATTTATTTTCTAACGTAAAACCAAAAGAGTTTTATCGTCAGGGGATTGAAACTTTAAGATTAAGATGGGAATTTGTGAATAATGAAAAATATGTTTTGGATTAAAATTAAAATCTTTTTTTTTGTTCCGTTCCAAAATTTTCTTAAGAAACCGCATTTATTATGTGATGACACAATATATATTTTACAGATATAGGAAAATATTTGAAGACGGAAGAATGTAGAGATATATCAGAAGATTGAAATCTATTAGACATTTATATAAATAATTATTGGTCAGTTAGTCTATTAATATATAAACGTAAAATAACGAAACTTGTAATTTGTTTCATACAAAAGTCATTACAGATTTATGTATATCAAAATTTATTTGAATCTTTATATACTTCATTTGTAATCTATAATATATTTTAGATAAGATCGGTTAAACAAAATTTCTTTTGAGATATTCTTTTTCGAGCAAAAAATTAATAATATATAAATAATATAAACATACACACAAAAAATAAATGTTTAATATTAAAAATACAAAGTATTTTTTTAAAAAAAATTGTTATAACAATATAAATTAAAATAATAATTTATAAATCCAAAAAGTTGTAATAGCAAAATATAAATAATTTTAAAGAATAACTCACAATATATTTATTTTTATAAAACTTATTAGGCAAATATTTCAAAAAATATTTACTATAATTACAAAACTTCACTTAACTTACAGTAAGTCATGTACTAATGTATATTTTGTAAATACACTTTAAGTTATTAACTACTTTATTTATTGCACTAAACAATAAAAATATTTCATTATACATTTTTTATAAACTTTTAAATGTATATTAATCAAAATAATAATAAACATTTTTAATATTAATTTTTTAATTGTTGTAAGGATAAAACTTTCAAGAATTTTGATATATTTATGTACCTGACTATAATATTTATTAAATTACTTTACATCGTATTATTGTTAACCGCTTTTCATAACAATTTTTTTTATAAATATTTTATATATACATTATATATAAACATATTAAATATAATATACATAGTTAGAATTACATATTTTCCATAGCTGTGCGTAATTAATCAAATGAATAATTGTAGACATAAGATATCGTTAGAGGAGGATCGTTTACACTTTTTTATGTAGTGTTAGGTTTTATGTGTGCCTATTATATTATATGATCTACATATGAAATGCACATTAGGTAGTCGCGACGTTTAGATGACAACCGATGCTGCAATTCACGACGCCACTGAATGCAGTCATTGTAAGGGCAGACGTCTACAATTTAATTACTAATTAGAGATTTATTTCGAAGAAAGTTTTTAAATGACAAAAATAATAATGCAATTTGGTATAAGTTATATATATATATATATATATATATATATATATATATACCATTGGAAAGATAAGATATATTAAAAGATAAGATTAAAAACATTTTTGACTGATAGTAACACGACATATCTTCTAAGAATTTCAATTTTTATTACAGTCATTTTTAAAAAAATAAACTAAAAATATCTAAGTATATTTTAGAATGACTAAGCATTTTTTATATCTAAGAGCATATGATAAAATTTGTGGACTGAGTTTTGAATTTCGATCAACCATTCTCTTCAATAAACTGGTGATGTCATGAAACATCATTGAAGAATGTCGTTCTTTTTTAGTTCAGTACATACATACACATATATTGTATAATACATACATAGAAATACTATTCAAGTACGAATTTAATAATTGTTTTTAAGACAAGTGTCAATTTAAATAAAAGACGTTTGTTGTACAAACGAGAAAATGTTTTGATATTGAAGATAGATACAAAGAATTATCAAATAAAATTCTATGTATTTTATTATTGAAGAGGCGTATTATGAATGGCATCAATATGTTCAATGAGATGTTTATATCAATTAACATCAAAAAATCACATGTGTGAAATTTATTGAAACATTGAAATTCTGATCTACATGTAAACAAATTTCCTTTAATGATTATATTTTATCAAGTATTCATAATATGTATATACATACATATATACACACACACAAACACACATACATACAGGAAACTCCCGCATAACATGGGGGTTAGGTTTCTAAAAAATGCCGTATTATACGAAATTCTGTTTTACAAGACCAAGAAATGTAAAAAAGCAGAGTTAGATTCCAACAAGTAACAAAAATACACTATTTTGTTTACGTTAAATATAATAGAAAATATAAAGAATAATATAGTACGAAAATATAAAGTTAAATATAATAAGAAATTAAACATATGTATTATATGTCCATATACGAGGTCAGACAATTAAGTAATGCGACCGATTTTTTTTCTCGGCCTGTGGTAACACTGCGAACCTGTAACTCCGCCACCGTAATAGCAGATCCCTACTCTCTCGATTGAGACCTTGACCACCCTCGTACGATCATTTCTTCGCCAGCTGTTTAGTGTTTTGTAACAACGCGCGAGTAGTGCATGTCACGAAAATGGAACAGAGAAATGTCTCGAGCAGGTTGAAAGTGATCTTACTCTTCTTGATCGAGTTATTACTGGTGATGAAAGTTGGTTCTTTCAATATGACCCCGAAACTAAACGACAAAGCCAACAGTGGCTGTCCCCTGGAGCACCAAGGCCAAAGAAGGCGAGAATGAGCAAGTCCAAAGTGAAAACCATGTTGATTTTGCTTCTTCGACAGCAAAGGGGTGGTTCACAAAGAGTTCGTACCACCTGGACAAACCGTAAATCAAGTATTCTACCGCAATGTGCTCGAAAAATTACGAAAAAGGGTGCTCAGAGTGCGTCCAGAGATCGCGAAGACTTGGGTTCTGCATCACGATAATGCTCCCTGTCACAGTGCGTTCAGTGTCTCTCAGTTTTTGGCGTCTAAAGGCATCGCAACGTTACCACAACCGCCCTATTCACCGGACATGTCACCCTACGACTTTTTCCTATTCCCCCATATGAAAAAATTCGTCAAAGGTCGACATTTTGACTCCGTTGAAGATATCCAAGAATCTGTGACGAGGGTACTCGGAGAGATCCCACAAGAAGTGTTCCAGAATTGTTACGAAAATTGAAAAACTCGCTGGAATAAGTATATAGATGCGGGAGGGGACAACTTGAAGGGGATCGCAGCGATGTACCTTAATTTTTAAATATACTCGATTTTTGAATTTTGTCACATTACTTAATTGTCTGACCTCGTATACATACATATGTATGTACATACATTAAAATGTTTAGTGTTTAACATATACGCTGTTTTTTCTTCCTCATCATTACTAAAAGAAATTAAAAGAAAAGGTTTTCCTTATTGAAAAATATTTTCATTTTCTGAACTTTATTTTCAACAATTAGATTTCTATGTTCTTTTTTGCAAAAAAATCAATTATTTTAGATGCTTGTTTTTTCTTAACAAATCTTTATAAATTTCATAACATGGAGTTATATGTGTCCATATGTATCTTTTTTCAATTTTGCGCTTCTTTCAGTGGAAGAGTTTATATTAAAAAAATAGAATTCTAATTGCTCAGCTAAGTTTATGCTTCCTGTATGCTTTTTAGGATAAAATTTTGAATTCAAAATTTTCCTGTGTTATCATCCTTTGAACTGATTTGGTATAAATTTATTGCCATTTTAATTAAATCTGATTTATCAGCCTGTTCTATCAATAATTTAAAATATCTTCAAAAAAACATCAATAGTTTTAATAAATGTTGAATAGTTTAAACATTAAATATTAAATACTGACTCACATTTAATTAACACATCAAAAAAAATCAAATATTTTAAAGTCATGAACAACCTTGAAAATATCTTAAAGTTACGAATAACAACACTCTTCCTGGAATTCATAATTTTCGTAGCTTACAATAGAAACTTTCGTCACATTGTTCTAATACACCAAACTCGTTTACATGAATGAAATACATACATATGTATATATGAATATCAATTTATTTAATGATCGCACTTGTCTTTCTATTTGAAAAAGAATAGTGTTCCGACGTGATGTGAAAATTACGTTTTCGAACTTTACGAAAGTTTTCCAAGAATTATCAAGAGAAATTTTATGAAATAAATTAATGTTGCTTCGTACTGTCAAACAGGAACAAGTTCTGGGGTAGACGATCGAAGGAAGTAGGGGGCAGAGCCTCATAATTATTGTAACTCTGTATTATTTTCTATGTAATACGATGGTTTTCAAAAATTTTCTAATCGTATTAAAAAAAAACGTGTTATACAGGGGTTGCCTATATATCTATACATACATACAAACACACATACACACACACATATACATACATATATATATATATATATATATATATATATATATATATATATATATAAGTGTATGTGTGTGTATGTAATATTTATAACAGTAATAAATAAAAATAAAACTGATATAAAATTAATTCTAAATATTTTCACATACGAATTATAATATTGTTGAATTGTTACAATAAACATTGTGGACTATAAATAACATTTATATTATAAAAAATACATATCAGAACAAAAAACGGATCATCTTTTTATGTAAAAAATTAGCATAACTTATATTTATTTTCAACACTATTTCATTTTTCTTATTTAAAATACATATTATGTATTCAAATAACAATTTCATGCCGTGACAAAAGACTCATAACATGACAATTGTATACAATAAAAATCACTGGTTGTAAAATTTATGTAGAAAAACGGTAAAAAATGTGTACTAAAAAAATTAATAAAAACCATAGTAAATTTTTTCTTTACTTTTTTTGATCTTTTTTGTATCGAAGTGTTTTTATGGAATACATTAATGATTTTAATATTAAAAAAAACATTTTTTATTTATTTATTTTGGTAACGTGGGAAATTCGTTTTAACACACATTTTTCATTCATCATCATAAGACTATAAAAATGTTCAATAATCAGTTATCATTTATTTTATTCCCTGATGAGCATTTCAAAGGTCATTTTATCTTTATCGCAGTATAACATTAAAAAAAAATAACATAACTGACGATGATACTGCATGATCATTGAAAAGCATATCAGAAAATAAAACGAATAATGAACACTTTTATAAAATCTTGTGGTGTTGGGATGATGACATTTATTTTATACTAAGTCATGTTTGTTGACAAATTTAATAAGCAGATAATTTTAATAAAAACCAATAAAAAAATTTTATATGTAACAGATTTAGAAAAATGTTTTTAAAGAGTTAAAAATTCAATTTGTAGAGAATGTTTGTAAATGTATTTAATAAAATTATATTAAAAAATTATTAAGATTGATGCCTAAGTATCATAATTACGATGCGTTACAAATGATATAAATTGTTTTATTATCAAATATTTTCATTAATATTGAAATTGAATTTAATGTAATTGATATTTTTTTATAAAAATAAACCTATTTATAGTATAATAAATATTTATTAATTTAAAATATTAGATTTATTTGATTTCAATTAAAATCATAATATTATCTTTATATATACATATATTGTTAAAATTAAAAAATACAAATTTTTGTATTCGTTTGCAAAATTTAATACATTTTTAAAATGTCAAAAGAGGATTTAGAAAAGTTACTAAAGAACAGTATTTAAAAAATGTTAAATCGCTACTACTGTAATTCATTGATTGTAGAATTCAAATAAATGATTGCAATAAATTTACAATTAAATTATTTAACGTTTATGCACAAGAAAAATAACCTAGTCTTTATCGTTAAATTATAAACGCATTGAAGATAATTAAATCAACTTCGCTGAAAGCGAACGTATCTTTTGAACAACAGGTAGTTTCGCTATAAAAAGAAAATGCGTCTTTGAGAGATTAATCGATCGATATTTTACATTTTAAAGAACCAATTATTTGGAACGAAAACTTATTTTTAACAATATAATAGATGTAGATTTTAATCGTTTTTCTATTTAATAATTTATGAATATATTCATACGATATTTAAGTTTTGTTTTTGTTATATAAATATATTAACAATTTATTTAAAATTAAAAATATATAAAGAAAATAAATTATTCGATGTATTTATAAAACTACAAGATTTAAAAAATAAAAATAGAATTTTGTATAAAAGAATTTAACTTATAAACGATGTTTATACGATTGATGTAAATTTAATTCGAATTTATAAATATGAAACAAGTTACTGATCAGATTTTTAAATTATGTAGTTGAATATAAATAAAATAACTAATCGTCAAAATTATATTTGTAAAAAGGAATAACAGAACATTTTGTTATTTTATTTAACTCTATTCTCACATTAAACGTTTTATGAAATAACTGTTATTTGTAAAAATAATTACTATAATTAAAAACAATTAATGTAATAAATAAAAACTTCTTTGAAAATATTACAGTAGTTTACATTTATGAGGGCAATAAATCAATACTCACTTGCTACATACTTGAGATGAGAATAATATGCGTTTTCTCTTACCTGCAACAGAAAATAAAACAAATTAATATTAAAAAAGCTAAAAAAGAATCAGTAACATAAAGATTTTTTCAATAAATATTTTTATTATAGTTATTTTCACATACAGTGAAAATTCAATTTTATTATATTTTTTTCAACATATGTATGTGTATACTTGTTTTCTTTATAAAATATGATAAATTAGACGTTTAAATATATAATACGTTGATTCAGTTTTATATAAATATGTATAAAACATTTAGATTTAACTACTTTTCAAGTTTAATATTTTGTTTATATATAATTTCAATATTAACATATTTTGGTTATTAAATATTAAAAAATAAAGTGACAAGGCATTTAAGAATCCTATTAAATTATTTTCTACTTTTTTGACTGAAGTAACAATTTTTTTCAGAAACAATCAATTTTTTCAAAACGACAAGACATTTATAAGTTTTATCAAGATAATTTTTCAGTTTGTTTACCTGACGTAACGATTTTTTTAAAAAATAATTTTTAATCCCCTCGAATAATTTCCATGTGAGGTTTGATAAAAAATACGTGGGCTGTACATGCAGCTCGATATCTAGTAAATAGAGGGGAAAACAACGATCTGATATAATGGGGACCATAATTTTTGAATTAACTACTGTCGAGTGTATTGCGGTAAATATTATTTCGAATTTCGTAATGATTTTTGGAATGACATTTTCTATACTCTAAAGATTTTTAAGATAGACCCGACTGAAGAAGAGTACGTGTGTTAAATTTTATTTTAAATTTAAAAAGTAGGCGATAGAAACTCTCCAATTTTTAGAAAAAGTATTTTGAGAAGATATTCTGAATCGAAGAATGTGTTTTGGGTAGTTCAAGCACTTTAAAGAAGATAGAACTTCTATCAAAATTGATGAAAGTTTAAATTAAAAAAGACACTCAGTTTATCATGTAAATAAATTATATTTGTATTTAGCACTCATTATTAATATTTTTTTGGAGATCAATTTAATTTTCATATTGGAATAACGTGATGTTGGGATTGTGATTTATTTATGAAAATTTAGTACTACATTTTTTTAATAATCTCGTATATTATTTTTTTAAACTCCAATAATAATCCTTTCGATACCATAGTGATTGATCGAATAGCAATTAAAGAGTATGTCCATGTGAACTGTTGATATTACGCATCCGAGCAACCAGACTACGATGCATTCTTTAATTACTCTATCATTCCAGACCACTGAACTGAAGATATATATTTTCAGTATAAAATAAAATGGAATTTACATGAACCGATATTTTTAATAAAAACAAATCAATAATTATGATAAAATTAAATGAATTAATAACAAATTGTTATATTTTGTTTCGTTGTATGAAGTAAATATAAAAAAAATATATAAAAATAATTCGACTTGTTTTTATTGAAAGCATAACGATTTAATGTACGTGACCAACTATAATCGACGTTATATCCTCAAGCTTTTTTGTGAATAACGTCTAAAGCTAATATTAACAACAAAAGAGTTAAAAAGAAATTGCTGAGAAGCTGTTCATTTTAATTTGTAATTTTTAAACGATATTAGTTTGTATAAGATAGCTATTTGTTTTGGCACTGTGACAAATTCACTTTAACGTAATTGAATAACTCTCCCCCCCCCCCAAACACCACAAGATTGTCCATTAACGAATAAAGTGAACAATAGGTGATTTTAGACTCCGTTTATAAAATTTTGAGATGAAGAGGGGAGGAGAGTGATTCATTTATGATAAAATGTGTAAGATAAGTAATGCTATACAAGTAAACGTGGTATATAAGTAAATTAAAGAATATAATTATACAGATATAAAAAATATATACGTATCTATATTGTGAGAAAATATATCAGTAAATATCAACAGAAAAAGTAAAAAAGGAGAAATAACTATTATTAATAAATTACAAAAATTAATTGAACTTTTAAAAATATTATTTTAAAATGAATATTGTGATTAATAAAATACAAAAAAAATTAGTAAATATGAAAGAAGGTAGTACATAACTTGAAAAATTATGTAAATAATATGAAACTAATCAGTAAAAAATGTGAGTTCATGGATATAAAACTTATGTTCATGTAAATTAGTAATATAATATACACACTGACGCACATAAGTCATGGCACATATGGGTAACATAAACAATTTATTGATATAATTCAATGAAGTCGTTAAATTAAAAAAAATATTTAATTGAAAATAAATATAATGAATAAATTTAATGAATATTATATTTATTTTCAATTAAATATTTTTTTTAATTTAATGACTTCATTGAATTATATCAATAAATTGCTTATGTTAACCATGTGTGCTATGACTTATGTGCGTCAGTGTATATATATATATATATATATATATATATATGCATACATATGTATATCTATGTATATATGTATACCAAGTATGTATAAGTGTAACTGAATGAAATGAGTCATTTTTAGTAAAGAAGAATATCTAAAATAATTAATAGTATGTACGTATACAATGATGTATAATTATGATCTTGTGTTTAAATAGAAAAGTTGAAAGTTTACAAAAATCGTATATAAAATAACAATTCCCAGTTGTTGGTTAAAATATGAAAATATTAAAATCAATAACGAGACTAAACGATACATGTTTCTAATATTTGTACTGCATTTGTAAATATATTTCCAAACATTTCAACGTCAATTTTGCTGAATCGATTTATTTTGTATATGCCTACAGTGTCTGATTAAAAAAATTTTTGAATATAAATTTTTTTTAGAAAGTGTAATTTCATACTAAACGTATTTATTTAATTGTTTATTAATAATGTTTATAAGAAACATTTTTTATTACATCAACAACTTTAAAAATATATACATGTACAAGTTACTTTCAGATTTACATTATTCCAATAAATTCTTTTATATAATGTAACACCAAGAGTGAAATCATTGACATAAACACATATTTAAATTTGAAACAAAATTAAATGTCATATGCCAAATCGGTCATTGCACTTTAATAGTTATTTTGACACGTAGCACATTGACCTAACCTTTTCGAATTCGCGAAAAAATGATAATTATTTTACAAACTTTTATTTTTTTTTCAAATAATTAGTGACAATAATTTAACAGATTTATATATCAACAATTCATTATGTTAACTAACAAAATATAAGAATTATATTTGATAATATATTTACTAGAGGCAATTAAAATGAATCATAAAATAAAAATATACAACTAGTTTGCAGATAATATAACATCAGGTGAAAGACATTAAGAAGCTAAAATTAAACGAAGTTACTAATAATATATATATATATATATATATATATATATATATATATATATATATATATATGTATAGATAGATACACTTACATATGATAAGTGCTTTTAATAAGTTTATGGTACAAGTAAAGACCAATTGAAATTAGCCATAAAATAGTTTCATTTTAAATGTTGATGGTTTTATGATACTTATATACTCACTTATGAAGTATATATTATATAGCAATAATAATTAACTTCACCACTGATGAAGTTACATGTTTTTCTATTTAAAATAAATAGCAAGAATTTAGTTTTTGATTATTATATGTGCATATATGTGTGTATATATATATATATATATATATATATATATATATATATAAGAGGGTCGTTTGATAAGTGTGGTAAAAAAGTAAGATAAACTAAACTGAAAAATTTAATTAAATTAATTAATTAATTCAATTAAACAATAAATAAATTTACCTTACTTATCAAACAATCCTCGTATATATATATATATATATATATATATATATATATATTTATGTATAATAAATGTGTGTGTGTGTGTAAGTTTCAAATCTAATATCTGAAATTGTAATTTTACATTTCCAAAAAATACTCATATAAGAACGTCATCTCATTAATATGTAAATCGTGATATATTAGTAGAATGCAGAAGTTTCTAGAGTTTCTTAAATTATTTCATTTAATAATAACGCCAGAAAATATATTTATGTACTTCTTATATCTTTATGTGTATTCAAAACTTTCGACTCTAATGTACAAAATAAATAGAAGTCAAATGAAGATCTTATTTTCTTTCATTTTGGATCTTCTTAATTTCACATATATATTGAATCAGAGTGTTTTGATTAACTTTTAGTCTCTCTGCACGTTGTACATTCGATTGCATTGAATTTTTGTGTAAAAATTCTTTGAAATCATAAAATTTTATCTTTTTCTTAAAATTTATTTCGATGTAATGAAAATTAATACGAAAATAAAGTAGATAAATTAGGAATAAAATTAAATATATGTAAGTTTTTGAGATATAAAATAAAAATATTGATAAAGTTGAATAATATAAAAAAATAGTAAAATACACTCTTGAAACAGGAATCTATATTTAAAAAATACCTTGTTTAGAGGAAGAATTAAAGATTTTATTATAGATGGTACTCTACATTCAACTAATATAAATGCATTGCATGACCAGAAATGAATATAGCTTGATCATTTCATCTAAATTAAAATTTAGTATTTTATTTATTTACTGTAGGATAAAATTGTTGAAATATTTATTAAAATATTTAATCCTCGTACGAAATTAATTTTCAATTTTATTATATGTTTCAGAAAATGCACGTACATATTTCATATTAATATTATAACAGATAAATATAATATAGAAAATTATAAAGGAATAACGTTTATATACATTTTTTATACGTTTTAATGGCAATACTACTTCATTACTTTTAAATTGTTATTAAGAAACAAGGTTAAAATAAATAAAATTTAATAATTTCTTTAACTTGGTAAAAAAGAATACATTGTTTAATCTAAACAACTGAAAAATTACGTACTTCATAATATTGCATATATATATATATATATATATATATATATATATATATATATATATATATATATATGTATGTATATATGTATATATACATAAACTTGAAGAATTATAATTATTAATAAAATAAACACAAATGTATTTCTTTTTCTTACAATATTTATGATTAATATTTTTTTATATTATACGAATTCAATTATTGTTTTTATATCATTATTTGTTTTATTGGTAAATAATATTTTATTTTATTATAATAATAAGAATTACATTACAATTAGAAGTGTAACCTTACACGTTTTTCAAATAAACAAAAAAGTATAATAAAAGTAAAAAGATATATATGTATATATATATATATATATATATATATATATAATTTTTTAACAAATTAAATATGTGGAATGAAAATTATTTTATTAAAAGTAAATAGTTTTATATATAAAATAAATATTTGACTTATTTTAAATTAAATTACAAGCAAATTTAATATATAATAAATCCATTTATGTGTATTTTATATATAAAATAAGAAATATTTCAAGTGTATTTTCTGTAAGAAAATGGTAATAGTAAAACAGTAAGGCTGTTTTACAAAAAAATCAATTATAAAGTGAAAACTAAGTATAAAGTGAAAATGCCATTGCAATGGAAACAACATAAATGAATATTATTGAAAAAATTCTAATCTAAAAGCGGTCATTTGACAAACATTTCAGTAAATAAAAAAGCAGACTTTCAAATCTATTCAATATAAGATAGGCATATACACTGATATTTAATTCAATGATAATAAAATTTATGCTCGTATGTATTTGTAACATTTTTATATTTATATTATCAAAACAGGAAATAACAGTGATTGTTTATTCCATTGACATGTTGAAAATTTTGTATACAAATGTGAATTTGGACATTGTATGTTAATGATTTGTTGCCTAATTTTATAGATAATATACTTATTATTTTTATTTTTTACATTTTGATATACATATTATACATAGGTTTATGTTGATGATCATGTATATCATACATACACACACACACACACACACACATATATATATATATATATATATATATATATATATATATATATAAATTATTAATTGAGAATATATATATAAAAAAGCTCAGTACAAGATGTATGGATAGATAGGACAGATATAAGATAATTCATCAGGATAGCCTGGAAGAAAAAAGACATTGAATCGATGGAAATAGAAAATTTTGGGATAGGCCTTCATTCAACAGTGGATAAAAAGATATTGATGATGATAATATAAATATATATATATATATATATATATATATATATATATATAAGTATATATAACGTTTCCCAATAAGTGTGTAAAAACTTTGACATCTGGTGGCAACCATGTTTAAATTTTTTTAAGTTCATTTTGACATTTCAACTCAGTATAGTTTGGCAAATTATCATTGAACATTCAACACTTTAACAACACTTAGAAATTGTAAAAATTTCAATAGACTTATTGAAACAGAAGTTTAATGAATCCATTATTTCAAGAAATGGGTCTGTCAATTGGTCACCAAGGTCATGTAATCTAACTCAATTGGATTATTTTCTGTGGGGTTATGTGAAATCTTCGGTTTATGCTCACAAACCACGAACAATAGACGCATTAAAAATAAACATTGAACGTGTAATTCATTAAATTGGACCACAATTATGTGAAAGAGTGACTCGAATTGTACTAAACGAATGTACTATGTCAAGCGAAGTCGTGGTGGTCATATGAGTGAAATTGTGTTCAATTAATAATACCATAGAATATTCTTAAAAATTAAAAAAAAACTAATTAATTAAATACTTTTTGTTTTATTTCCATTTAAACTTCTGAAGCACTTATTGAAAAACCCTATACATCAACGATTCTCAACCACTGTGCCGCGATACTTTTGTGTGCCGCGAGATTCTTGAAGTGTTCCGACACTGTGAATACCCGTACATAAGCGAATACCCATACTTTGAAAGAAGAAGAAGAATTAATTTCGGTGTGTAATAACAGAGATTTCATTTCAAAACATTCAGAAGAATCAATTAATTCGTTCTGAATTAATCTTATATACGATTATCTGACAATATCACAAAAAGCTTTAGGTGTGTTATTACAATTTTCCACATCTTATTTGTGCGAATTCGAATTTTCGGCTTTGACTGACATAAAAACGAAAAAAAGATCCAGACTTTTAAATCTGGATCACGAAATGAGAGTAGCATTATCATTTTTACGCTCAAATATAAATGAAGTTATCAAAAAACACCAAGCTCAAATTTCGCATTAAATGTAATTTGTAATTTATCATTAAATAAATATTTTGTTTAGTTTGTAATGCAATTTCATTTTATATTTTATTTAAAATTATTATCGTATGCTATTTTTACAAAATATATTATAGATACATCAATCAATTACCAAGTAAAATTCTTTTAAATTTATCTTATTGTTAGTGTGCCGACATACTTTTAAATTATTAAAAATGCACCGTGACGAAAAAAAGGTTGAGAATCACTGCTATACATAATTATATTTATTCTTTTTTATTCACTTGATAGGTTGTAATAGCCTGTTGCAGAATTCATTTTTAAATAGACACATATATTTCTTTTTCAGTTAAGTTGATATTTCATTACTTTTAAAAATAATTGTTGTTCATTTTCAACTTTTATTAGATGTTCATAACACTTTTTTTATTCTTTTTTATTTTTACATTTAAGTATTGTTTTCAATTCTTTTTACTTTTACATTTTGCGCATATGTTTAATTTTTACCTCCTCTCTCTCTCTCTCTCTCTCTCTCTCTCTATATATATATATATATATATAATCAGTAGCAATAGTTTTTTCTATCCACTGTTAGATGAAAGTCTCTCCTAAAACTTTCTAATTCAAGTGATTTAATTAGAATTTAATTAGTGATTTAATTTTTTCAAACCTTTATCTTCCATTCCATATCCCCAAATATTCTCATTTCTCTATTCTATCCCACCATCGATCTCTCCTTGGACCTTTTTCAATCCAAGTTCAAATCAATTTTATTATTTAACATCTTCAAACTATTTTGAATAAACATATATCTTTCAGTTTTGTTTACTTATCTGCTATAAAATCATAAATTTAAAATGGGGAACATAGAACTGTTGAAAGTATATATTTCCGTATGATGTAGGAATTTAAATGAGAAAATGATACTGATACCCTATTTGTACTTGTAAAAGTAAATTCAGGACACTGACTGCTTTGAACATAACTTGATTGTATGAACGGTACTTTCGCTTGTATGCCAATTGCGAACTAAATTTGCACCTGTTAGTTGTTTATTGCAAGTATTTAGAAATGCAGACGGTTACTTACCGAAATTTGATTTTAAATCGTTTTGAAATTTGTGGTTATAGAAATTATTATTAAATAAATTTATAATTATATTTCAATCCAAAGCTTATATATAAAAAAATTATTTCAATTGAAAACTAATAATATTCTATTTTAAATGAATTGATGATCTGTTAAATAAATAGTTACAGATGATTATAAATAAAGACGATTGAAACCCATTGTTCATTTTTTTACACAAAACTAAACAAAGTGATATTTATTTACGAACCAACTTTATGTATTAAAAAATTAATCATGATTGTAAAAAATATTTACGAAAGTTTAGAAGTAATGCAGTAAAATGAACGATTAAATAACAAAAAAATAGGGATAATTAAAAGTATGAATTTCAAATAACTGTTAAAGTTTTTTGTACGCATAAGAAGTATGCATACAGTTTGAGAATGTTTCTAATATACATACTACATTGTTTTATTTAATAACTTAGTTCATACATAAATGACGTTAATATATAACATAATAATCTCGTTCCTTTAGGGGGTTTCTAGAATTTTTTTAAAATTACAGTAATATCAAGACTATCTACTTGTTACAACAGTTAATGCTAGTACAACATGATAATAATATCATGACTTCATGTTAACATCAATTTTAAATCTACTTTTTTCTTTTTTTTAAAAAAATATTATCTAATATAAAATAAACAGACTCGTTTTTTAAAAAAAGCAGGGAGCTCCGCCTTCTGCTCGCCATGTGTATCGATTACCGGAGGCTTTGCCCCCCACTCGCTTTACTCACTCCTTTCATAATACTTGTATTCATGAATGATGTTTATTTTTAATTGCTAAAATTCGGAATTAATCCTTTACGATCGAAGCAGATTGGTTACATTAATTTTGTAATGGAACTATTTTATAGTGTCATCTAAATGTGATGCCTACATTTGTGTTTTATTAAAAAGAAACTATACACATGTTTCTCTATACACCACTCTATATACACACATATGTTTTTTTTAAAAAAATAAAACACAAATCTAGACGTCAAATTAGGATGACCACTATATATTATTGTTTAAGAAATTTATTTACACTTAAAAAATAATTACAGCAAATGAATTATATGTACATGATACATTTTTGTATTTTTAAGAAAAATGTATTGAAGATTGATTTACTCATGATATATTATACAAACATATGTGTATGTATTATTTCTTAAAATGCTATTCTTGAAAAAAAAATCAATTTAACATAAATGAATTACATATTCTAACATATCATGACTTTGTAGAAGTTTTTCTGTAATTAAAAGTATTCAGTAGTAAATTGTTTATTTAATTTGTTAGTTTTATAATGCAACTCTCCTACTATAACAACAGGACCATCGAAATGCATATCACAGAATAAAGTAAATAATAAGTGATGATTGAACAGTTTTATAAAATCTTGTAGTGTTGGGGGATAAGTGGTTCATTTGTATTTACATAAAAAAAGAAATTTGGAAAGTCTAAACTTGTTTTATTATTATAAGCTAATTTAAATAAATAAATGGGAAATGTTATTATGTTACCATAATTTATGATTATTTTAAAAATCAATATTTCATGAATTCGTAAATCCATTCATTCAAATAAATACATGTATAAACATGTATGTTTATATATATATATATATATATATATATATATTCCAAGTAATAGTATTTGTATCGAAATGTTAAATGGATATAATTTTATTGACATTAATACCGGTTAATAAAATATAGTATTAACTTAAATACGTCGTTTCGTGTTATATATGAACGATAATATCTGACATTAACTACTAAACAGAATAGTAAAATTTTAATAACTAAACATTGATTTATTTTTTTAATATGAACGGACACAAATGTCAATGTAAATGAATGAATGTTTGTATATATGTATATATATATATATATATATATATATATATATATATATATATATATATATATATATATATATATATATATATATATATATATTAATTTAACTTAAATGTATGTAGTTTAATTGAAAATACATCCGTTTTGAAAAACAATTAGTTCTGTTAAATATACATTAAATTTATGACAACATAATGTTCATTATTGACAATACGAAATAAATTTATTGACTACGAGAAAATAATGACATCATCAATTAATTACTGTTTATTTTGAATTTTTTTTTATTTTAATTTGTCCGTTGTTATTTTTTTCAATTTAAATTACAGTTTTATATTTTTTGCTTACTATGCAATAACATGTTGACCGTTACAATATATAAAAAGGGGACCAAATAAAATGCTATACATTTTTCACGTTTCAAATGATGGATATTAATATAATATTTTATAAATAAATGAATCACTTATTACAATTCAAAATATTTTATAAAACCGTTCAATAATCTCTTATTGAATTTTATTCTCTAATGTGGTCTTTGATTGGTTTGCTATTACCTTTAAAGCGTATTGTAAATTCTTGATTATGATGTGATATTTTCATGTTAAAGGCATGGTTATAAAAATGTGCATTAGGAAATGAAGTGAACAATAAGCGTAGTTTTGAACGATTTTATAAAAATTGTTTAATGACGGTAAAAGTATATTAGTCTCACTGCCAAACGAAATGGGATAATACAATAAATACTTGTATATGTTTTTTTTTAAGTTTGTAATTTAATTTTAGTGTTTATGTGTGTATTTGAAAATTAATTGTCATTATATGCCGAAATAAAATTTTATTCCATTTGTGATATAATTTTTACTCTTATTAACCAGTTGCGCTGGCAATTAATTAACATACACGAGTGACAAATCCGTACAAAGCAATTCGCAGCGAGTTGGTATTTGAAATCATTTTTTTATAAAGTTTTAGACACACATTAATATTATAGTAAAACTCTTAAATTAATTAATAAATTGATTAATAATTTTTGAAAAGGAGTATTTCTTGGGTTTTAGTACGTTTGTTATTTTACCGAATAGAAAGAGGTATTAAAAAAATTTTCATATCCGTTAGATAAAAGAATATTTTTCTGTAACTTTTTGCAAATTTTCTCATTAAAAGAAAAGATGATAAATAGATATCTTGCAGGTCTACTCCACCCATACCATCATTGTAATCTAATACTAAATTAGGTTTTGTAATGTTTCCATTTTGGTTTGTATAAATTCTAATTTTTTTCTTTTTTGTTATAATCATTTCTGCTTAAGTAAATATATATCTTTTTTGTCCTTCCATTTTACAGCTAAGATACCATTGTGAGGTCTTAAAAGAACGTAAAATGTTTTTAATTTTGTCGCTACGAGATCTTTTAGCAAATTCTTTCTATTAGATTTGACTGTTCCGATAGTATTAATTTTTTGCAAATGTAATTTCCAATACAGTTTTGGTGACGAATACCAGTTATCTAAAAAGAGAGTGTGTACAAAATCAACTAAAGGTCTACATAAATCCAGTACAACATTTTCTGATGCTCTATTATCAGAATAAAATAGTTCTTTGATAAAATAGTTTTTTATAATAATAAAAAAAATATATTGTGTTTTGTAGTTATTTGATTATTATTCAATGAAAATATGTAAAATTAATGAAGTTCTACAAAAAAGCACTTGTATGCCTTCAAAACAGAAGTGTAACACTTGCTAACTGAACTCTGATGTTATTTTAACTTAGCAAAAATCACACGACGTGCTATGTACGTCTTATCGACATTTGGTACAGATAGCAGTTGACGTACATAGCACGTCATTCTAGCGCAACTGGTTAATACATATTAGAATAAATTTATTTTTATATTACATTTATTACTAAAAATCCACAGTGTACCTAAATTTAACTTTTTTATATATAATTTATTTTTTATTTAAATATAAAATATATGTTTCTATTGGATAATAAATTTTATATACGAATGTTATAAATACCTTGTTAAAAAATGTACAATTTTTAATAACTAATTGCTAGAAATGACAAGGGGACATTTCATAGTAGAGGATAATGTGATGTTTGTATGTGAATTATATCTATATTAATTTATAAAACGATAAAAAGGTCTGTAGTATGTAATTAATTAATGCATTTTATTGGTTCGCGTTTTTTTTACTCGAGTATAATACGTTTTTGCTTATTATGTAATGAATAAATTACCGTACAATCTTGAATCGATGTCTTTTTTTACATTCTACGTCGTTGCACAAATCAAATAATGTAAATTACATGCATGATTTCATTCTAATAACAATATTAATACTTTGACATAGTAAATATGTAATTAAATAATTTTCTCCTATACCATGTTACATACATATATAAAGTGTTAGGTATTCGAATGTGCTTCACGTTAAATAGAAAAAATATTTTGGTTTAAATTGTATTTCGACCTTAATTTTTTCAATAAAATAAGTACTTTTAACTTAATGAACATAAAAAATCTCAATTATTCATAACAATAGAATCAAATATAATATAAATACATATGTATAGATATTGAGAACTAAAGTGAAACAATATGCTAATTTTATTATAATATAACGTATTATTAATGTATTAATTTTTTCTACTAATTGTAAAATAATATTTGATTATCATAATCGAATTGTCTTTTTAACTTAAATTAATTAAAAAAATAATATTAGTACTAATAACTGAAATTTTGTTTTCAGATGTACTGTTACAATAGATTACATTTACAAAAGTAATTATTACAATAAATCCTGTCAATTTGAAATAAAAAAAGATAGAATAAATCAAATTTAATAGAATTTGAATTACGTTCCTAAATATTATTTAAATATTACAGAAGGTCGACATATAAGTATGGATTATCAATAATACTTATCAATAATAACAGATAATTGGCAGTTATTTTTAGTATTAAATATTCAGTGTACATACAACTATAGTATATTTTATTATACATTTATTAAAAAGTGTAAAAAAAATCACTTAGCATATTATCATTGTTTGCGTTTGATTATTTTATAATATAGTAGTGCACTTAAATATGTGTTAAATAAAATTTATGAACTGCACATTTAAACTTTTCACTTTTATTTGACATTAAATAATATATATGTATGCATGTGTGTATAAGTACTTACACACACATATGTATATATGTATGTGTGTGTGCATGTGTAATCACAAGTTCATTACACTTTCTGATTAAATATATAGCTGACAAACCTTATCACTTTTTCGCAGTTTTCATAACACTCGCCAAAAATAAATGTTAATTATATTTTTATTATTTTTAAGGTATATTCTATATAAAATATTTTTTAAAAACGATTAAATGAGAAGTCGATTTCAATGCATATGTTTTCAATTTTAATAAAAGTTAGTATTGTTTATTCAAAGTTTATTGATAGCCAGTATTCTTATATAGATGATATGTATATATAAATATTAGAGAGTAGAATTTTTTTTATATTTTGTATTAAACTTTAAAATCTAAAAAGTTATTCTCATCTTCTCTCATACATTATTTATTAACTTTCATAAAGAACAATTCAAATCAAGTGTCTGCTAGTGTAATTTTTAATATAGTACAATATTTTGAAAAAATCTATTGAAAAGTTTTTCTCATTTAAGGGGTTATACGCAGTTGCGAGGCGCAAAAACGACGTTTTTTTAGGAATTTTTTTTAGAAACAGTATTTATTTTGCAATTACAAATTTGAATAGATCCTACTTTCAAGAATAAAATAACATGTCGATCATAAAAAAATATTGAAGTGCACCGCTCCTGCAGACGATGTCCCGAACGACCTCCAAAAAAAGGCGCTTGGCGGTGAACTCCATATCGGCGGTTTGGATTATCCGAAATCAAAAAATATGGTCAATTCTTTTAAAGGATAGATTAATGCAGGTATTGAACGAAGGAATAATAAAAATTTTCATTTTTGACAAAATGGCGTCTACTTGAAAAAAATTTTTAGTTTTTTACTAAAATTTTCGCTCCAAATTGTTTAAAAAAAATAGTAATAATTTTTGTAAACCTTATTCCTTCGTTCAATACCTGAGGAATATATTTGAGAAGATTGTGTGAAAATTTGAGACCGATCGGTTCAGCCATTTCTGAGATATCGAGATCACCGACTATGAAAACACCGTTTTGAGATAAACGCGTTTGAAGTTTCGGAAGTAGTTTACACATAGTTAAAAAATTTTTTTCAACTTACATGGTATAATAAATATTTATCGGATTTACTTCAAATTTTCAGAGAATATACTCAAATATATGTGCATTCCGAAAATGCAAAAAAAAATCGATTTTTTGAAATTTCTAACTGCGTATAACCCCTTAATGCACATTTATTTCAAGAACGAGTTCTTTTATCGCTTCAAACATGAGTTATATTAGTGGGAAAAAATTAAAAATCTTCCATAAAGATGGAAAGAAGTTTTAATCTTAATGGAAATTATATTGTTAATTAAATATTAATAAATTGTATTAAAAAATACAATATTATTTTCTTTTACTTAAAAAATGAACATAACTTTTCGGCATACCTAATGATTTGTATTACCTTATATTTTATTAAATATATATATATATATATATATATATATATATATATTATCGTATATATTATCTAATTTGAAATTCATTAAATATTGAAATAATTATTTTTTAGAACCGTACATTGAAACCAAATCAAGATTAAGATTCACAGCGGTAAATTGGTAACCAGTTAATTAAAACAATGATTGTTAAATTACTGAAAATACTATAATTATACGATGTTATTATCGTTGGAACTATAACTCTTGAAAGATTTTGACTTCTCACACAATCTATTTTTAATAATAAACTTGATCAAATTCTTTATTTTTCCATCCTTTAATCTTATGGTCTTGAAATCGGTGAACAGCATATGAAGATTTATATTTTATTCATATTTATTTATTGTTTGTCTAATGACGAATATCTGATCAATTGTGTTTCTGTACGGATGAAAACAGTTTAGTATTCTTTTACAAGGTTCTCCATACATCTTTTCAATCGTTCATTTAAGACTCCAGTTAGAAGCTTATAAGGCACGTTAATTAAGCAAATACTTGTACTATTCTTACATACCAGTTTTCTGACATAGTCTATTCTTTCCATATCCATTTCTGAAAAATACATCTGTACTACTAACTATGCCATTATTCCATCTTTTTTGTAATATTTTATTATTTTTCAATCCTTGAATTACTTTTGCTAAATTAAACAATATATGTATGTATATAAAATATTTTTTTTATTACTGGCTATAATTAAATAGCAAGAAATGTATATTAACTCTAAAAAATTATATTGCAATTATAGTTGCATTTTATTTTATATATGTATGACTTAAAAGTGATGACAGTTATATTCATGAAAAAACGTTTTCTTTTTTTAAAACACGCATTTGTAATTATTACTACTTTAAGTTTCACACGTATTATTTTTCCATTCAAATAGGAATATATAAAATATTGATACAGTTATCATTTTATTTTTATATAACTTTTAATAATGATGAAATTACAATTATATTGTATTTTATTCAAACTTTACAATAGAATATAATAGCTATGTCATTGATTATATATATATATATATATATATATATATATATATATATATATATATATATTCTGTAATAATATCATTGTAAATAAGTAAAACAACCGTAATTTTTCAATACATGCATGCATGTTCACGTTTATTAATATTTAATATAAATTATATCTCATTCATTAAATAATTCTAATCCAGTTAAAGCACACAATATATAAAGTAAATAATAAGATTAATTGGCTATACAAGTATGCAAAAAGAATATATTTGAATTAAATTAATAGACATGTGAAGTACATTGACCATTTGCTTGTGTATAAATGTTTATAATAAACTAATATGGAATGTTTACTGCAATATACGCATGGCACGTTGTGTTAAATAACCGCAAACATATATATCGTGTTTGGTGGTTGTTAAAACAAACAGTAAACATAACTAGCATGTGATTTATACGCAGAATAGGTGCACTTGAGAAATTAAACATGAACAAAAATTATTCATAGGTATTTTTTTGATAGTGTAAATGGAATTTTTAAATTGAGGGTAATAAAGGAATCTGATAAAAAAGATATCAAAATATGACAAGCAAATTTGGCTCTTTAAATATTTTAAATAATTATTTGATCGATAATCTACATACACTCATGTGCAAAAGTGAACATACAGGGAATATTTTTTACAAAATGGTTATTTTTTCCTCTAGAGTATTTTCATCAATAAACATTTTTCTGATAAATTCTTTTACTATGGTAAGAATGTTTCTCTATATTTATTGTTGGTCATTGTTCAGAAAAAATGTGGAATCTCCCATTAATATTACTCCGCGTGAACAAAATTCTACATACAGTTGTATTTTAGTTCGTTTTTAGATATTTTTGAGGAAAGTTGTGAAATGTGTGTATTTTATAAGAACAATTTTTTTCTTTCATAATATAAAGAGGGGTTTGAATAATAAAAAAAGCAATTAAAGTCAATGATGTTCAAATGAAGTTGATATATACACCCGTCCTTCAATTTACGCGGAGTATCCGTCCACGTTGATTTGTTTTACGCGGAAGGAAATCGCGTAAATTGAGTCTGTCAGTACAATAGAAAAAATTTTGAAAATAAAAGCTAGTAAAGTTGTAGAAATACATATTTATTTCACATAATTTAACAAAAAAATAATGACGTTTTAAGAAACAAAAGTAGATAAATTTTATTCGGTGTCACTATTGCTACTGTAATTCAAAACAATCAACCTTTTATATATTTATATCGTACTTTAATACGTTCAAGTAAGAATTTGCGTCGCTCTGATATAAAATAAACTCTATGAAAAATTGTATAAAATGAAATCTGTCTGACCGCGTATAAAAAGTACCGCGTTAAATCAATACCGCGTAAAAAAAGTCCCGCGTAAATTGAGGGACGGGTGTATTTTTATATTTGAAAATTCACAAAAAATACTTATGATTAAACGAGAAAAAATATTAAAGAATAATTTAATATAAAACTAAGTAAATTTTAAATGTACTAAAAACAGATTAAGATATTATAAAATAAATAATCCATTTTATAAAAAAACAACAATTTTTTATATCAAAGTTATTTCTATATATAAATGTCAAATAAAAGAATAATATTTAAAACAAAATTTCTCGACAGTAAATGCATTTATAATAAAAACAGTTTCAAGTTGTATAAATTACGATAGACTTTTTGACAGAATTTCTATAGAAATAGCACTTTGTAAATTTCGTTAGAACAAAGTTTATCTTGAAACGGAATATTTCATTAGAATTTGTAATACAAACGTCATACACTTGTCAGTCTTCACAATTTTGAATAACTTGATGAAGTGATTAAAGATATTTTAGTTGTAAAATTTAATAACATGTTCGTACACAGAATACAGATAATATTTTAAATGTGTTTGGAATAATCATGTAGATTATTATCGTACAGTAGAAATCGAATATTTTTTTAAATAGTTGACATATTTTTTTGATATACTGATATACAGTTAAATAAAATGAATATACAATAAAAGTGAATGAATAGATTTTAGATTTTATATTCATCTTTTAGAAATATTGTATTTCAATAATGATTTTTTACATTAGTCTAAAAATCTATTATAGAATCAAATATTCTCTAATTTTTAATTATTTAATATCTTCATTTTCTTTAAACGTTCATTGATTTTTTTTTAATCTTTGTATATTTCTGTATATATATATATATATATATATATATATATATATATATATGTGTGTGTGTGTGTGTGTGTGTGTGTGCGTGTGTTTGATTCTTTTAAATAATTATTTAAAAGAAAATAGTATAGAGAGATAAATCATATTAGGTAAATGAATACTGATATAAAATTAAATTTAATAAATGTGATAAATACATATATATATATATATATATATATATATATATATATATATATATATATATATATATATATATATATATATATATACTGGGTAGTACAGTATATATATATATATGTCATATATATATATATATATATATATATATATAGTCCTCGTTTTTTATATATATATATATATATATATATATATATATATATATATATATATATAAATAATATATAATACATAGTCCACTACCCGAATAAAAAAATCTTCACCAATCCGCCTGGTCAGCGTGGTGAATACGACCAAATACCAATGAATGTTGTGTTTGTGATGTGGGCGTTATGATGATGATGATATATATATAATATAAACGTCTGTGTGTGTGTGTGTGTGTGTGTGTGTGTGTGTGTGTTTTAGAGATTCCCATAAGTAATGACGTATTTAAAATGAAATACATAAACAAGTTTATACAAAGTTTATTTTTTAATCAATGATATAATCACCATTATTATTTGTGATATTTTTCTATCTTATTTTCGAAGATGTAATGCCTCGTTTAAAGATTTTTTTTAAGAGAAAAATGATTTAAGGTGATTTTTGACTTCATTAACATTTGAAATGTTTTTTTAGTAACTGAATGTTTTAGCAACCTGAACAAATGATCAGATGAAACTAAGTCCAGTACGTAGAAAGGATATGGTAATACTTCCCACCCTAATACTTTGATTTTCTCCTGTGTGATTCTTGTTGTATGTGGTTTTACATTATCGTGCTCTGAGATTATATCCTTCCTGTTGATCAACATAGGTCGTTTTTCTGAGAATTTCTACGAAATATTTTTTTAACTGCTACCAGTAAACTTCAACAGTTATTATGTCTCCATGTTTCAGCAGTTCAAAGTTAATCACTCTATGGAAATCCCACCAAAAGCATAAAAGACCTTTTTTCAGAGTCAAACTGTGTTTTGATATTGAAACTGAAGGTTGATTTGGTGAAAGCCATTGTATAGGTCGCATGGTGTGTAGAATCCCTTTTTAATCTCCAGTTAAAATCTTAAGACAAATGACTCCCTGTTGTCCTTCGTTAATAACGAGTTACAAATTGCTACTTTCTGTTATTTGTTGATGGAAAACAGTTTCTATAGAAATCATTTCTCCTCTCTATTAACCTTTATCGGACGTTAGCATTTTCTACTTAGCTTTCCGCTAAGTCGGAGATATATTTGTGTGCTTATTGTAAGAGAAGAGTAACTAAGAGGTTACTTGATATAAAAAGATAGTTTTGTGCATAAAAATATTTATATTTACACTTTAAATGTCTTCGTCATCACTGTCGATTTCAATCCAATCTTCATCACAATCAGGAACAATTTCTTTTTCCACTTCGCTTTCCTCTTCACTTGAATATTGAATATGGATAAATTTTTTCTTGACTGAAATATAACATTTGTATCACTGTCTCCTTCATCACAGAAATTAAAATCACTTGCCGAATATTCAAAATTTTCACACATTTCACTACAACTATCACTGTTTCTTTCCATATTGCTATAGTTTTCTTTATTCATTTTTGAAGGAATAAAACATTATAAGTAAAATAATTGCTGAAATATGATAAAACGTGTTGTCTGCTATCGAGTAAAAATTAAACTGTAAAAACATACAGTGTGTACATTCAGCAATAAGGACGTTGTTACTTGTTCAGTCTTGTCACCTCGCACGTGACATACAACCGATAGAGCAAAGTTGTAATGTCACGTCAGAGGTGACATACGACCGATAAGGGTTAACCTTACCAACTTCTTCCAGATGATTGTATGCTGTTAATTGTGTAGACCCAAGTTGTGACAATTTCTAGATAGTCATTTTTAGATCTTATTAATAAAATCGACTGGTTCTTCATTTCGATGTGTATCAGAAAGGTCTTCCGCAAAATTTTTAAACTAATGATGATATTTATGGACTTCCAACGCATCATCATAGATATCAAACTTTTTTAACTGTAGTTGTTGAATTCAATTCACAGTGAAAAACTGAATGAGATACAATGTCGTACATGTTTTTTTGAGGGTTGAAATACTGCCATTTTGTCACAGTGGAGATCATTTGGAAATTAACTATGCAAACAGAAAGTTGAAAGACACTGATGTGAAATATCGCGAAAGTCAAGATAGAACATTTCTAAAAATAGTTTAGTATATGCGTCATCACTTATGGGAATCCTTTATATTTATTTATATATATATATATATATATATATATTTATTGCAAACAAGTTCTACATTTATATAATTTTATAAATTATATAAATACAGAATATTATGAATCATTAACAATTTTCGTGTATCTTAATTTACATTCATATTACATTAATAGAAGAGTTAATTTAATGAATCATTTACAATGTGTCTGAAATGATAATTTATCTTTAGCCATGACTACTCTAGTGACATTTACAAACATGATATTTATACTACATAAAAATTCTGTTTATATGTAAAGGAATAAACGGAATGAGTTTAAAATTTACGATGTTGATTTTAACATCAAAAATACATTTTATTGATTTTATTTACGTTTAATGAACGTTTAGTTATTTCAGAACGTGAAAAAGATTGAAGATTGAAAACGTTCGTTTATTTATATTTAACATTTAAAAAATGAACAACCTGGTTTTATAATATTAAAAGAGATTTAATGTTTACATATAAAGTATAAGATATAAATATAAAAATATTGATCAAATAGATATTTAATTCCATATTTATTAAATATTGTTAGTAATTTTTATTATTCTTCAATATTATTTTCATAATAATAGCACATGATAAAATATCAAAAATTTTCAACAATGTAAGATAATTTCATTTATTTATATCAAACTTGATGTTTGTGTAATACATTATTTTTATAAAATATATATTTCTATTGGAAGTATTTATAAGATGGATATATTTATATTTATAAATTAAATACGAGTAGATTAACATTCTTGTTATTATCGATTTCTTCCATATATATGTATGTAGGTATATACACATCTGTTTCAGGTATTTTATTCATTTTATTTATTTTGATTTCACAAAACAAAATATTGTATTCACATGAAGTAATTTACAGCGTACTTTTCTCTGATTAATTTTTATTACGAAATTTTAATTAATTATTTATTAAAGGAATGAATTTTAAGTATGAATTACTTCATTTATCATTTAAAACACTGTTTAAAATATATCAAAAATACTTTAGTTTAATTAAATTGTCTGTTCATCGGCTTTCAGGATTATATATTAAAATGTAAAGTATCATAAGAAGTTAATTTAAACATAGTATACAAACATGATTATAATTAAATTTCAATTATATTTAATCTATTTTTTCATTTATAAGATAAGTTGGTTTTTTAACAAATCTTATCTTATTATTTTTTTAGAGTCATCATTTTTTCATATCACTATATGCATACATATCTCTCTCTCTCTCTCTCTCTCTCTATATATATATATATATATATATATATATATATATATATATATATATATCAACATTCAACTATCTCTATAATATCATTTTTTTCTAGTAATCTCCACATTTCTTTATTTGTTACTATCTTTCTCTCTTTCTTCTAAAAACACAAAAACTCTTTAAATAATCCACTTTTACCAATTTCAATTGTTTTTAAAATTTATTTTAGTATCCATAACTCTCATCTACAAAATAGAAAAAAATCAACTATATGGTGATTCAAATGAGACCAAAAAGTTTAGACATACATTCACTTGCTTCCTATTATTTATTATTCTTTCCTATCCTTCAATCTCATTTGGGACACTCTACAGATGTTTTCCATTTTTTTAAAAAAATTTTATAGCAAAAATATTAATTCTATTAAATGTTATTAACATAACCAATTATTGGTTGTTTTGAAACTGTGGCTGATTCACTTTACACAAATGAATTTTAACCTCAACACCACAATAATTTAAAGTGTTCAATAATTACTTATTGTTCACTTATTATTTATAATTCAAAGAGATAGCAACGACCACCTGTGGTCAGTTGTTAGAGGAGTACCCAGAGGTAATGCTTCTAGCCGCGCAAATGCCTGAACGTCGCATGGATAGAAAGGAATGCATAATAGGAGCCTATCTCAAGTTCCAGTGGGACAAAGTGCCCCACTGAACTGTTGCAAAAACGTTTGACCAGGGGGAGCTCCAGCCACCGAGGTGGCTCTTGCTGGTCAAGTTTACCAAGAGTCGCACGAACCCTCACGAGGAAGCTCCAAACGGAGCAAGCAGACGGGACCGCTTGTGCTTGGAGTATTCATCGACAAGGTCGATAGTCCCCAACGCCCTGATGAGGGGGTTGTCGCTACATTCCGACCTCTCATACAGCCGACGAGCCTGCTCACGAACAAACTCATCGACCGTAGGAAGTCGGAGATCACGATGAAGGGTAGTATTACGAACAAAATAGTGCGCATCAGTCATTAATCTAGTGCACCTATTCTGGAACACCTGCAGCTTTTTCACATTAACGTGATTATATGCCCAGGCCGAGCTCGCAAACGTCATGATCGGTCGGATGTAGCTAAGATAAAGTAAACGCTTAGACCTCAGCGACAGCTTCGACTTCCTGTTCAGTAGCGAGTACAGCCTGCAGAGCTGTGCCTGAGCCTTCGCAAGTACATACTCAGTATGATTCTTGAAGGTCAGACCTCTATCTAACATGACACCAAGGTACTTGGTCTCCTTTGCCCACTCCACATCGGCACCGTTGAGCATGAGCGGGTCGGGCTCACGGTTTTTCCGCTGCAGAGGAGGTCGAAAAAAGACCGCCACGGTCTTCTGCACATTCACTCGGATCCTCCACGTTCTATAGAAAGCGTCGAGTTAATCGAGTTGAAATTGCAGCCGCTCGTGGATGCACCTCGGTTGCCATGACTGCGCCATGATTGCAACGTCGTCCGCAAAGAGGGCCGTATGCTGCTCGCACGGCACGTCGTTGACGTACAGATTGAACAGCACCGGCCCTAAGACACTTCCCTGTTATTTATAATTATATCGGCTGATGCATTTCGATGGCGACGGCATCAAGGCTCTAACGATCATGGGCGTCGCCTTCGAAATGCATCACCCGATATACTTATAAATAATAAGTGAACAATAAGTGATTATTGAACACTTTAAATTATTGTGGTGTTGGGCTTAAAATTCATTTGTGTAACCAATTATATTTTTGTTGTTGTTTTTTGTACTCGGTTCTTATTCTAAACCATTACATATCGGAACTGTATGTTCCATAAAACGTGATATTTATCGTTATTAATTCTTGTGTATCTGTTGCAATATTCAAATATTCGTTAATTTATTTTTTGAACATTATGTTCAATCCCCATCGTTGATATTCTGAATTTAGTTTTCTAATCATTATAATTTCGACGAAATTTAAAATGAATAAGTGTTCATTGTTCACACAAATCTCTAATGTTTGGTAAGTTTATTTCAACTTTTTTAGTATGAAATTCTATATACACAGATGCGCAAAAATATTCGCTATATAGGTAACATAAGCAACTTATTGATATAATTCAATAAGTCGTTAAATAAATAAAAAAGATATTTAATTGAAAATAAATATAATGAATATTATACTTATTATTAATTAATTTTTTTTTCATTTAACGACTTCATTGTATTATATCAATAAATTGCTTATGTTACCCATATGGCGAATAGTTTTGGACATCAGTTTAGGTATTAAATAAGGATGGTAAAGACCAAAATGCTTCTGCAATATTTTCATACGTGTAAGTCATTAATACATTGTCCCACTTTAATATACATACATACAATTTTCAATATAAAATTTACTGACAAATTTACTTCATTCCTTATTTATATCACTATTTCCCTCTTTATATATATATATATATATTAATATAGTTAGCTTATATATATTATTTATATATATATATATATATATATATATATATATATATATATATATATATATATATATATATATATAAATGTCTGATATTTTAAGGTAATCATTAAAGGATTTAAACAAATTTTAAGTAAATGAATATTTTTTATTTATATAATTTTCAGTAGACTGTGATAGTGATTTATGTAAATATAGTTATGGAAATTTTTGTGAATAATCTTCACTTTGTTTTTTCTTTCATTTGGAATAATCGATAATCATATATATATATATATATATATATATATATATATATATATATATATATATATATATATATATATATATATATATATATATATATATATATATATATATATATATATATATATATATATATATATATATATATATATATATATATATATATATATATATATATATATATATATATATATATATATATATATATATATATATACATATATATATATATAGTTAGATAGATATATACACAGTTAGATAGAGAAAGAGAGAGAGAAAGTTACTAGACTGAATTATGTTTCACATGAATATAAATTTAATGATTACAAAATACTATTATTAGAGTATGGTTATGTTGGCTTGAATTAAAAAATAAATAAATTAGTGAACAGTGATGTTATATGATGCGAGTAAAACTTTACAAGTTTGGTTTTCCTCGTTGTAAATTTGCATCTATCTTTTAATATTAAATAATTTATGTTCTTTTATTTATTATCAATAATTGAGAAGGCGAATAATTAATGTCATCTTTTGTTGTTATATTCTATTTTATATTATTTATATAATTAAGTCATTACAAATTCAAATTATATTTTTATGCATATGAAAACCAATTATCTTAAAATTATAATTCCTTTTCTCTCTCTTTCTCTTCATATACAAGGACACACTCATTCATACATACACATACACACACATACACACACAGACATATATATATATATATATATATATATATATACACCCGTCCCTCAATTTACGCGGAGTATCCGTTCCACATGGATTTGTTTTATGCGAATGAAAATCGGGTAAATTGAATCTGTCAGTACAATAGAAAAAATATTGGAAATAAAAGCTAGTAAAGTTGTAGAAATACATATTTATTTCACATAGCTTAACAAAAAAAATAATTACTTTTTAGAAAACAAACGTAGATAAATTTTATTCGGTGTCATTATCGCTACTGTAATTCAAAACAATCAACCTTTTATATATTTATATCGTGCTTTTATACGTTCAAGTAAGAATTTGCGTCACTCTGATATAAAATAAATTCCATGAAAAAGTGTATAAAATGAAATCTGTCTGACCGCGTATAAAAAGTGCCGCGTTAAATCAATACCGCGTAAAAAATGTCCCGCGTAAATTGAGGGATTGGTGTATATATATTATACACAAATATGTACATATTTGTGTATTTAAAAATATTTTTTAAAATATATACAAGAATACTTTTATTTGATGAAACATGTAATTTTCTTTATATACTTAGTATATATCGGGTAATAAATGTATTTGTGACATACATATACTGCAACAAGATGACGTTCTTGTTGCTGTAAAGATATGTCAATTGTAAGGTTGACGTTTGGCACTGAAATCAATATTGCTTTCATATATACATATATTACTATATTTGTAATCCATTTTAACAATTATCTGCGGTACTGGACTATTATTACTATAATTGCAAAATTAACACATATACATATGTAGACATGAGTGAAATATGTGTTAACACGATCAATTGTAATATTTTAAATTTTCTAATACATATAGTATGTATATCATTAAGTTATTTAAACACTATTGAGTTGTTTTTTTTTATTCATAAATATTTATTGTTAAATATCGTATAATTTATCACTGTCTCATAAATAATCATTAAAAATAATTCATTTTTATATCACATTATTATAGATAATTCAATTTTTTAAATATTATTTTTTCTCTCAAATTATACTTATCTTTTCTTTTATTTTCAATAAAATTATTATCTTACTGCTATATGCTGTTGTTTTTTTGTTATTTCAGATAATATAAGAGGAAATATAAAAAAATACCTAACCTATTTGTTTTCGGTTGATAATATCAGTATGAAACATAATTTTATTTACACTGGGTATTGTTCTACGTAAATATTTTATGCTCAGTAAATGTAAATCTCATCAAATAAATAATAATACAATTTGATGTGCGAATTAAATTTTTCTAACAATTTATTAGATAATATTCGGTTCATTTTTCATGATACATTATTATTATATATTGAATTTATTTTTAATTTCTAATAACTAACTGATCCACAATTATAAACTAAGATTTCAATTTATTGAATTTTTATGCCAGTACAGTCATAGGTAAATCTGAATCTGTGACACGTACTTATGCTATTTCATTTGTAATAATTTTATCGAATTATCAATATTATTTCTTTTTATAATATTTTTAATCTATATTTATATATTTTTCTCTAATAAAATTTTAGTAAAATTATCTTCAATCTTGTACACTACTCTCTCTCTCTCTCTCTCTCTCTCTCTCTCTCTATATATATATATATATATATATATATATATATATATATATATATATATATATGGTCATCCAAATGTGACGTCTAGATTTGTGTTTTATTAAAAAAAAACTACACATGTTTCTTTTTAATAGAACACAAATCTAGGAGTCACATTTGTATGACTCAATATTTTTAGATTACATTTTTATTGAATCTAAAATCTGAGTTTTTTAACATTTTAATAAAATGATTTGGTAAATATGCCAATTTTCCGCAATCACTTTCAATAAATCTAGTGTAATAAAAATATATTTCAAATTATCAAATTCTATATAAAACTATCAAATAACCTTTCAAATCATATTCAACACTTGCATATTTATAACAGTGTTACTACAATTAAATGACTATATCATCTGTTGTAAAGTGGATAAAGATTTCACAATCATTAATAATATATGCATTCGTATTGTCTATTCTTACTTTATTACGTATTACAATACTATGCAAAATTGTTGTAAATTTCTATTTATAATAATAGGTAATACTGACAATCGTTTGAATAATAGGTGTACAAATATGTGAACATAGTTTCTAATTTTATGTGAAATTCTGATTAAAAAATAAATAAAGAATAATAACTAATATTTATTTATTTTCTAAAATAAAGTGTATATATGTGTACATATATACATAAATACATACATTCATACACACACAAATATATATATATACATATATATATATATATATATATATACATGTGAGGGAGGGGGGATTTCGAAGAGCAAGTCATTTTTTAATTTGAAAAAAACATACTTTGCTTTTAATTATTTTTCATTTTTTCCTTTCCCAGAAAAAAATTAACTTTTATAATGCTTAAGATACACCTTATCAGCGTGCTATAATTAAGCATTACGATTTGATGGATATTTATATCATAAGCAATTGTGAATTATTTAAAATTAAAGATAATTTTAGCTTATTTAATACCGCAATTACTCTACTTGCACTTGTATTTAAGAGTTGAATTTGATAAAAAAACTGATGATTTTTTCTATCGAAATAATTATGAAGCAGGTTTTATGTAAATCACCTGAAACTTTGTCAAGAAGAGGTTCTGAACAATTAAGAATTTCAAATTGAATGATGAATCAAATTTTGAGGATAGATAATTATTTTTTTACACAAAGTTTAATTGGTGCGGGAGTTGCAATTCTCAAACTAAAAACATTATATAAAATATGCCTATGTTTCTCTCAATATATTACGAGGGTGGTCCCAGAAATACCCAATCCAACAAAGATTTTGATTTTTCAACATATCTCCTTTCAGCTTATACTTTTCAATGTTTAATAAGTTCGATACCCTTTTATAATAAGAATTCAAAATACCCATTAAAAATCGTTAAATCTTTGATAGCCATTTTTTCAAGTTTGGGAACAGAAAATAATCCGAGGGGGCTAATCTTGAATACATGAGGTGCAATTCAAACTTTAATTCATTAATTTTGCACTTGTATTTAAGAGTTGATTGCTATGTTTAGATAATCAAACGTTGCAATAACATAATACTCGCCGTTGATAGTTTTTCCTTTTTGATAGTTAAAGATTATCCCACGTGACAAAAAAACATGACCTTGATGCAGATGAAAGTCTTCGCCTTCATGGAGCTGGTTCTCCTTTTCAGTCCATTGTTTTGAAGTTCTTTTGTCTCGGGTGTGAAGTGATGGACTCATGTTTCATCCATGGTTATGAAACGGCGCAAAAATCTGCTTTATGTGAAATCGCTAAACCTCAATTGAAACATCTTCAACACTGTTTTTGTCAGTGCGAGCGAAAGCACCCAGCACACAGTTCGATGTACTGCACAATTACTATGTCTGCTAGAATTTCATCCAACCGCTTTGTGACCATGATGAATCGAACTGCGATGCTCGTCTTGGCAGCTGACGGCCTCGTTTAAACTCTGCTACCCAATATTTTTTTAAACGAAGGAGCAGACTCACAAAGAATCCAGTTCAGCTTTTACATTGGTTGGGCTGAGGCCTTTCAAATAAAAGTATTGTATCACGAAACGATGACCAATCATTTTCAAAACTGAAAACTTTCACTATTGATGGCTGTCAAACAAATATAAACAATGTCCTCAAACTTGAAAGATATGCGCTTTATAGATTGTGTACTTTCTAATACAGTGATATTTTTCAAACAACTACCGCCATCTCTAGGTCAGGCCGGGTACTTATGGGACTACCCTCGTATAAAGTATCAAAGAATTTCCAACAAAAATAATGAGTAATTAAGCTCATTTTGATTAGGGCAGTTTTATCAATAAATAAAATTCAAAATTAAGTAGATTACAAAATACAAATTTCAATTACATAAGACTGCTATTACGAGGGTTGCTATTTTTTTATAAAAAAGATAATTTTATACACAAAATAAGTTTAATTATATTAATTAATAGTATATGTATTTTTTTACAAAAAATGCATTTTTCAAATTTGGAATTAATAAATATATTTCCAAAATTATATTTTTGAAATAATAGTGAAATAAATTTTAATGAAATTAATATTTTTAATACAACTATTATATTAATTTTATGGTAATGAGCTGATTCAGTTTACTAGCGAAGTATGTTTTTAATGTATATGTAAATATGTAAATCGTTGAACAAATTTTGAACAGTAACTATATGTCAATGCAAATGTTATGTATTATTTTATATTTCATATGAGAATGTTTTATTATCCGGAAATAAAGAAAAAGTAAATTGTGAAACTTTCTCAGGAACATTAACTTAATTCTCAATTTAACTATCAATTATTAAAATCAAGAATTTCGAAAATGTTCTTATTTTTTATTATTTTTAGAAATTAAAAATGAGTGTGAAATATTTAATTATTTCCGATCATTCTGTTTTATACTAAATAATTCTGAATTAATTTGAACACTGAATTTATGACAAACACACACATACACTCACACACACACACACACAAACACACACACACATATATATATATATATATATATATATATATATATATATATATATATATATATATATGTATGTATATTAAAATCAATTCTTTTATAGAAACTGGGAAATATAACATTTAAAAAAATACTTATTTTTGATATCAATTCACATTTGTTTTTTATAAAATTATAAATAATATTGACCGCTACAAAATTGTAAAGGTCAATTATTACATTACTCATGTAATTTTATTGTATCATCCTCAGTGAAGGTCTTCACATTCAAATTAAAAAGTAGAAATAATTATTAGTGAACAATAATTAATATTAGAACTCCTATTATTAAGTATACTGTTCTATGCAGATGATGTAATTTATTATTAATTTAATTACATATATTACTATTAACTTAATGAATATGAACATTTATCAAACAAGTATTTATTTGTTGTTTTGGAACTGCGGCTGATTCACTTTACACAAATGAATTTTAACCCCAACACCACAATAATTTAAAGTGTTCAATAATCACCTATTGTTCACTTATTATTTATAATTATGTAATCTATAATTATATCGGCTGATGCATTTCAATGGCGACGCCATCATCGTCAGAGCCTTTACTGTTAACAGGGGTTAAAATTCGTTTGTGTAAAACAAGTATTTATCATGGACATGAAATTATTTTTTCTTGATTTTTGATAAATTGAATAATTTTGCACTTAAATATTTCAGTAATTTTTTTATAAAAAAAATCAGCAATATATTTTTGATTTTCTACATATAATTCATTATCCTTTTTAGTACAATTACATTATTCTTTCTAAAATTTGCTTACAACTCTGAATTTGGCTTTCAATTATAGTCTATGATTAAAAATAATGTAATTTTTATTTTTCAAAAGGCCAATAATTAGTGCTAATATTTTTTTAAAAGTTTTATGGACTCATAAACTTCAAAATGCAAGTAATAATATAATAAAGTAAAATCAATTTGTGAAAAAATATACCGAATAATTGAGATAAATTTGAATATAAAAATTAATTTTAAAAACGTAAGAATGAGGAGATATAAATTGGGTATTATATAAATCGCAGATAAACTATGTATACTTATGTGTTTATGTATAAATGCATTATATATATATATATATATATATATATATATATATATATATATACATATACATATAAACACTTATATGTATGTTTACAAATAGATGTATTTGTAAATACATTTAGTATAAAAAATTGACATTGTTCCAGATGATAATTACATATACCTGTCTCAGCTATAATTTCGTTAAAAACATTTGGTTTTCTTACCTGACATCGATCCTTCTCAGAAAATACCTGCTTAATTATTTGTTATAAAGACAGATGTGTACGAAATTATTAGTTATTTCATTTATAATTTTAATTCAGTACACGTAAAGTAGAACAATTGCAAAAACTGTATATAGCATAGTCAACATTTTTAAACCTGAAGTTCAAAACACATTGTTTTTGTTTCGTAGAATAATAATAACATAGTTGAATTTGAATATATTTTCGATTTTTAATGAACTATTCGTGTTACAATTCTATCTTCATTAAAAGAGAAAACATTTTTTACAACAAATTATAAATTAAGAAGTTAGATCTTTGTGATATTTTTTTTATAAATTTAATAAGTTCTAGTTTGGAACTATGGTCAAATCACTTTTAAAATTAATTATTGCTAATAAATATTTATTTTACCTAAGTTTTTAATAATTACTTTTTATTTTGTTTTTATGTATTTCAATTATATATGTAATTATTATAGTACATTTTTTTTAAATTTTTTAAGATAATCTATGAGTAAATTCCAAAAATAATAGTATTGTAATAAAGTATACAAAAGCAACTTAAATAAAAGTATTGTATTGACAATATATAATTATTAAACACCTTTTGTACAAACAAAATCATTGTGCAATTTAATAATATATTAAAACAAATTTATTAAATATTTATAACAGATATTAGTATTTTTTTAATGTAAATATGAAAAATACAAAAAAAGGAGGACGAACTTATTTTTAGAAAAAAGAATCATCAGTTTATATGTTATAAAATAATTATTTCGTTCTGAAAATCGTAACAAGAAGTATAAACTTATTATTCAGTTCATTGTTCATTTTCAAAGAAATATGTTTTTGAAATTGAGTACTAAAAATAGAATTATGAATTGAAGCATATACAATAATTGATTAAACTTTAGAAAAGTTATATTTTATATTGTATATTTACATATATATATATATATGTGTATTTATATATATATATATATATATATATATATATATATATATATATAAATATATATATGTGTGTGTGTGTGTATGTGTACATATTTGTGTATGTATAGAATACTTATTAATATGATTAATTTATTCAATTTTTGGTAAGATAAATAAAGATAAATATATTTAATAGTTTGTAATAATACAATATATTTATAGTTTATATATGAAACATATAAATGCACACAAGGATAGATACTAGGAATAATATGTAGAGATAACGAGAGAAATCAGTGTATTTGAAAGAAAATAAAATTTATGGACGTTATAACAAAAAAAAAATGGACAAAAGAATTATTAATTGTGAAATTAGTCATAAAAATACTTTAGAAGAGACCCATGAATACATATGACAAAGACATAAGGAAATTCGTTGCTGTGGAATGGAAGAGGAAAGTACTGGATTGCTAGAGAAGTATTTATTTTTAGCAGCAGAAGAAACTGATGATATATACACAACACACATACGTATGTGTGTTCAAAATAATCGTTACAATGATAATATTCAATAAAAATATCTAAAATTTAAGCTAGTTATCTTATCAATTTAATTCGATTAAATAAGAAATGTCATTGATAATGAAGTAGGGTATGAAGAATAATATTTTCAAATTTATATTTAAACACGCTTGTACAAAATATTTATAAAACAATATTTCCAAGTGGTTTTATAAAGAAAACTTTGTTACATATTTTCATTATTAATATGAATGAACTGGATTTATTATTAAAATAAAATTATCAATCACCAACAATTACAACTCTCCGACTGAATATCTTGTTTACATAAATAAACTCAATACCATGTAAACAAGCATTAGTTTTTATCAACAGAAAATCAATGCGCTTGCAAAATTTTATCAAACATGATATTGTCCAAAGTACTGTTATATGTTAATTTTTTATTATTATTACATTGGAATGTTACCGATTATTCAAAAAATTACATGATATTCAGCGCGTTCGATTTCATAAAAAACAGACCAATTTGTGATTTATGAATTATGTTCACTTTCTAATAAAGAAAATTTTAAAAAAATGTGCTCTGAAAAATTAATACACTTGTATAAATTTTTTATGAAAGATAATGTACTATCAGATATTAATTGCATAGTGTGTAAGTATTGCATATGAAATTAAGCTTCATAAAGTAATTTAATTATATGATTAAATAAATTCAATCGATAAATTATCGATGCGTAAGTATTACATTTTTTGATTTTATTATAAAACTCTAACTGATAAATTCAGACTATCTCGCTGTCTACTCTTCGCAATTTCGGTCGTTTAAACCGGTAGTTCAAGTTATGCGGGTCGTAATTTCACTTTGATCTATGTTCTTTGGCTCAATGAGCTTACCAACGAAGCTCATCGATAATCGAACTCTAAAAGCCGAGCAACTATTGACTGATTTAAACGATTTTTAATACAATTATATGAGAATTTCTCTTTAAACAACTTAAAATTAAATAAATTAAACTACACTAATCTTTATTTTTTTATCGGCATATTTAAACACTGATAATTGTTATTTTTATTTGATTCACATATGTCATCAATAAAGCAATCATTTTTCCAAAGCAGAAATAAACAAATATGACTACTTATAATTTAATCAACACAAAAGGTTATCATTTTCATGCAGAAACAATATTTTCACCACGAAACAAGTAACTGAACAAAGAAGAAAATAGGGTTATTCATATCATATTTATGGATTTAAAAAAGGAGTACGATACTATGTCTATCATGACTCTATATCATTTATTATAAAAAAGTGAAGTTAATAAAAATGAATAATAAAAAAATCTATATCAATATGAGATAATAAAAATTAAATTACGAGTATAGTTTTTAGATCTAATAGGTCTTTCCACACCAGTCAGCATGCATACAGTATTCACGCCCATTACCGCTCGTCTCACACCCTCTTATCCTCAAACTCCCCCACCTAAAAAAAATAGTTTTCTGGTAAGAGCGTGTGAGACGAGTGGTAATGGGCCGTGAATACTGTATGCATGTTGATTAGTGTGGAAAGGCCCAATAAAATTATTAAAAAGACCATACTAAAGATATTACATTTTCTCAACTCTTATAATTTATTTGAATGAAGTTTTAAATGAATGGTAGAACAAATGCAAGATAATGAGAATAAAAGTGAGTGAAAAAGATTTTTTATGTATTTTATTATTTACTGACGATCAGATTATTTTAGCATTTGGTACGTTTAATATAAATTATATGATTTAAAAATTAGAAACGAACAATCATTGAACAGACGTAGGATGAACTTTGAGGAAACCAAGTACTTGCAAGTTGGCAATAATAAAATAATATTGATATAAATGAACAGGGCATCAACAAAAATATTTTTGAGTGAAAAAATCAAGGGAAAAAATAATAAAAAAAAATTTCCATGAAAAAGTTACAGGTCAAATAAATTATGAATTAGTTAAATTCTCTGTTGTAGTCCAATCAAATTAGGAAGAATTTAGGAGAAAGAACTCTATAAATCACACTGTAATTCACAGAATTATTATATGAAATTATAGATCATCACACAAAGAAAAAGAGACAAAGATTAATAGCTGTGGGAATAAATGTTATGAGAAACTGTCATATATTGAGAATATAACGAAAACAAACAAAGAAATAAATGAGAGTAGACAATATGATAAATGTGACAATGATAGAAGAAATGAAAAAACGGAGACTGACACAAGTTGGTCAAATAAAGAGAATGGATCCAAGTCACTCATCAAAAAAAGTATGGGAATGACGACCATATGAACGAAGATGAAGAAGGAGACCATGAAAAAAATGGAAAGAACATGTGAAGAAAGATATTGAAAGAGGAGGATTAATAAATTATGGTTGGATAGAAATTGTTGGAAAAAAGAAGTGAGATATAATCTAGAGTACTATAAAAAACTTGCTAATATAGGATGTTTTTTTAAGCGTGATAGAACTTTAAATTAAATCCCTATCGAAAATTCTTCTAACTTAAAAAACTTCTCTACATGTATGTATATGTGTTATATATATATATATATATATATATATATGTGTCTATTTTTTAGGTTAGATAGAACTTTCGATAGAGATTAAATTTAAAGCTCTATCACGCTTAAAAAACATTCTCTCTCTCTCTCTCTCTCTCTCTCTCTATATATATATATATATATATATATATATATATATATATGTATAATTTTCATTCCAAATATTTTCATCGATTAATATCCAAATTTAATAGATTAATTAATATCCATAATAGATAATAAATATTGATTAATTAATATCTAAAAAAGTATCTTTGTATCATTTAAAATGGCATTTATACATGTATGTATGAATATATTTATATAAGAGAACTATATGTGTGTATGTAACTAAGCATTAGGCATTAGTATATGTGTGTGTATTTATATTTATATACATATATACAGAGTGATCCAAATGAAGTCTATACACATTTACATATTACATTCTTCAGTCTCATTTTGGTCACCTACATATATATATATATATATATATATATATATATATATATATATATATATATATATATAAATGAATATATATTGCCCTTGAAAATGTCACACATAGATAAAATAATGGTATTAACTATATAAAGTATGAGTTTAACGTGCGAACACATGTTTAAGAGACACGTGAATTTTTAATGCATAATAATGTACATACATACATATGTATATGCATAACATGTAGATATCATCAGAGTGATAAAGTGCATTAATGTTTAAAATAACATTGCACTTATTTGCATTTTTATACAGTGGCGTTGAGGTACAATGATGTTCATTGATAACAGTTTATTTTGCATAAATTATTATATAACTGCCATCCGCGAATCATATACGCTTTTGTAATGATATACTTTATTTTTTATTATGTATTATATTATTTTTCAGTTAAAGATATTATGAGATTAGTATAAAAAAATATTTCATACCTTATTAAATTTAATATTAAATAGATTAAAGTCACTTTCAAAGATAATAAAGTACTGCCATAATACTGACTGAAATATAAAATAAAATTTTAATACTAAACAGCAATAATTTTCAAATTAGAAACTAATTTATCTTTAAATTACATAACATTTTTTTTTTTTTGAAAAGTTATTAGTTTCATAAATATTAGTATAACTTTAATAGCACTCACTTATGAATAAATTTGTGAACAAATTCACCTAATGTCATATTATGACTGTTAGTTGAGGAAGTTAAAAATGCTATATGACTCCTATAAGATTTTAATGATTGTTTATTTAGTAAAAATTAATCACTTTTCAAACCAAACGATTTTAAATGCTTCAGTATTTGGAGAAAGAAATTTGATGGAATATTGTTTATAGTCCAACAACAAAATGTTTAGAGAGTCATACAACAAAAGTTTCCGGATGTAAAATAACAAAATGAGTTTTAATTTAAAAAATATAAATTTTTGATTCTAAGTATTTTTTTAGCTGTCGATGACTAATGTATTATAGAAGAAAAACGAATCTTACTTTAAGGGGGAAAATAGGTGTAGAGGCTTCAAAAAATTCATTTTTTTCATAAATCACTTGTAAAACTATTCAAAAATATACTCTTAAAATTTCAAAACAAAATTCCAATTCGTTCAAAAGTTATAACCGATTAAGTGAGTGTCCCTCGTTAATAAAGGTCGGAGCGTTTTGTTTTCAAACGCGTTTTTTTCGAAACGACTTTTTTCGAATTTGTGTACACTCTAGCTTAAAAAGTTTTTAATCAATCATTTTGAAATTTGGCATATAGTTTCTTTATATAAATACGCTCTATTTGAACCTAAATCCTAAACAATATCTTTGTTTAAAGTATTTTTTATTGTAAAAAAAGTACGAAAAAATGGTAAAAAATCATGCTTCATGTTCACACCCCTCTAAAAACTACTAATTTTCAATTTTTTTGAGGAGAGTGAGGTTCACATAGAAGAGACACATATAAAAAAAGTAAATTCTTTGTGCAATTGATTTCAAGTGAAAATTGCGATCTCCAAGATGTACACAAATTGCTCAGTCGGATGGTGACCTACAATGTACAGCAGCTGATATCTCCGTTAATTTTCGAAGAAAATTTTTGAAAATTTCAGAATATATTCTTAAATATATGTATAAAATGACCTCACAATATCAATAAATTATATAAATTCTTTATGTGTTAAAAAAATTCATGAAAATCACTGCAAAAACGCCGTCCTACACCTATTTCCCCCCTTAAGTCATTGAGAAATAATTTTATAAAGACAAAATTGAAATAACTGAAATTTGTCAAATTATTCAGACTTTTACACAGTACTATATATGTTGATAGTATATATTTGTTTTTAAATAAAATAATGAAAAGTTATTTAAAAGAATTTCGTTCGGTAATGAAATGATAATATTGTCTGATTAAGACTTACATATATTTAAATATAAATTATCTATGAGATAACACAATATGATAGTGTAAAGAAGAATCTAATATTAGAAAGTATTAAAAGTGGGACATTGATTATGTTCAGTGTTTAACGTAAACGACCACGATTGAAATTTTCAAATAGCGTTTCAATCGAACGAAATAAACAAATAATATCAAAAATAAATAAAATTAATGCCCCATACGTACGATCAGGGGGGCATATTGGCTCGTAATGTTCGCAATTTACTAGCAATAGAATAATATTAGCATGTCAAGAGACTGAACCAATCGCATTGTATTTGACATAACGATTGTGATGTCAGTCTGCTTACGTGTACGTTGGTTGGCGCGTGTAAATGATCGCATAGAAAATGACAATTCGATTGGAAAAATCATTTTAGCTGTTGTCAGGTGCAATGCACAAAAACAGACAAACATATGTCTGTACATGTCAATACGCGTTCAACAAAATACAGGAAAAAACTCATTCAACACGTATTTTACATATTCGGATCTCGCTGTACAATATTTTGTTATACATTTGTACAACACACATTTTTATATCAATTCCACATAATAAACACAGATAACAGTCGCCATAATATTTCAATTAAATAGATCAACAAGGACGAATAAAACGAGTTTAATTAAATACCGAGTTTCAACAAGCTTTCACTACTTTTCTATGTATTGTGAATGTTTTCTATTTTGTTTGTGACGTACATACATACATACATGTATTGCTGGTATTCAATGTTCGTTCGTAGACCAGATGCGGTAAAATGTTTCTTTTAATTAAACAATTTTTTTATCATAATTAGATTTCTATCTTGATTCATTAATTCTATCTTTATTTTTTTGTATGTATGTATATATATATATATATATATATATATATATATATATATATATATATATATATATAGGGTTTTTCAATAAGCGTTTCAAAAGTTTAAATGAAAATAAAATAAAAAGTATTTAATTAATTAGTATTTTTTAAAAATTTTAAGCATATTCTATGGTATTATTGATTGAACACAATTTCACTCATATGACCACCACGACTTCGCTTGTCATAGTGTATTTGTTTAGTCCAATTTTAGTCATTCTTTCACGTATTTGTGGTCCAATTTCATAAATTACATGTGTAATGTTCATTATTAATGCTTCTGTTGTTTGTGGTTTAACAGCATCAATCAATGATTTCACATAATCCCATAGAAAATAATCCAATGGAGTTAAATCACATGATCTTGGTGGCCAATTAATAGATCCACTTCGTGAAATAATGGACTCAGTAACTCTTGTTTCAATAAGTCTATTAAAGTTTTTACAATTTCTAAGTGTTGTTGAAATGTTAAACGTTTCATGATAATTTGCTAAACTATACTGAGTTAAAATGTCAAAATAAACCTAAAAAAAATCAAATATGGTTATCACCAGCTGTCAAAGTTTTGACATTTTTATTGGAAAAGCCTATATATAGGGTCATCCAAATGTGACGCCTAGAGTTGTGTTTTATTAAAAAGAAACTATATACATGTTTCTTTTTAATAAAACACAAATCTAGGGGTCACATTAGGATGAGTCTCTATATGTACGTGTATATATATATTTATTGTTGGAAATTAAAATAAATATATGAAAAATTATAAATAAAATCTCAATTTCAGAATAGTAAAATAGAAACATGGAAATTTGTTTGTATTTTTTATTGAATACTATATTATACTAATATTTTTATATTTAATTCAATTAAACTTTTATTAGGTTAAAAAATGACAAAAATAAAATGTCAAAAACAAATTGTATACTAAAATATTATACATAAATATGTATAACGAAAATAAACTAAAATTAATTTAACATTGTGATATTAATTTCTGCTAGTAATTAATGTAAATAAAATGTCAATATTATTTTTTTATAACATGACCTTTATTGTTTGTTTTAGAATTGTGGCGGATTCACTTTAACACAAATAAAATTTTAACCTCAACACCACAATGGTTATAAAATGTTCAATAATCACTTATTGTTTATAACGATGTCGGCTGATGCGCATTTCGATGGCAATGCCATCATCGTCAGAGCCTTTTTATTAAAATCGTTATACAAAAATGTTAAAATCGATTTTTTACAACCATTGTAGTGTTGAGGATAAAATTTTATGACCTTTATTTTTTAAGATTGCTTTACAATGAGATATAGTGTTCACTAATGTCTGACATTTTTCAACTGAAATTTTGTACCAAGCAATTTTTATTATTTGTCATAATTAAATGTTAATTTTATTTATTTACATTTTTTTTCGTCTGATAGAAATTTTCATATGATTCCGTAAATTTTCTAAGGAATTAATATCTAGAGCTACTTTAAGAGTTATACACTAGTCTGATAAAAAATTGTTTAGATTCTTAGACGTATATTTTGAATCATTGTTACGTTGACAATGATCCAAAATATACGTCTCAAAAAGACCCAAAATGTATAAGACATAAAAAATAAGACTCAACGAAGTGGTATATTATCATTTGAGTATAATAATACAAAATGTCGATGGATGTTAACCTAAACATCCGATGC
>CP092088.1:20805006-20855006 GCA_029203775.1 Neoneuromus ignobilis | reverse complement strand
AATTAACATAAAACAAATATACAATCTTTTATCCTAATTTAAATTCCAATAGATTTGTTTATTTACAAAAAATATATTCTTGTTCCTTCTAGTTAAAATGTCAATGTTGTTTCTTTAATTTTGCATTTTATTGCGTGACCTTATTACTATATTAAATTTTAACTAATAATAATTTTTGATTTCATAAAAATATTAAATATTATCCTAATTTACGAAATGGATCTTAATGTTTGTTGATTTAATGACGTTTGAGATCTCGTAAACAAATTGCGAGATGGTTGCCATTTATAAAATATATTTAACAATTTAGATTTTGGTTTAGCGTGACCTATTTTCATTACGAAACACGATGTAAGTTTGTCAGGATAAATTTCAAATTATTCTCAATTGATACGAAATTAATATAGTGCCAAAACTGCAACATCATCAAATTGTACTTAAATACCATAATAGACAAAGGTCATTTTTTATACAAGTATAGTTTTGATGTTATGATACAAATTGTTATTTGTATTACAAATTAAGCAATCACAACAAAATATTCATCAAATAAATTGAAAATTGCAAATGAAGAAAATAAACTCTACATTGAAAATCTAAATTACAATTGACATGAAAGAATGAACATAATCAAATATTAAATAAAAAAAACCGTACATACTATACATACGTAAGTATTAAATGGAATAATATTTAATTAAATGTCTAGTCTAAGAATTAAGAATAACTGAATTAAGGTCTTTAATTATGAATGAATGTCTTAAGTTTTTTGAGCTGTTGAATTTCTATTATAATAGATTTTGATGTTTACAGTTTATTACTTATTTTTATTCGTAACGCAAAATTATATACTTATAATAATACTATATATATTATACACATAAACAAATATATAAACATATATATGATTTTTATGGTTGATGGATGTTCAGTTTATTATTAAAAAAGTTTAATTCATGCCTGATTTATTTAATTTATTAGTTTTCACTAATTTCAATCGATTCGATTTTGCAGTCTTCATTATTTATTCGATTATTTAATTTCTTAAATATTTAAAAAATATATTTATATATACCTACTTAAAAAGATTTCAACTACTAATATTAAATATAACGACAAATATGTGTATTACGTTAAGAAATAACTAAAAAAAATTATAATGTATAATTTTAATTACTATTTATTTCTGTAGACGTTTTTTCATTTTTATCAGAAAATTAGAAATTGTTAAGCCTTTCTTTTTTTCAAGTAATTGTTTGTCTTCCTAGTTGAACTTTCGTTTATGCACAATATATATTTATATATATATATATATATATATATATATATATAGAGAGAGAGAGAGAGAGAAAGAGAGAGAGAGAAAGAGAGAGAGAGATTAACATTTAAAATTGTACAATAGAAATCTCAAAATGATTATCATTAGAACTTGTAATCTTTTAGACTTAATAAAAAATATGGTTTGCAGAATCCATTATATTTAAATTCATTTTTTAACACAAAATAATCATTTTCAATAACAGCAAGAAATCCTTTGAATTTACCTTGCACATAAATGAATTATCATACCAATTATATAAGATAAATTTGAAAAAAAAATAGTAAAAAAAGATAACAAATAAATTTAAATATAATGAACCACATATTATTTCTTACTAAATCTGTAAGGGATAGAAGTTCTAATTATTTTATAATTTATTTTGAGGATAATTATTTATGTGAAATCGTAATTCGAAAACAAATAGTATGAATTCATTATTACATATCATAAAAAATCGCTTCAACTAATGTCATCCAAAAGAAATTAATTCTTTAACGCATATAAAAATATTTCAATTTTACACTCCAATTCCACTTTTTTATATTTGTCTTCAGCAACAATTAAAATCAGGAATACGTAGCAAATAACTTATTTTATTTCTAAAAAATTAAATATTTATTATTATATATATACACACACATATGTAAGTAAAGAGAGGGTATTTGTGTAGCTGTTTGGGGAGGCAAACTAGAAAAAGGAAATATTTACTACTGTATTTCTTGGTCAAGTAGATAGAAAAAACATGTCACGACAAAAAACAAAAATAATAGAAAAAAACGCAGGAACAACATTGAGAGAGGTAGGAGTTGACTTTAAGGGTATACTGAAAACAAGATTATCTATATTTTTTAAAAAAATTCTAAATATAAAAAAACAAATTAATAGATATATTTACTTATATACAAAGAACAGGCTTAAACAAAAATAACAGAAAATGGTTGGGTATAAGAATTATCCTTAGAAAAAAAATCAGGAGATATGGAAATCTCTAAGTATATACAATATGAAAAAAAATTATCTTAAACTAATCTAAAAACACATGTGTATGTATGTGTATGTCTGCGTGTGTGTATGCATATGTGTGTGCATGTATATGTGTGTGTATGCATATGTGTGTGTATGTATATATGTATGTGTCGTGGTAAAAAAGTAAGAAAAACTAAATTGAAAAATTTAATTTAATTAATTAATTAAATAAATTAAACAATAAATAAATCTACCATACTTATCAAAAGACCCTCGTATATGTGTGTGTATGTATGTGTGTATATATATATATATATATATATATATATATATATATATATATATATGTGTGTGTGTGTGTGTGTATGTTTGTTGATTAGCTGTTTAATCAAATATTCAATTATGGATTTAAGGACGATATTTAATTTTTATATTTGAATACATTTTACGGTGTTACAGCCCAATAATATTAATATTTGTAAGTATACACACATATACTACTAAATTGCCTTATAATGTATATTATTTTTACGTGAGAAGCGCAAAATAGATTAAAAGTTTAAAAATTATGTTTGAAAAAGATGCGAAGTGAGGAAATAATTTGTGTATATTTCAAGTGAAGACAGTACTGTATTTAACTGTTACAATTACGAAATATAAAACAAAGTGTGATTAAAACAATAAGGCAGAACATTATGTTTAAATGAAATCTTCATGGCGTGTTTGACACACTACGTACATACACATAAACACAAATAATGTTATCGTGTTGTACGAAAAGCTGTAGGAAGTAAATTTCAATCTCCAATAATGAGGTCAAACAACAGTAATTATCATGTAGAGAAATAATTAGAGAGCAATGAACAAATAGCTGGGTTGTGTCTGTGTATTGACAACGCAACACCTGACTCAGTCGTTAACCTTTTCCTATAAAAATATTAATTGTAATATTACAACATATCGTTATGTGGAGTACGTTTCAACGATGCAATTGTAAAGAATCAGGTCGTAAAATTTATCATGAAATTTCTTACGATGTGTCTCATAGAATTAAGCACTAAAATAATATTCTATATAATCAGGATAATGGGTTATGTAAGTTAAGGCAATAATATGACATTACTTAAATGCTTCAATTATAGAAAATTAAATTATATACAAATCATAAATATATACATTACATATACACATATACATACATACACTAAATGTCAAAGAGTATGCGTGCGTACCTCTTTTCAAATAAGGAAAAAGAATATCATATAAACATTTTCATTACAACTATTGATTATTTGAATTTTTAGGTCATTTAAATATTTATGATAGTTAGTAGTGAAATAGAAATTATGATATAAATCCGGAACAGAATGATGTGTTTTTTTTTATTAAAATATATTGAAAAAATAAAACTTTATTTTATTACTCGATTACATTAGATATCAGTAAAGATAAAAAATGTATCTTAAAGAGATATAAATTAAACATTTAATTATGTTTTATTTATAAATGCATCTATTATGTTATTATATTTGGAATTGTTTTTTTTTCCTTGCGAATCTGAATTATCACTATATCTTATCATAAGATTTTATAAAAGTATTAATCACTTATTATTTACTTTGTCTCCTTAGAAGCTGATGGGCATTTCAATAGCTATGTTATCATCATCATAATGGAATTTTTTAATAAAGCGTTTTGAGGATTATAGTATGGTAATTGAAATGTGGATCAGATTCTAAGTTAATTAAATGAACAATTTATGGAATTGGAATGATTATTTATTTCTGTTAACGAAAATTGTTTACGATATTAAAACAAATCATGAATCGAATTTTGATTAAAATTTTAGGATCATACTGAGTATCAATTTAACTTTTTTTAATTTTAATCCAATAATTATTTAAAATATTGTATTTTATTTATAACATTAGTCTCTGTATTTAGGTCATCTTTATTTTAAAAAAAATATTTTAGTAAATACCGAAGAACGATTTTTTATTATTTACTTATACAACACTTTAAATAGTCATAAAATTTTTAAAAAAAAGTACAAAATAGAATGTAATGTCCAAGTTCTATATTATGATAATTTTAAGTATTTTATACTAATACATTAAGATTTAACTTTTTAAATAATATTACGAATTATTAAATGAAATATTATTTAATTAATATTATTGACTTTGTAATTATTGATATCTCATTATTTTCAATTTAATTTAAAATGAAATCCAATATTTTTATACTAGTGTGTGTTATTTATTTTTATATATTCGAAACTTGATCAAGGGATTAAATTATAAATAGGCATTTTTACCCTTTCATCTCTTTGATACCTAAAATTCATAATTGTATCAAAAAGTATTATAACATTAAAGTGAAAATGTTTAAATAGATTATTCAGGATGAATAATCCCAATGAAATTACTGAAGAACTCCAGTGGGAGTGTTTGAAAATAAACGGGAATTAAGAATTTAGTTTGTTTGTTTAAAGCTTCGTGGAGTATACGGTCTGGGTAGTTTTTAATCGACTAACAGCTTCTCTTTTTTCTATGACAAAAATGACCATGTGCTAAAATTTAATAAAATAACTGCGAAATTCTAAAAAAAACAAGCTGAATAAAGTTCAATCTTTCTCAAAAGTGTTTACATTTGAATTATTCTAGTATTTACAAAATACTTCCATTTGCATTTAAAAATCAGATTTAGTTTTAAAACTGGAATTCTTGCTATTAGAATTGTAGCCAAGCATATTATTGTTATTAAAATTGTTTTAATAAAAGACTATAATCGAATATAAATATTTAAAATTTATAATAATTATTTACATCAGATTTATTTGTATTAATGAAGTAGCTGGTGGGAATATAAAGGAAAGATTTATATATAGCACTATTCACTAATAAAACAATAAAATCAGATAGTACTGCTTGTAATTTGATCAAATAAAGTAAGAACTATAACAATACTAAATTTGTGCAATTTCAACAAAAAATAAAATCTTACATAATTTCAGTATTTAATAAAACTCCAGATTACCATCTGTTCTAGTTATTATCAAATAGTATCAGTAAAAAAAAGTTTTATGTATGTCTTTATTTCCTTAATAATAAATTTGTAATTTGTGATAAAGAAATACAGATGTTGTAGATATAATAACACAAAATCTAAATAAATAATAAAAATTACTTAAATAATAAAATAATTTATTTTGTTAAAAATAAACCGACTGTTTTAATAAGAAAGATTAGGTGATATTTTTGTATATGTATATATATATATATATATATACACCCGTCCCTCAATTTACGCGGAGTATCCGTTCCATGTGGATTTGTTTGACGCGAATGAAAATCGCGTAAATTAAGTCTGTCAGTACAATAGAAAAAATATTGGAAATAAAAGCTAATAAAGTTGTAGAAACACATATTTATTTCACATAACTTAACAAAAAAAAATGATGACGTTTTAGAAAACAAAATTAGATAAATTTTATTCGGTGTCACTATCGTTAGTGTAATTCAAAATTTCATATATTTACATCAACTTTTATATATTTATATCGTGCTTTTATACGTTCAAGTAAGAATTTTCGTCACTCTGATAAATAATAAATTCCATGAAAAATTATATAAAATGAAATCTATCTGACCGCGTATAATTTGCCGTGTAAAAAAAAACTCGCGTAAAAAAAGTCCCGCGTAAATTGAGGGACATGTGTATATATACAATGTATAATTATTTGAAAACATAAATATATTCTATAAGTCCCGATTTTCAGAAAAATAAATATATTTATTTTCCAAAAGATAAAATATATTCACCTTAGATAATAGAAATGCATAAATTTATGAAAGTATAAAAATATTTTTACGTCTTTTCATGAATATAAAAATGAATAACTTTTCTCATTTTATGAATCTAGAAAAGAGAAACAATGTTTATGTTTATATTTGTGTCATTATTGATGTATGAATTTCCTCAAAATGATAAAAAGTACCCAGATGTTTAAATAATAACAAATGTTCTTTATTCGATGATTATCAAATGTTAAATGTAATAAATTGAGCATATTTTTTTAAAAAATGTTATTTTATTAGTACAGATATTATTCTTTTAATTAAACCTTTAAAGTACACTCAAAATTTTTGGTATATTTTTTAATTAAAATCTTTTGATTTATATCATTTAGATGTATAATAAGTTTAATTAAAAAATCTGAATTTCTCTACATAAATCTATGGTTCAATGAATAAAATTTATATTTAGGAGTGTAAATGTCTTCAATAAATATATACATATATATACATTATATTTCTCATTGTATTTATAAATTTTTAAAAATTTAAGTAAAAAATATAAATATAATGAAATACATATATATATATATATATATATATATATATATATAATAATTAATATCTTTTTATTTACTAATATAGGAAGATTTTCACAAAACTGTTAACTTCCACCGATTCACTGCCTTTCTTTTCCATCCCACATCGATAAATTTTATTATGTCTGTGTCTCATCTACCCATGGATACTTTTCTAAATTCCTACTTCACTGCTTTAAAATGGCAAGAAGGTGTAAGTGAAAGAATAGGTATTGCGATATTCTTTAAAAAATATTCAGAAAAAACTTAGAAAGTATTCCAGACTAAAGTGAAGAGGTACTCATTACCAGACAAGTGGGATCAGTATAATGAGAAGCAAATAGAAATAGAGAGTACAATTTAAAGTAAAAAAGTACATATTTTATTTTAAAAGTAGCAAATATTATAATGAAATAGGAAATTAATAAAAAAAGAAAAGAACGTAAATATGTTAAAATCTGTAAAAATACAATAAATGTAGATTTAAATTTTATAACAATTATATATTAAAATAAATTAAATGTTAAGACGACGAAAAATATATATATATATATATATATATATATATATATATATAGAGAGAGAGAGAGAGAGAGAGAGAGATCATCCAAATGTGACGGCTAGATTTGTGTTTTATTAAAAAGAAACAAAAAAAATTAAACACATGTTTTTTTTAAATAAAATACAAACCTAAGCGTCACATTTGGATGACCCTATATAAATTGTACTTAGTATTTTTTTTAAAAAAAGTGAAATTGTCGCATAGTATTTTGTTATTATATCTGAATAATATAAAATAAACACATTATATCATTTTATATTTGTAGTTTAATAACTTTATTTTAATTTTTCATATTAGAAAATAGATTACTTTATGACGAAAGGAGAATATTACAAAATAAGCATTTACTTTTCTCATTTCCTACTGTGACGTCATTTGAAACAAGTTTCATCAGTACGTGTATGTATGTTCCGAATGTGTTTATAAAGTGAATTGAAATACATAACGTTTATTCCGTGAAACTTTTTTTACGTTATTCGTTTCTCGTTTTACCATTCGTCGCGTTTTTTATTTAATGCAGAATGCGACCCACCTTTAAACAGTATATTATCAACCACCCCGTGTCCTCACCTGTCTCATAAACGTGCAAAAAAAATGAAAAGTTGTTTCATTAGGTACAACACGTTTCGTTAATGCGTCGTTTATTATGCTTTTTCGCCTAATTCTAAATAAACGAGGTCAGTAAGATTGTATATGTGTGTGTGTGTATATATAACATTTCGGATTTATGTACATATACTGTTTCTAGTAAAACTTCCATCAATCATGACTATTGCACCGTATACAAAGCTAGCTGCTGTAACGTACTGCAGATTTTAATTATTCACATTTTCAAATATCATTAAAAAGCAGTGATGTTGACGCACCATCAACTAAAAACGGCCGACTGTTTTACATACAGTTATGATCCGATCGAAGTAATTAACACGGACCTTGTTCGTATCAGGTTCTGCTTGCAAAATGCATGCAACACTTTGATGGCCGCGCCGTCGTCGTCCCACCGCGTCCCGAAAAGCCGTTCGTGGCGTTCAAGTGCGGTGAAAGTCACGCTGACAGCATGACGACGATGCCGACCGGCCGCACCGCGCCGATCAATTCACACGCTCGCTTGCTCGCCAAACATGTTTTCATACATTTGCGAAATTTAATGCACTTATTTCCCTTTTGTCAGAGAACTCGTTTAATGAATGTAAATCAATGAACGTGTTAACTGTGTATCAATAATTCTATTTATTTTATACAGACACTGAGTGAATTTCATATGAATATTTATAACTTGATTACTATTTCTGCACGTAAGTATATAAATTTACATATACATTTATAAGTGTATATGTGTACATACATATGTGTATATATATATATATATATATATATATATATATATATATATATAAATTATCTACGGCTCCACAGACAATTCCAGTCCCAGGCCTCTCTAACAATGCCAGCTCAATAAAGCCTTTTTTGAAAAAGAGATCACACTACAGCTCTTATGCAGAGCCAAGGCCTCTCTGACAATGCCAGTTTAATAGAGCCTTTCTTGACAATGTTTTTTTACAAGATGTGGTTGTCAACCGCATGCTCAACCCTCGAAAACGAAGGATTTATGGTGACATATCTGGAGAATACAGTGCTTGTGGAGCAATATTTGTTGAATTTTTGGCGAAAAACTCACGAATAATGGTTGCTTTATGTTATCACTTAAAATGTCAATATACTTGAAATTGCGTCTACTGAACCTATTGATATGCCAATATCTTCAACAAGCTCTCTTATAATCAAATGACGATTTTCCATTACTTTGTTTCTAATTTTTTTGATATTTTCTTCGGTTATTGATGATGGATGACCAGAACGATGTTCATCTTCTATGGATTTACGACCTTCTCTGAACAGTTTATGCTACTGAAATACAGTTTTTCGCGATAAAAATTGATCACCGAATGTTTTCTGCACTATTTTAAACATTTCAATAGCATTAATTTCATTTTAATACAAAATTTAATGCAATTTCTTTGTTCAACAATATTAGACATTTTAAAAATCTAAAAAGGCACAAAGTTGATGTAAGTACATTGCTGTAAGTTATAAACTATTTGGTATATCAAACTGAAATTAGGAGCGAACGTCACTGAAGATTGTGCCAACATAAAAAAAATGTTTTTTGAACTACGACTTTCGCAAGAGTTTCAAATTAAAGTCACCTTATTTTTTTTAACAGAAAAGTATATATATATATATATATATATATATATACATTTCACTTCTCTTTACATTTATCAATACTATGAAATAATTATGACTATAAAGATGTCAAAAAATACTGGACGACGGATAAAACTAGTAAATATGAATTCAAATACAGAAGAATATCATATTTTAGATTTATAAATGAAATTATTATGGAAATATCAAAAATTCCATAACAAATTTTATATATGGGTAGTCCACTTTCATTTTAAACTTTTCACTCTTACTATCTGTTCATACTTTTTTTTTAAATCCACACGTTTCTTTTTCTGCCTTTACATGTTATTCTCAACATGTAACTTTATATATTTTTTGTATTGCTTGAATTTGCTAAATTGTATTATATATATATATATATATATATATATATATATATATATATATATATATATATATATATATATATATATATATATATATATATATATATATATATATATATATATATATATATATATATATATATATATATATATATATATATATATATATATATATATATATCACTATCAGTATATAAACTTTTATCAGTGTGTAGCTCACTAATGGGTGAAAGTTTTATTAAATATTATCATTACTGGTATTTGATAATACTCATCACGCTAATCAAACACTTAATGAGGATTTTCTATTATGAGTTTACTCTCTTAGGCAGATTATCTTTGCCTATAAAGTACCGTCTGCCCTATTTTTTTGACTGAGGATTAAACCCAACTTTCCAACATGATAGGTAGGTTCCAACATGATGGTTTATATATATATATATATATATATATATATATATATATATATATATATATATATATATATATAATGTCTGTTTACTTACAGCAGCCCAAAATTCGACTAATTTTTTTATATTTTTCAATCATTACGTTTTTCTACGAATTTTGCCTTCTTCAAATTTTATCTATCTACCTACCTATATACATACATACAAATATACATACATACACGCATACACACACACACATACATACATACATACATACATACATACATACATATATATATATATATTGTATATCATCAGCCTCTCTATCTATTGATGAGTGAAGACTTCTCTCAAACTTTCTAAACTTAGCGATCCAACGCCTTTCTCTTCCATTACATATCATTCAATTTTCTTGCCTTCCTCTCTCTCTCTTACACATACACACACACAATATATATATATATATATATATATATATATATATATATATATATATACATATATTCGCAAGTGATGAATAAGTATTATAAATAAAAGTTTTTACATAACTAAATCAAAATAGCAATTATAACCTAACAAAAACAAATTGGTTCATAATGAATTATAATTCTTTATTATATACTTTAATAAACCCAAAATCGAATATTTTTTATTTAAAAAAATATTCGTTACAAAAGATTTAATAATTATTTTTTTTGGAAAAAATACGAGGGTCGTTTGATAAGTATGGTAAAAAAAGAAAAACTAAATTGAAAAATTAATTAATAAAAAATTAAAAACTAATTAATTAAATTAAACAATAAATAAATTTACCATACTTATCAAACGACCCTCGTACATAAAATAGAAATAATTTATAATCTTCAATGATTCGTATTATTAATTTATGATCTTCCATTTATATAGATTGATAATTCGATAATGATCTTAAACTTCTAAAAATTTAAAACAGAAATTCAGGTAAGTGAATCATAATTTGAAATAATAATATGTTTCTTTAAAAAAGATATTCCATTTTTGCACACTTGTGTATTCTTGTTTTGATTCTATCAAAAAATTGTATATACTTCATATAATACTAATTTTTATTCTTCTTTAAACATAATTATAATCTCTTTAATTATAAGACAAAAAAGTATAAACATAAAAGACAACTTGTATTTTCCATTTTTAAAAATATATTCCTGTTTTACAGAAATTCACTTCCATAAAGCAATCAGATAACACAAATAAAACATTTTGAAAAAGTAACTTTGAGACGTTCTGGCAGAAGACTTATCTTAATGTTAATCCATAATCCAAGTATTCTCTACTGTTTCCCATTTCTTTCACCAAGATAAATAAAATGAATACGCTTTTGACGTAAATCTGTGGTAAAACGTATACGTTCAGCAAAAGAGCAAATTATACATAAACATAAGATATAAGATATATATATATATATATAAAAATTTATTGAGATTTTTAAAAGTCACATATGATGAAAATTTATTCTTTTAAACATTTATATTTTTTAATGAATAGTTTATTACGTCAGACTTGAATTTACATTCTACATAATATTAGCTTGTCTTATTAATATTTCTATTCAAATCGCATATTGTATGTATATATATATATATATATATATATATATATATATATATATATATATATATATATATACATATAATATGTATGTATGTTTTTTTACTTATATTTATTAATATAAATAAGTAGTAAAAAAATTTAACAATGAAATTAAACATTTTATTATATAAATATTTTTCTACTTTTATAATGAATTTTACAGTAATTTTGTTAGCATTTTTTATGTCGATGATAACAATAAAATTATATCTTGTTCTAGTGCTTATTTTAACAATAACGATTCATTCACATATTCATTTCTTTGATACCTCCTTTTCAAACAGAAATTTATATTACAGAACAGTAATCTGATTGATTAGAGATTAACGACAAACTTATTATTTATATTTTTTTATCATTTTACTTTATTTTTTAGTATAACATTTTTATTTTATTTTTTAGAATGAATAAAATGAATAATCGTAAATAGAATAATTGGAGATACAAATATTTATTAATTACTAATTTAAAATTTTTATTCTAAGATATAATTTCTTTTTTAATAGATCATTTATTTGCAATAAAACACTTTAATATCGAAAATGAAATTTACAATTTCTATATTTATATACTCGAAGACAATTAAGTTCTTTTTATAAATTTAGTATTATAATAAGAAAGGTATTTACTAGTTTATTTCATTACAATCTCTTTATTGTTCAAATAAAAAGTAGAATTTTTTTGATTTCTATTTGAGATAATACAAATGTCAAAAACTGGTTATAAAGATATATAATACTAAATAATCACAAAACTGTTGTTAAAATAAAAGTTAGAATAAATAATATAACTTGAAGATTTTATAAAAAAATAACATTTCGAACTGTTTAAATTATCAATATTAGAACTGTTTAAATTAACAGTCGTTTTTTTTAAATTTTGAATATTTCTTGTAATTTTAAACTTATTTTTTTAACTTACACAGAAATAATATTATCTTTTGATATTAAAATAATAATAACAATTTTATAACACTGAAAATAAATAATTAAAATAAATTCTGACTTTTTATAACTTGTTCATTTGATAAATTCTGACCAAACAACGGCTTATTAAAATAAAGATAAGCTGGTCTTATATGTAAATTATACATTTAATCTATTATTTGATGTAGTAGAAACCCAGTTATTATTTTATGTAAATACATTAATTACAAGTTTAATTAAAATAAGTTAAATATAACAATGGCTTGCTGATATAAGTCTCGCAATATATATTTTTTTATTCGTTTTTAACTCGATTCAGCCAATTAAAATTATTATAAAAAATATGTAAAAAACAATTATTCACATCTTTTTCAAATCTGAATCCAAAAAAGTGAAGAATATTCTTGTGAATAAAAAATAATCTATTTTTAAATTAAAAGATTTGCTTTATTTTTTTTTTTTTGGATGAAAATATTTTTGTTTCATCGATTTTTAGAGTTCATTGAATATCAATTGAAAATATTAGCTTATAGATTAAATTTCGTTAATATAAATGTAAGTATTTATGCAAATAAAAGTGGCGCAAAGAAAAACATTAAAATATTTATAATACGTAGTAAAAATTTAAATATAGTTGAAGGTAGGCAAACTGAAATTAATTCTTTCCGTAATGTTTCTGTTGAAAATTAAATAGAGTCTGACCTTTTGTGATGAATTTATTATGTCGTAATGGAAAGTAAATACAATGTGGCTAATTCATAAAAGTAAAATAAACACAACCACAAAGATAGTTCTTATTATAAAAATACTTTTACCTTACATGTTTAATTGTTGTATACTACTGTTTTTATTAAATATAATGTATTTTTACTGTCTTATAAATAAACTAAGTAAAGTGTAATAACATATTAGAGTTAATATTTATATAGCAAAATATCCGATACATAGATCATAATTCAATTTAACTATACATTTAATTAAAAATCGTACATTCTAATCATTGATTTATTAAAGATATTTTTCAATTATATATATAATCTCTTTCTCTCTCTCTATATATATATATATAGAGAGAGAGAGAGAGAGAACATTGTGATATTACCGAAACTATTTACAGCAGTACTAGAAATATTGAAGGTAATTAATTGAGAATAAAAAGATTAAAAATAAATGGCCAGATATTTAATCATCTAAGATTTACTGATGATATTACTTTCTCAACAAGCTCTGATATGAAAATCAATAGAAGAATTGGATAATAAGTTAAAAATGATTTTATGATGAACTTCAGCAAGACAAAAATAATTTATAACAAAATTTCAGATCAAAAAAAATCGAACTAAAAGGGAGAGAAATAGAAAAATATGAAAACTGTATATATCTGGAATAATTCATTAACAATAAAGGAATATTTATAGATAAAATGAAAGGGAGAATAAAAATGGAATGGTGTCAATTCGGAAGAAATGATTTATATTATGAACTTGAATATTCATCTATGTTTTTTAAAAAAAGTTATCCTGTCTGTTCTTATTTATGGTAATAAAATAATTCAATGACTCCAGAAAACACAAAAATGTATGGAAAAATACACGTTATGAATAGAAAGAAAAACGAATGGATCAGAAAGATAATCATAGTTACGGAAGTAATAGCAAAAGTGAGAAATTTAAAATGAAAATGGGCTGATCAAATAATAAAAAGACGAAACTAGAGATGGTGAACAGAAATTATAGACTGGAAATTTAGATATATAAAAAGTCTTAGGAAGATTCTCTTAAATAGGTATAATAAACATAAGAAATTCTTTGGAATTGAGTGGACCAAAATGGCTTTGAATCACTCTAAATGATAGGTGGTTAAAATTTAGCTGGTGATATATATATATATATATATATATATACAGGTAACCCCCGTATAACATAGAATTCCTACAACACGATTTTGCTCTAACACGGTTGGAGAATTGAGAGACATCCCTGTATAACACGACATTCATACAACACGGTTTGAGAATTTTTATGATATGAATCCTGAAGATATTCAAGAATTACTGGTGGAAGAAGAGGCTGATAAGAAAAATTTAGTGGAAATGGTATCTGAGATAAACCAAATTAATTGAGAGGACGATAGCACAGATACCACCGCAGAAGTTTGAAATGTTATCCCAAAAAGCATAGTCTTAAATTTAACCGAACAATTGGAGTTCTATTTTCTAAATGCAGATCCTTTCATTGAAAGAAACCACAAAATTTAAAAGAGAACTTTATAAATGCTTTATAATTTATAAAGATCTCTAAGATAAAAGCAAACAAACGAAAATAACAGATTTTTTGCCAAAAGTGCAGCGTAGAAATCAAGAGTTACAGAAAAAAGATCATAAGATGAGTTATTTTACCATAATCAGAATCAGAAAAAATTTATTTTGTCTAATAATTACATGAAGTTTACATGCTATTTCCTGGGTTAGTGAGGCTGCCTATCTTATGATAATGTGCCTATGGTTGAATCTTATTTTAGATATGTGTTAGTAGGATTTTGTAACAATACAGAAAAAATTTCAAAAAACCTGTTTTATGTGTAGTTTTTACCATAAAAAAACGCTGTTGTTTAATGGTGTTTAGTAGCGACGAAAAAGAAAAAAATGTCATATTAATATGTAATAGTTTATATTAATTATTGTTTTAATAAACATATATCTCAGTTATAAAAAGAAAATAGTATAGTTTTTAATTTTTGGAACTTAACCTTGTTTTTTGTACTAATTCTTTGTCTCATATAACATGAATTCGCATAACACGGCATTTTTAGGAACCTAACGACCGTGTTATATGGGGATTACCTGTAAATATATATATATATATATATATATATATATATATATATATATATATATATATATATATATATATATATATATATATATATATATGCGAGTGAGTATATGTATTAAAATAGTAAGTAAAAAATAAATAAAAATACAATCATATTTAAAACTACAACACATATAAACATAATTATTGCGAAAGAATTACTCACGTTAATTATACTGTACATTGACGGTGGCCCAGTTTGTTAATTATCTATGATTAGTTTGTTAATTTTTTTTAATTGAATCATAACCTCTTTATAAAGTCGTCTGTTCAATACTAGTTGATTAATTGTTGTAGGATAAATTTGCAATAGACAATATTTCTGAATAGGAAGAACATAATAAATAGTGTAATCATATAAATACAACTCTATTTAATTCAGATAAACTTGAAATATTTGTCTTCAAATTATAATAATAATCAAAAGTACCATCTACTAAGTTTTCTTTGAAATGAGAACTGTGAATAACAAGGATTTAAACAAGTTTATACAATCTTTGTTATTAATACAAAATAATTAAAATTTATTTTTATAATCAATACTTAATTACAAAAATAAATTTAGATGGTTTTATGCTGACAATGAAAAATAATAAATGTTGTATAATAGTATTATATCAATTTTTATTTATTCATTTATCACTAAATTATCAAATTTGTGAACTAAAATATGAATACTAAAAATAAATAATAAAAGTGAAAGTTAAATGAATTAAAAATAGGTTTAACACCATGTTCAGTATTAAAATTCCAGTTGAAATTATTTAACAATATGAAGTTTCAATCAATTCAAAATCAATTAATATTCGTTTATTATCATTAAATTCCATTCGTTCATAAATTAAATTACATATCAGTTAATTGATGCCACTTCTATGAAAATCCAATTGCCTTTTGCTCTAGTTAAAATACACGTAGTAGATGAGCTGCATTTGACCTATATTTCTCCTATTAATGTATGGAAAATAAATGAAATGTGTTTTAATTTATTATTGTATGTTCAAACTTTCATTTTTAATACAAAATGGATGGGATTCTAAAATAAGCTGATAAAATTCAATTTTATTTTAAAATATTTCTATGATTAGAATTTGAATAGTGATATAATAAATTATAGATTTTTATATTGTTTTGTATTATAAATATATTTGTTTTTATAAAATTGTTTATTTGAAACAAATATTTTTTATTAATTTTATTACGTCATCTTGTAATCTTTATTATACCATAAATAGAATACATATGAACTGATATATTATTGTATTTTTAATTTAACACGTTGACGCTCACTTTGAATGGACGACAAAAACAATTTTTTTTGTTAATCAGTTGATTCTTGGGGAGTTCGATCAAGATTTCATACTTACAGAATAATATTATTATATTTTCTAACAAATTTTCCTAAAAAATAGTGGACGTCTATAGTCGTCATTTGTATTTAATAGCTCGATTTCTCTGATACACAAGACAGCTATAGAAGTTTTGGTAGCTGTACAGACTATAACGATATTTTTTGAGAATAATTTAGTAAAAAGGAAAAAATATATTTTTATAAACATATAACTAGATTTTTCTTTAATACAAAATTAAAAAATTCAAGAACAAAAATTTATAATAGCATAACAAAAATTCAAAAATCCATTTAGAGATATACAAAATTCAATTTTGAAAAACATTTGTGACGAAAAAAAGCAAAATAGCAAATGTTATAAAAATTTTCCAGTAATAATTTCAAACAAAATTTTTGAATCTTCCAAATCACACTTAAAAAGAGACTGAGACAAAATGTATGAAATGTTTGCGGCTATGCACGTCGTTAAATTCTACGAGCACGTTTGTCGCAACCAGTTTCTAATTCTATGAATAATTGAAATAAAATGACTGTATCAATTAATGAGAAATATTTCATCATTCATACTTGGAGGAAGATTGAAGAATTTAGAAGGAAATGGATTTAACACTGATATACATTTTAATCATTTATTTATAATACTAAAAATATAGAACGACCACTGCCGTCATTTGCACATACAAGCACGAGCATTGGACGGTTATAGACGGAATTTATGTCAACGTGTTAAAGAATTAAATAATACATCTGCTCTAATATTAAATAAAAACAATATTTTTTAATGAAATAGTTAATTTTATAAAAAAAATGAAAGAGATATTAGTAATAGGTGTTATAAATAATAATAAGTTCCAAGATCAAAGTATGAAAAGGCATGTGAATTAAAGAGAAATGCTATATTTTAAATTGAATACTAAACAGTGTTTTTTTTTAGAGTAGATAGAACTTTCGATAGAGATTCTATTTAAAGTTCTATCACGCTTAAAAAAAACATTCTCTCTCTCTCTCTCTCTCTCTCTCTCTCTATATATATGTATATATATATATATATATATATATATATATATATATACATATACAGTGAGTCAAAGTGAAACTCATACAGAGTTATGTTTCTAATAATTTTACACATATAGTTTAATAACAATAATAATAACAATTTTCTTTATTTCCCTTGGTTAAGTTTTTTATTAAGGTTATTTTTATTATATTTGAAAATTTCAATCGTAAATTAATACTTTTACTCCAGAGTATCAATTTCTGAAAAATGAACAAAGATACATCAAAATGAAACGCATACAACGAATTATTCTCGCTTGAAAACTGCTGTGTTAAGAAAGTATACTCTTCAAATATGTGTTTGGTCACTTTGGTTATAAAAAAAAACCTATTGTTAAGTCGTTTATAATCATTTTGTAAAAAATATAAGTTGGATTTTCACTTTGAGTAGACAAAGGGGACAATCATCGACGGACGGACGAAAGCTAATGATTTTTCATTACAAAAATGAAAAAACCCTACGGGAAATTAGGAAAATAGTTAATAAAAGCCACGCTACAATGCAATCTGTAATAAAGATTTAAAAATAGTCAAAGTGTTGACAATAAAGTCAAAAAGAGTCTCCGCAAGATTTTTAATGACCATGACGAGCGTTGGATTCTACGAAAAATTAAAGAAAATTTGAAAAATAGCGCGCCTAAATTGACTTTAGAAGTTAAAAAGTATCTAAATAAAAAAGCAACCCCCCAAACAATTCGCAATATACTAAATAAAAATGGGTTTCATGCTCATATTGCCAGGAAGAAAAATTTCATAAATCTAGCTAATCGCAACAAAAGGTTAAGCTTCGTTTGAGAACATGTTAGTAAGAGTTTTGATTATTGGAAAGATGTTTTATTTACAGACGAAAGCAAATATAATTTATTTGGATTCAATGGGAGAAATAATGTATGGCAGAAACCAAATACAGAAATGTCTTTAAAACACTTACGTCCTACAGTCAAACATGAGAGCGGTCATGTTATGATATGGGGGTGTATGTCTATGAGAGGAGTTGGAAATTTAATTTTATAGATGGCATTATGAATTAAAATGTTTATATTGATCTATAGAATCACTTAGAAGTTTCCATTAGAACACGCACTATTATTAATAACAATGATTTAAAAAATCGTTATTAGAAGAATGGGAAAAAATTGATCTAGCTTATTGTAAAAAATTAGTTAAATCCATCCCGAATTGTTTAAAGGCTATAAAAATTAATAAAGGCTACTCTTCTAAGTACTAAAATAATTCAATCCATTGTAAATTTTAATTTAATAAATAATTTGTTAGTTGTATGAGTTTCATTTTGATGTATTTTTTGTTCATTTTTCAGAAATGGTTTCTTTTTCTGGAGTAAAAGTATTAATTTACGATTGAAATTTTCAAATATAATAAAAATAACCTTAATAAAGAAATTAAGCAAAAAAAAATAAAGAAAATTGTTATTATACTAAAATTTATGTGTAAAATTATTGGAAACATAGCTCTGTATGAGTTTCACTTTGACTCACTATTTATATTAATAACAATACGTAGAGACAGAAAGAGAAATAAATACATTAGAAAAAAAAACAAAATTATAAACGTTATAACAAAAGTAAAAAGTTAAAAATGGAAATAAATCGGTCATATAGCAAGTATGAAGACCACCGATGGACAATAGAAATTATTGACTAGAAATTCAGATATATAAATAGCCCAAAGAAGAGATCCATGGATAAATGAGATAGAGACATGAGAAAATTAGTTGATGTGGAATGAAAAAAAGGTATTTGATTGTTCGAAATGGAAAGTTTTGAAAGAGATCTTCATCCAGCAATGAATATAAATAAGTTGATAACAATGATGATGATATTAATAATTTCGAATATTTTTTTTTTAAAAAAACATTGAAATAAGTTTCGTTTTTTAAAAAAATATTAATTTTATTACAAAAATTATAAACATAATTTCAATTCATAATTGATAATATATAAATTCGGTTTTATCATTATTTAAATATTATATCTGTATATTTTAGACATGACAATTTTAAAAACAAATTTATTTACTCTACTTCCATGTACTTATTCAAATATTTACTCGAACTGAAAGTACATTAATTCATTCAGAACATAAACTAATCATAAAAACATTTTATATTACATGATACAAAACCATTTTACAATTCTATATTATTTTCAATAGATATAAAAACAAACAACGCAGTAAAATTCATAAAAAAACTCGTTACTATTTTTTTTAAAAAAGTTAACCTTCAACACGTATTCGACAGCTCGTTAACCTTTTAAAAACATTTACCGTTTATCAAGTTTTTACTCTTATTTTCATTTATTAGATTCGTCAATAAATATTTTTGTTTCGTTCGATTTATATTATTATTTTTTATTTTGCAACTCTCACTTGGTTATTATTTAATTTTGAATTCAAATTTACATTCTATTGTGATATATTGTTGTACTTTTAAATTACATTTTGTATAGTAAATCAACTTTTACTCTTTATTTTAGATATTTGTGATTGTGTTTGGTTTGTATTATGTAAAAATAATATTGTTTTTCTCTTTTATACCATAGTTCCTTTTTCTTTATATATATATATATATATATATATATATATATATATATATATATATATATATAAACATCATATGATATTAGGTGTGTAAATTATTTTTTTCGTACCCCATTGGGTTTGTGAAATATGCTATCAATGTTTTCATTTTAATTTGGTTGAATGATCAACATAACCTCAATAATCAATTGTGTGACTATGATAACCGGAAAAACAGATAAGACATTTAGAGTTTTTTTAAAAAAATGATTTTATCGGCTCTCGGAGAAGATTATATAACATAGAAGACTTTCAAAAAATGATATCAACGATTTCGAAAAAGAAATTTCTAATTGAGTTGCGAACCATGTCATGGTCAACTGAAGAAGTCTGAGGAGGAGAAATCACAGATTTTACTAGACAAGAATGAAACATAATCCCAAAAAAAGTTTGTTGGGAAATTCCGCATGGCCCGTAAAGTAATATGTGTTTGGGAAGTTTGGAAAAATACAGAATGAATAAATGTGAATTCCATAAGTACTTACAGCTAGTCACAAAGAGAGACTTGTAGTTATATTCTTGTTTTCGAAGCACAAGAAAGATTGTTTCTAACAAACAATTAATATAAGTGTATTTAGGAAAAACATCAACAGCTAAATCGAACATTTATGCTAAATTAAAATGTTCTTAGCATGGATGTTTGTATTATAATGAGAATATTGTTTTTTGAATTTTTAAAAACGGATAAAATAGTTAGTATCTTCAATTGAAGTTTTACTTTTTTTAAAAAAAGCCTAAATCACTCAAAAAACATAGCTGGACTTAAAACATCTTTTTCAAAGAAGATTAAGTATTTTTGTCCCAGTCTTCTTAATTTTCAAACAAAATTTGCAGTTTGGGTATTTGGAATTCTGTTGGACAAACATTGTGAAACAGTTCCATTACGTACTTTAAAAATTACTGCACCACTTTGCAACAGTTATTCCAAATTGAAAAATAACCATATTTTTATTTGTGCTACAGAAAATGTTATCTTGCAGTAACACCAACTCCTGCGAACCGCATTATTTTAATTCATAAAATATAAAGTTATACTTGTTATTTCCTTTTATAAATATGATCTTTTCCTACAATTTATTTTTGTACATTTAAATATTTTTATTTATTACTTTTAATATTTATTGTATCTCCTATTTTTTAATTACAATTATTATTTGTTAAATTATTAGTCTTTAACATGATTTAATCAATGGAAAAACTTTTCTGAAATGAGAACATTTATAAATATATTTGTATGTATTTATAAATAAAATGTTAATTTAAATAACATTTTAAATGAATAAATTAAATTGATTTTCAAAACAAATCACCTTTTCGTGAGTTAAAAACTATTATCATAAATAAAAGTATTTAATGTTAGTGTTCAATATATTATATATATATATATATATATATATATATATATATATATATATATATATATAATACAAAAATATTTATAAGCAAGTATGTTATTCATGAAATTGCGAAAAAATGGTATACTTTTCAAGAGAAAGGTTAAACTGTATGTATCACAGATTCGAAATAATCGTTTGCAATAACATATTTGTTTTATTTAAATTTTATAAAAATTTGTAATTGATATGTGAATATATATATTATATATGAAGAAATTCAGATGTAATTAAAATTTAATTTGTTAAAAATAAATTAGAAATTATTTAAATAAATCAAATTTAATTGCTTATTTCATTTTAATACTATGTTTTTCAACATTCATTTTTAATGTTATTAAACAATTAATATATAATGAACTGACTTCATTAATAATATTTATTTATTAAATAATTACTTTGAAAGTAAGTATTAACGATCTTATTCTATTTAATGTTTCTTTGTAAAAGTATCATGAATTTTAAAGTAAATAATAAATAAATGAAAACAAATTTAAGATTATTAAATTAATCTGAATATATTTTTAACATTCACAAATTTAATATTCACAGCGTAAATAAATAAATCAATTTAACTGAAATTATTTTATTAACTGCGCGATAAGATCGTTGTACATGTAAATGAATTAATATTATAAAATAACATTTATTTGTAATTCAATTTATTATATTTGATTAGTATTAAATTGGTTATATATTAATTTCAAAAATTTATTTATTTTCGGGACTATTTATGGTTTCTGAATATTTTTATAATACATAGTATTTCCAATCATTTGGTATAATACAATCGTCTACTGTTTAATTATTGTAATTTAATTTCTGATTATTTTTCAAGCAATAAAAAATACATAAACTCTAATCTTTAAAGTAATTGTAATATTTTGATAACATTTTATTATTAATTCATACATTAAATGTGTTTTGAGCAGATTGATCAATTCTAAAAAAGGATATTTCTTATACAAGATTCCTAAACGAGATAAGTAATATCGAGCAATATTTTTTATACAGGTTTATTAGATAAAGTTCTGTCGTTTTTGAAATTAAAATAATGTTTATATTTTTCACATAAAATAATTTTATATGTCAACATATCCACTTTCATACTGAACTACTCCACCCTAACAAGAAGATAATTTATAAATTCCATTTTTAGAAAATTCAGAAATTTTATTTTCCAAAAACTGAGAAAGTTCTGCTTTTAAGATTAAGTTATTATTAAATTCTTTATCACACATATGGATATCCAGAAACAAAAATATGTGGAAATTTGATCGTGTCTGGTTAATACAGGAAATGGGAGAAAAATTTCAATCTTAAATTTAATATTTTTTTCTTGTGATCACCACCTGCGATACACCAAGTGTTATTATGCAAAAATAAAACTTTTTGTGGATTTTTACATTTGATGTTGGATGTGTTTGTTGTAATATATTATGCACTATTTCAATATTCGTTGTAAGAGTTCAACCAACTTGTGGATACTTACAATGAACAATTCCTTTAGAAGTCTACCCAAATATAGAGAATTTTTCTTGGAGTCAATTTTGCTTTTAGGTGTTTGTAGCAAATGATCATTTGATGATAGTCAATGATAACTACGTTTATAGATGAAATAAGGAATCTATTTTTCACCATAGGTCAAAATTTGAACTAAAAATTATGCGATTTTAGTCTTGAAGTGCGAGATGCACAAATGTAGGATACTGCAATTTGTTACTGGGAGTTAAATCATGCTATATCCATTTACTTAAGTTCCATTTCTTCTGTACTTGATGAAAATTATTCCGTATTATTTCGTTAATTACTTTGAATTTTTTTAACAAAGCTGTTGACATGTTCAATTCGAATTTCTTTCAGTCATTGTCTGTAATTCGTTGATATTTACATTTGAAGGTCTGCCTGATTTGGTTTCGTCTTGTAACGATTTATCACCTAAAATATTTTTTTAAAATAATTTCTAGATCGTTCTTGATGTCATTGTCCCTTCTCCAAATACAGTAAAAATTTTCATGCAACTTCAGCAATGTTAGAACCAAGTTTACATTAATAAACATGCACACATTACAACATTTTGCACAGATATTTTTAAGGGTTAAAATTATATTTTAAATTAAAATGAATATATCGAGATGCAGTGAACGAATGAAACAAGGTATGTACTTTGTTGCTCAATTAATATGTCCGGTGTAATAAGTCATACGATACATAAAAAATTTTTGCAATTATGACCCAAAAATGACATATTTTTTTCGATTATTTAATATATATATATATATATATATATATATATATATATATAAGCTATAATATATTATGTCGATTCATATACTCCTATCGTACTAATGAAATAATAATAAAAATCTGTCAACTATTAAAAGCATAATGTTAATATTCTGTAAAATTTACGAGCACATTTGCAAAGTGTAGAGAGAAAGGAATTCTAATAAGATAATACTGTGCCATTGAGAACTATAACACTATGAAGGAACTCATTAGACGTTTCAATAGATGTGGATGTAATAAAAACATAAATAAAGTTCTTCAGCATGTAACGCACGTTTACAAATATAAAGGACAGGCTATGATGATGAAAATAGTATCTCTTGATTTATCAGTTTTACCTCATTTGCCATATCGTCTAGACAAGCTGATTCTTATTTGGTTTAATGAAATAAAACCTGAATGTATATCATTCCGAGCATAAAAAGACTATAAAACAGTCCTATGACATTTACTTTGCTAGCAAAATAAAAAAATGGATAAATGGAAATCAATCGATTCATTGATACAGGTAAACTACATTCATATATGTATATTTTATATAAAAAAAGTTATACTGTTATTTCTGTATAATTTCATTTGGTTTAGAAAATTTTAATCGGTATTTATTATTTAACAACATTCGTATAATTAAATAAACATTTTATATTATATTAATTTAATTTTTTCCACTACGAATATCAATCTAATGTTACATTTTCATTAATTTATTAATAGTAAGACAATGGTAAGTTAGAATTTTTCTTATTATTTTAAAAAATTTAATATTAAGAGCACCAAAGTAAATTAGATGGTATAAATAAATTAATTATTAATGAAATAAAAACTGTATTAAAAATTATTTAAGCAAGTTGAAATTTATATATCGTGCTATTATTTTTTTTAAAAAAATCTCTATAGAAAGTTAACAATGTAAGTTAAAATTTTAATTTTATGTAGTTAGTAATATTACTGTTATTCTGTATTCTAGTTCTCAATACTGAACAAAAACTGTGTGTTTAAAAATTTAATAATACGTTAAAGAGGTATCTTTTGAGACAAACAGTATTTATTCTAATTTCTCGATAAAACCTTTTCTCTTATACTGTTATATGAAACTTCTCATCAAACTAGTGTGTGCGTTGTTAAATGTTAATGACTATTTCGGCTGCATGTGGAGAATTTTCTATATTATATTTCTTGAATAAGTTTCATTCATAAATACTGTGACTAATTTTTGAAGTACAATAAATCAATAAATGATTGAAATAACAGAATACAGGAATATTTCACATAGTGCAGTTAATCGGTTCCAGTGATTTACCGGACTATTTGAAACCGGACTAATCGAAACATTAACTAAATACAAAAAACGTTAATTGGTTCCAAACAAATTTTTTCCCTGTTTTTCAGTAAATAAAACGAGGGTAATATATTCAAATGTTTGTATGTATCAACAAAACAAAGTCAGGGGTTTATACATTCATTTTAAATGCATTTTAAATTCATTTTCAATTAAAATTTAATTATCAAAAAATCGACTTTACTCTAGAGTTACGAATCAAATACTAATAGAAAAAGAAAAAAGACTACAAAACTAGAACTGCGCATGCGATTCGTATATGTGCGCATGCGCATTTTTTTTATTTCCAAACCGTACTATGTGAAATCGTATTAATCGAAGCCGCACTATGCTAGGTATTCCTGTATTTGTATAAGAACAAAAATAGTCTTTCAAAATATAGTATTTATATTGACAAAAAGTTAAAAGTATAATATTTTTATGTTTACATATTTTCAAAAAGTAATAAATTGCATTATCTATTAACATTTAACTAGTAATCTAGTAATTATATGTCAATATTTTATAATAAATTTAAAATTGCTTTTACAATTGATAATTTATATAAAACTAAAAAAACACTTACAATGATAAATTAACACTTCTTTAAAAATATGAGTAGTGATATTTTAAATAGTTAATATATAGAGACACTTATAAATAATGCAATATTTTCCATGTTGTGTAGAATGAAGATGTAATATTTTGTAATTGTGGCAAAAAGGAGGGGGTATATTATTGAAATGGACATAGTTTTCTTAGTATCAGAATATTAGTTAAGTAGTGTAGACATGAATTAAAATTAATTTTTATCATGCAAGTGTTAACATAGCATATAAGACATGTTTTGCTTTGGGAGTTTTATTAGGGAAACAATGCTACAGTAGCAGTGAATAAACTGTACGAGAATTCATAATGCAGTGTTCTGATGATGAAGATAAGACCATTGAAATGCGCATTAGTGAATATAAAATATAAATATTTATTGAACAATTTTGAAATGTGATTCATTTGTGGAAAATAATTGTGATATCTTTAATTTTAGTCAAGTTTAAAAAATTAAGTGATTATAAAAATCTTGCATAATTATCAGTGGAACAGAGATGAATCGTAATTGTTAAAATATTGTTTAAAAAAATATAACACATTAACTATCGTTTAAAAAATTATATTGATATAACTTATTCAAACGTAAAACTTGTTTGTTTTAAATGTTAATTTTCTTAATTTATAATTAATAAAAATATATGAAAACGATTTGCATTTACATCATATCATACAGTAAATTATTTTTATTTCCAGAAAGATGAAATATTTTAGCAACTATAAAAAAAATTGAAGTGGTTTAAAAAATTACAAGAATTAATAAAATCATGAGACCTGTAACATTTCATTGAGCAAATTTTAATATGTCTGATAGAGCACAGTCTAAGCATTCTAATGATGTCGATGACCTTACCAAAATTTACTACAGACGAATATCGATTGAGGAAATTCTCGACAGATAAAACATTAAAAATTCGATAGCAATTTTACGCGTTAGAAATACTACACACATTTTAAAATTCTATACGGTATTTATTGATCGAAAATAGTATAATAGATCGAATTTTAGCATGGAATTATTTGCTCAAGTTATTGAATAACAAACCTTTTTATGTCGATTTAGTGTTAGAAACTATAATGGAATAAATACAATTATTTAGCGAGAAGAAGAATTTATAAATTATTTTATGAAAATACTAAAACGATACACAAATGAATTTTAACCCCACCACAATAGTTTAAAGTGTTCGATAATCACTTATTGCTCACTTATTATTTATAATTATATAGGGTATATAGGCTGTTAAAATTCATTTGTGTAAAGTGAATCAGCCACAGTTCCAAAACAATAAATAACTAAAACGATATCAAAATTTAATTTGTATCCTTGACATACAGTATTTTTGTTAAGTACAACTGTAGGGGAATATTTTTAAATTCTATTTAATAATCTTTATTTTTTTAAACTATTAAATCACAAATTATCGAGTATGACTTATACTTTGAGTTACTTATTAGGAATATACGAAAATTTCCATCATTGATTCAGATGGCATTAAAAATCAATTCTGCTTTTATTGTTTGTTTTGCCACTTTTGGTAAAAGTGAATAAAATTGACATATGATATTTTTATTCTTATATACATTTATTTAAAAATTTAAATAAATAAGATACATATTCGTCAGCTTTTTATTTAATTATTATAAAACCGTTGTAGAAATAAATAAAATCATTTATTACACTTACGACGATAGCTCTGCGGTTGAAATTCATGCCACGAGTGGTTTCGAAAGTTTAAAAATAATAATTTCAACACAACAAAGTGAACAATAAGTGATTATTTAACACTTTATAACATATTGTGGTGTTGAGGATGAAAATTCATTTGTGTTAAAGTAAATTCATCACAGTTTCAAAACAAATAGTATGCAATATATAAAGATCATACTGGACTATCACAGGAGATAAATTGGACGATTTGGAAGCATTTTTCATGAAAATTTGACACAATTGAATATATAGTTGAGAAAGATTTATTATTAATCAAAGAATCATGATTCAATGTTTATATAAAATGGAGAAACTTAAACAGAATAGAGAAATGGTTACATATGAATTATTAAGAAATGACATTGCTAATCGTATCAACACTTGCCTTTTGCTGATCAATTATCACTGACAAAATAGTTTTTGTATAGAACACTAATCTTGACTAAAAATTGGATATATTATAACAATCATAAAGATAAAAAAATTGGGTAAGTTCTGATGAAGTTTTTATTTCAACATCACAATAAATACCCATGAATACAAGATACTCCTACGTCTGGTGCAATATGCATAGAGTTAATTATGAATTGTTTTAATCCAATCAGAAAATCATCGTAGACTGGTACAGTCAATAATTGAGGCGACTAAATAAAGTGTTGATTTAAAAATGGATATATTCTGCGAAAAAAAGAAACAGAATTGTTCTTCACCATTTCTCCATACACTCAAATCACAAGTTGTATTGTTCATTCGAAAAACTGTAATAGATTTGTAATAAGAAGTCCTGCCCCATTCGGCGTACTCCCGGTCATTGCTCCATTTAATTCATTCTTGTTTCGTTCAATGTAGCATGTGTTTTGGTTGCACGATTTAGTAATTATGAAGAAATACGAAAATGGATCAATGATTTCATTTGTGCAAAGTATGTGGACTTTTTTATCGTGGTATAAATTTCTTAATTGAATGATGGAAAAAGATAATAAAACATGCTAGAAAATATTTTAAACAATAATACTGTTTCATTTTTGAAATATTAATAAAAAAAATTGCTTAAAAATAAATATTTTTGCACAAAATCAAATGCATACATTTGTTAAACAAGGGTCGTGTGCTTTTCTAAGATAGAAAGAAATCATACATAGAAATAAAAAGCATAATATAATACTGTATAAACTAGAAAAGTTTAATTGAGAAATAATTCTTCATATTTTCCTAACGTAACTGTACTAGAAATATCACTTATTTCAAAATTAGTAAAACCGAATGAATGTTAATTACATAGCTAACCTACATTAAAATAAAATTATAAGAAAACATAAAAAATAGTAGAAAGATGGAAAGTTACCGATAATGATAAAAAATACACTAAAATAAAAGGTGTTAGTAAATTACTTTGTTTGCATTAAATAAATACAAACAAATCTATTACTTATGGAGTAAAAATTGTACTTGTGTAAACATACAATATATATATATATATATATATATATATATATATATATAAAGAGAGAGAGAGAACACACACACACATTTGTTATACATTTTAATAATAATTAGCACTTACTGTCAATAAAATGTAACAGTTCCTATATATGTTTTAATAGTTTAAATTCTTACCACATAATTATAAAATAAAACATAGTATTGTACTTCCGTTTGCCTTTGCTATTTAATCAACAAATATTTAAATGAAGTTCAATGTATTCTTATAATTTAAAAACAGTAATTTAAATCAACGTGTACGTTAATTTTAACAGACTGTTAGAAATCTGAATTACAATGAAAAACGATATTTAACAATTAAATACGTCATTATAATTTATTACAATTTTATTAAGAGAACTGTTAATAATTTAATTAATCCAATTATAGCTAAATACGAATCGATTTCTGTGTTTCGGTATTTGAATATAAAAGACTGATGTAATTTTTGCGAATAAAATATTAAAATAACGATATTAAATTATTGTATTAAAAAATTCGGAGCTCTATGTATTTTTAATTACGTGTTTGGAGAAATGAAATCAATTGAAATATATTAAAAGGGAAATGTTTAATGAAAAAAAAACACATATTTCTAAAGAAAATAAAAGATGTAATTATTAAATATAACTCTTATATAGTAAAATTGATTTGGTTCAGTAGATGAGACCGTAAATAAGACAAAATAGAACATCGAACTGTGACCACATCACTGTTAACAATATAACCAGTTAATTGTATTTTCGGCGCTATTCAAAGAAAATAAATCAGCTGCTTTGTTGTCAATAATGTTCCGGTTCAGTACAATTGATTGGTTTGAAAAAAAAATCGAAACATATAACTCTATTTTATTTATATAATTTTTTTCAATTAAGATGAACGTTTGATAAAAAATATTAATTTTATAGTAAGTTTATTATTAATTAATTAATTGAAAATAATTAGTCATCCACCTAAAACTACTATAAAGTAATAAAATTTAAATAATTAAATAAAAAATGTAATATTATACAAACAAGAGGGTTTAATTTGACACAAAACAATAAAAGGAGAAAAATCATATACATATTTAAGTGTTTAAAATTGTTTAAAATGGTATATATATATATATATATATATATATATATATATATATATATATATATATATATATATGTATGTATGTATATCATCAGCATTTTTCTATTGATAAATTTTGTCATGTTTCTATCTCATTTATCCATGGATCTTTTCCTACACCTGTTTTATATATTTGGTTTCTAAATAATGATTCTTATTATCCATCGATAGTGTTTTTTATATGAAGGCCTCATTTTCATTTTAAACTTTCTTTCAAATCGATTTATCTCTTTTCGTATCACTGTATGTTATTTCTAACATGCATCTTTCCACGCTTTTCTGTTTGTTTGGAGCAGCTGAATTATTTTACATTTTTATTGCTTTATCTATTTTCCATAATTCATATCAAAATGTGATTATTGGTTGTACCATTTTATTAAAAAAAATTATCATATTTTTATATTTGATATTTTTACATTTATTAATTCTTTTATTATGTTAAAAATAGGTTCTGTTTTTCTATACATGATATTTTAGTGATAATTTCAATTACTATTATATTTTAAATGGTTGTTTCGACAATTGAAGATATCTGTTTTTTCTATGCATACATTGTCCTTTGTATTTCCATTTATTTCAGTTACTATTTTGTATCTCTTGTTGGAAAGTGACTATTTTTACCCATATTTTCATTCAATGATAATTGAATTATAAATATAATATAATAAATATAATTTGACGATATTAAATATTTGTAATAAAAAAATCTGAGTTCTATATATATTTTTAATTACGTGTTTTGAGAAATGAAATCAATTAAAATATATTAAAAAGGAAATATTTAATGAAAAAAATACATATTTATAAAAAAAATAGATGTAATCAATTTATTATAAAATAAATTATATTTTATAATAAATTATCAGTTTTTTCAGAGCTCTTTTACAGCTCGATATGCATTTGTATTAAGTTTTCATGATTAATAGAAGGTAATTATTTGATCAAATTTCTTATAAAAAATTTTGCACAAAAAATCAAACCGTCATTAAATAGTTTTTGTTATTTAATTTTTATTTTCTAAAAAGTATTGAAAAATGTTTCACGTTTATCACATTGAAATAATGACAAAAAAGCAAAGAAGAAAATTTATATGTACACCCACACAAACACACACACACATATATGTGTGTGTGTGTGTGTATGTATATATATATATATATATATATATAGATATATACATAGATATATATATAGAGAGAGAGAGAGAGAAAGAGAGGGGTGTTTTTTTAAACGTGATAAAACTTCAAATTGTACCCCTACCGAAAGTTCTATCAAATCTAAAAAAACACTTTATATATATATATATATATATATATATATATATATATATATATATATATATATATATATATACAATATACACACATGTATGTGTATGTATATATAAAGGTATGATAAAGACGTTTTTTAGGTTAGATAGAATTTTCGATAGGGATTCAATTTAAAGTTCTATCACGCTTAAAAAACACCTATATAAATTTTCTGCATAAAAATTAACTTCCTGTATTTTAAACAAATCATTTTTTTCAATATATAAATTTATATTATAAATATGTAACACATTTCAAAGTTTAATTATTTACACCTGATTACATAAATTATGAGTCAGATTAAAAAATCGGTTTTTTATTTACACATTTTTTAATATTCCGAGTGATAAACGAAATTTACTTTGAACAATAATAAATTCATAATAACATTCGAAAAATAATTAATATTTTTTAATAGTGACCGGACTAAATATTTTTTAGTCTTATTGATTTAAAATTATTCCGTATTGTTTACAAACGTTTCGTTATGAAATAATGTTGAAAACAATGATAAATACGAGTTTACTTCAAGTTTCAAGTAAACTTAAAATGCAACTTATAAATTAAATTATGGTATCATAAATATACGTTATCCTCAATATGTTCAATGTGAGACCCAACCTTTCTTAGAACTTAGTTGATTAATCAAGTGTTAATATTGATGAGAAAATTAATTGCTAGCATTATATATGTACATACGAACATATGTGTGTGTGTGTGTGTATGTATATATATATATATATATATATATATATATATATATATGAAATGTAATAAAAAATAATTGATAAATTAAATATTAAATAAAATAAATTAAAATTAAAGAAAATATTAGCATAATGGTCACTAAATGTGTGTTAAATTCAACTGATTATTAACTGATAAATACATTTATTTCAAGATATTTGAACAAACCCTTTAAATGTTTACAATTGGTATTACAAAAATCAGTAAAATTTAACAAATATAAACACAGGACGAAATAAATGCTGAAAATGAATATAGAAAAAATATCTTACATGATATATACATATTATCATCATCAGCCTCTTTCTATACATTCCTGGATGAAAACCACGCATAAAACTTTCCACTTCTAGTGATTCAATGATTTTCTTTTCCATTCCTCACCAATGATTCTTTTTATATCCCCATCTCATTTATCCATGTGTCTCTTTTTAGACATTTTTAATTCTAATTTCATAATCAATAATTTCTCTTAATCATCAATGATCTTCTCTTCTTGGTATAAAACTGACTCATTTCTAATTTAAATTTTTCACTTTTGTTATAACATGTTATTTTTTTTTGTAATTCATTCATTTCACTTTTTGTCCCTATGTTATTCTTTCTATATTTTTCTATGTTGTTTGAAATCGTTGAACTATTCTAGCATATAGGATCCATGCTTCAATACCATACGTGAGAACAGACAGAATGCACTGATTTAATTATATATATATATATATATATATATATATATATACGAGGGTCATTTAATAAGTATGGTAAATTTATTTATTGTTTAATTTAATTACTTAATTAGTTTAATTAAATTTTTCAATTTAATTTTTCTTACTTTTTTACCATACTTATCAAACGACCCCTTTATATATATATATATATATATATATATATATATATATATATATATATAGAGAGAGAGAGAGAGAGAGAGAGAGAGAGAGAGGGAGGAGGGTCAATAGTAATCTCAGAATTTTGACAGTTGGTGGCAACCATGTTTGATTTTTTAGCTCATTTTAACATTCCAACTTAGTATAGTTTGTGAAATTATCATGGAACGTTTAATACTTCAACAACGCTTAGAAATTATAAAAACTTCAATAGACTTATTGAAACAAAAGTTTAATGAATTCATTATTTCACGAAATGGACCCATCAATTGGCCACCAAAATCATATGATATAACGTCATTGCATTTTTTGTGAGGTTATGTGAAATCATTGGTTTATGCTAATAAACCACAAACAACAGAAGCATTAAAAATAAATATTGAACGTGTAATTCATGAAAATGGACTAAACAAATGCACTATGTCAAGTGAAGTCGTGGTAGTTATATGAGTGAAATTGTGTTCCATCACTAATGCCATAGAATATGCTTAACCGTTATGTTACTACCCGAATTTTCCACATTAATAACTACCCGGGGTACACGTGTACCCAGTTACAAAAGGTCATTATTACGGCCCTAAATTCGTATTTCTGGCGGCGTCTATTATATAAATATGGTGGATTTGTGATGCGGAAAACTTCTATTCTCTCACTGGTCAAATTTATACCGGACAATCAGTATCGGGTAGAGAAAAAAATTTAGGAGAGTGAGTTATAAAAGAGTTGGTGGTTCCGTTCAAAAGATCAAGCCAAAATATTACCATGGATAATTTTTTTACAACTCTCCCGTTAGCACGACATTTACTATCATGGAAGTTGACAGTCGTTGGGACATTGAAAAGTAATAAAAATATATTTCTGCAGAAATGACAGAAAAAATCTCAAAAAATAAATTCTTCATTATTTGGCTATAATGTCAACGTGACAATATGTTCATATGTGCCAAAAAAAAATAATTAAACTGTTATAGTTTTGTCATCGATGCATCACGACGACGCAATGACTGGACCTAAAAATAAACACGATATAATCCATTTTTATAACAAAACAAAATCTGGTGTAGATATTATAGGCAAATTAGTAGGACGCTATAATGTAAGAAGGCGCACAAAACAAATAGCCACTTGCATTGTTCTTTAATATCGTTGATATTGCAGCATATATTATGTATTTCGAAAATAACTGTATGCTCAAGAAAAAGACAAATCAGCGCCGAGTATTTTTGAGACAATTAGGAGAAGAGCTTTATCTTCCAATCATTCAGAACCGTTCCCTCAATGTACAAATTATAAGAAACTTGTCTACAAAATTAGTGATCGAGAGCATGATAATGAAGACAATCTTTTGTATACAAACTGCATCTACTTCTGCGTCGATTGCTTCAACATCTACTACTATTCCAGCTCAACGTGATATTCGTGGTCATAAAATCGTCGTTGGTTTTTGCTGCATTTGTCATACAGCACCGCATAAACGGACAAGAAAGACTCGCAAATCATGTGTACAATGCCAGAAACCTATTTGTGATGAACATTCTTCGACGTATTCAGTTTGTAACAATTGTCCATCACCTTCCGAAAAATGACATTTTTCGGCTTATTTTTTTTGAAGATACAATAAAGTCCTATAATTAAAACGTAGTGTTTACTTATTTTTTTTATTTATTTAATTTATTCCTGCCTTTTACAAAATACCTGTGGGTACACATGAAACCGGGTAGTAATTAGAGGGGTATATCAGTTAAATGTCATTTGAATTAATATTCTTTTAATAAAAAAAAATTATAAATATCTAAATCTTCTCGAAATTTCCCAAAAATAATGGGGATCTGACTGGGCAACACGATCCTTCCCATAGAAAGGTATTGGCTTCAACGCAAAGGCGAAAATGGGTACATGTGTACCCAAGTAGTAACATAACGGTTAAAAATTAAAAAAATAACTAATTAATTAGATTCTTTTTATTTTAATTTCATTTAAACTTCTGAATCGCTTGTTGGAAAACCCATATATATATATATATATATATATATATATATATATATATATATATATATATATATATATAATTTTACTAATTGCGTCTAATTATATTTGAATTTAATAATTTTTTTCAAATTGTACTTTCTATGAAAAATGAATGAAATATAATGATTCGTATATACATAAAACAATTTAAAGTAAAATTTATTAACTTTCTTTCGGTTGCGAATATGAATTTAAAGACCGTTATAAACGGCCAGTTAATGTGTAATAAAATTCAACATTTCGATTTATATTTCCTTGTTTAGTTAACGTACTTGCTCTGTATATAAAAAGATAATGAACCTAATAACATCTATATATTAATAAGAAAGTAACGACGTAACAGAGATATTTCTCGACACGTCTTTAAAACAGGGTGACGGAGATTCCTCAACAACTTTCGGCAATAATTTTAATTAATTCAGATGAACTTACAGCCTTGGGGCTTTCATCCTAACTCATTATGTACAGACTGTTCACAAATTGTAACACAATTATTTATGTTCCTTCCGCGTACGTTCTCCTCCCTTTCTCATCTCTTCGCAATGTTCTCGACATTAAGAAACTTTTAAAGATTTTCAAACAAACGATGAATGAAGATTTTTCTAAATTTCAGTCATGTTATTTTAAATTTAATAACTGTTCATGAATATAAGAAGATTACATTACAATTTTGGTTCGTTATTTGCTTTATAAACTTTTCCGTTGATTAAATCGATACGATATTTATTTACGGTCTTGAGGTTCCTTTTGTAAATATGTAATTATTAGTCAAATGAAAAATATCAATCGCTTATTTTATTTACACGTATTTTCATTTCAATGAATTCAATAGAAAATATTTTGATTCATTATGTGTAAATAATTTACATTAAATAAGAATTCATCTAAAAAGTTTTTATCGTAATAATAATTTACAATATATATCATCATTTTTATAAAATTTGTGTACATATATAAAATCATTGATGTATAATAATAATAATATTATATTATTAAAAGAAACTAGCATTACAATTACTGTATTCTTTTAATAGAAAGTCCGAAAAAACATTAACGAGTATAAATAATATGCATAAAAAACATGACTTTAGAAAGTATTTAATAATTAATAAATAAAAATAAAGTTGATTTATCACAAGACTTACTAGTAATATGTTAAAAAACATATATATATATATATATATATATATATATATATATATATATATATATAAAGATAGATATGTGTAAAAAATTGTATTAGTGTTTTTTATTTTTTTTTACTATTTTTTAAAAAATGCCTTTAAATGCAAATATGATAAAATAGAACAAAATATTGACGTTCATAGGCAAAATAGTAACATTATTATTCTATAAATTAATTTAAAAAATGTTCAGTTTTTTATAAATTAAAATTGTTCTTATACATATATTTTATGCAAATGATATATCACTCTCAACACCATAAGATAATACAAAGTGTTCAATAATTACTTATTGTTCACACTGTTTGTTTATAACAATAATAAATTCATACACATTTCCATGCAAATGCGATCATCATTAGAATACCACGTTATAAAATTTGATAATGCAATAATTTGTGTTAAAGTGGACTTACGACAATTCCAAAACAAATAGTAAGTGGTCAATTTATCAAGAATATTGGCATTATTAATTATAAAAATGTTATCTATATCCCTTAATTATTACACGAAATATAATTTACACAGGTTTTCTTTTTTTAAAAAAAGCAAAAAATATTTTTCACAGACATTTTTTGTATGAAATTTTCTTAATAAAATTATAAACTGAATGAAAAAAAAATAAATCTATATAAATCAGCAAAATCTTATAAAAATAAATACATAAATTAAAAATCATGTAATTTATAATTTCATTTTTAACTTATAATAAATAGGTGAGTTTTTTATATATATTTTTTCTATATACAAGGGATGTAACGACGTAACAAAAGATCGCAATATATACATTTTTTAATATTACATTTGTAAATAAAGTTCCCAACGGATTGTTTTTATAGAAATAACGTCCTCAATTATTGAGTTATGTTATTACACTATTCTGTGGCTATTTCCATCGTTTCAATTTTACACTAGTTTGTATTTCCATAATTATTGTATGTCATTATAATTTAGGACATTTTTGCTTTAGAAGCATATAACTATGTAATAATTTTTGTCGCGGATGTTTCAGGTAAATGTGCACTAATAATTACTCTCTTTCAAAAATTGTTAAATCATCAACTTTACAACACTTACATAAAAATTATAAATGATAAATAAATAAATGAATATTAATGAATTTCTGAATTATGTTTTTCAAAATTGATAATAGTTTTATTACAGAATTGTCAATTGTAGCCATTATTTAGCTCATACTGGGATTTTCCACACTATTCAGCATGCATACAGTATTCACGTCCATTACCGCTCATCTCACAAACTCTTATTGCAAACTCCTCCGCCTAAAAAAATTAGTTTTCGGGTAAGAGCGTGTGAGACGAGTGGTAATGGGCCGTGAATACTATATGCATGTTGACTAGTGTGGAAAGGCCCACTATGTGTATGTGTTTGAATATGTGTGTGTGTGTGTGTGTGTGTATGTGTATGTGTGCGTGTGTGCATGTACGTATGTACGTATGTACGTATGTATGTATGTATGTATGTATGTATGTATGTATGTATGTATGTATGTATGTATGTATGTATGTATGTATGTATGTATGTATGTATGTATGTATGTATGTATGTATGTATGTATGTACGTATGTATGTATGTACGTATGTATGTATGTATACATGCATGTAAGTATAAACATACATATATATATATATATATATATATATATATATATATATATGAATTAATAATCACTGAATATTATTGTATAACCATTCTACTTAATTACTATTTATTTAGAGTATCATACTCTTTATAAGGCTTTAGTAGGGATTTATCAATTTTATCACGTACCCGAGTAGATAGTATATTAAGCTGATGTCCCATATGTCGTTACTTTGAATTCAACCTTGTGGCATACGTTCTATTTCATTAAGAAGATTGTCGCCTTGGTCCTTCAAGGAAATGGGGATTGTACAGAAAGCTAACAACTCTGTCAAAGAAAAGTAATTTGCAGTTGTTGTTAAGAAGTTCCATATATTTAAAAGTACTGTTGTATGTATGTATGTATATATATATATATATATATATATATATCGAAACATAGTATAAATTTAAAAAAACAATTTATTGCAACATTTTTGTACAGCGTTAACTTTTTTAATCAAAATATTTAAAAAAATATCTATTAAAAATGTATTATTAAAAGGGATATTTTTAAATAACCAAACACTTTGTAAAAATATTATAAATAGAGAAAAAATTGTTACTAATTCAAATAATAAGAACTATATAATTGATAATTATATACAAAAATTTATATAATAATGAGAAATATTTATAATAGTTTTACACAAATGATTAATAGTTCAATTTATCTAATTACGGATTCAAAGAAGTGGCACGTGCATGTAAAATTGTTTTGTCATGGTTAAGAACAAGATATTGCTTTTAAGCAATTTAAAAACTTTTTAAAACTTCTGCCACTAATTTATTCCAGACAGATGTATTACTATTATTATTTCTTGCTTCTCATTCAGTTTCTAATTTAAATTTATTGTTTTTTTAACGAGACATTTTTATTTCATTTTTGCTTGTTATTTTTGATCTATTTTATTTATATTTAAATACATTTTATATTACATTTCACATATACACGATATACACGATCATATATATATATATATATATATATATATATATATATATATATATATATATATATATATATATATATATAATATTTTTTCGTGATTTATCTTAGAAAAGCAAACATAACTCAGAAAAAAGATTGAACTTCCTTGCTCTAATCATCAGATATATTAAATTATATAAAAATCAAGAAACACATAAATCTATAAAATATAGTACTGTCATTCTTGTCTATATTTCTTCTTCTTTATAAGACAATATATATATATATATATATATATACACAAGAGTATATATGTAAGAGTAAACATCAGTTGTTTATTTTATACCATATTAGACGTCTCCTCGTTCACACATTTATAGCATTCTCTTAAACCGTAACACATACTACGTAGAATACATCAGTAGGTAACAAAGCTGAACAAATACGTGCGTGTGTATGTTTTTTCTTTTTAATAAAAATGTAAATTGTGTGCACCATAACAAAATAATGAAACCGCAAATACATTCTCGTTTAATTTCTTCAGTTTTAATGAAAATTTTAATAATAATATTATTGACGTTGCACTAGAAAATATATTGAAACAGTCAGTGCACGTATAGTGTACATAAAATGAAACATTACATTGAGAAAATGAAACTATAATATAGCCGTATAAAAATAGAGTGATATTTCAATGTCAGTTAAAGGTCACGCGTTACGACTCTCACCGAATTCAACATTCTAATCTGATTCGACCTTTACTGTCTTTCTGCAGCACAAGTACCAGTAAACAGCGACATCAAATGAGCATTCGCTGGAAAAATTGGGTCATGTCTTCATTCTTTAAGTCTCGATTACTCTTATATAATAATGCGGTACGTTCGTTACAATTTTACTTGAAATTATGTTCATTGTACTTAATTAGTTTTATTCTGTATATCTTTTTAATGAGGGCGTACTTACATGTATATTCACTTGTAAATATACATGCATATATATATATATATATATATATATATATATATATATATATAATATCCTAGAAACTTTTAACGTATTTTTTAAGGAAATTTAAATCAATCTCGAAAAGATCAATGAATGAAATTCGATTTTATAAAATATACATATATATGTGTGTATGTAAAAATATATAAAATAGAGAAATGAAATAACGAAAATATTAAGCGATTAAACAAGAAAACTATTTGAATTTAACACACAAAAAAATATATTCATGGGGATTTATTAATACGAGTATTATTTTTATTGTATTATAGACAATTTTTAACAGTTCACATGCAAGTGCTGAAAAATGGATGACTTAACAAACTTTGAGAGTTTGATTATTTATTTCGCGTAATTATTTAGAGCACTGTGTCTAAAACTGTTACATTTTTAGGTGTGTCTAAGCGACGGTGCACAAAATTAAAATGGTGTACAAAAATTATAGAAAAAAACTTTATCTGTTAAAAGAAGCTAAAAATTGAAACTAAATGATAAATCATATATGAAAACGGATTATATTTACAAATCATAAAATTAAGGATGTAAATGTGACAACAAAACTCAATAGATCCTAAAGATCCAATCTTAAAGATCCTATTCTATGAAAAAGTTCATCAAAAACTTTACAAATATAGAGTCGTCCAAATGTGACGCCTAGATTTGTGTTGTAATAAAACACAGATCTAAGTTTTATATTTGGATGACCTTATATAATATACAGGATAAAACAACAAAGTTCAAATTTCTAATTATTGAAAAGTGGAAAAATGAAAAAATGACAACTATGGAAAAAAACGTGATGTTTCATGAGTGGAGTTTGGTTTAATGAGTTGTCTTTTAAGTTATTTCTTACATCGGGCCCGATTTATGTTTAGAGTATGTTCAAAAGTTTATAATCCTAATTGCTTAGTTTCTATAATCAAATATGGAAACTGTTCTATTCTAATTTAGAAATATCTTGGTGCTGTATTTAATTTAAATGGTAGAATAGCTACAAATGATTATTTAAATATTTTCATCAATCAAATACATTATGTGGTTTAAATCTTCTTTTCAAACAATGACACCATTTATAAATGATAATTCTTTTACACATATAAGCTAGAAGTGTTAAAATTTAGTTTGAAGGTCATGAAGAATTTCAACATTTTTGTTAAAAAACACAATAACTAAATTTAAAAATATAATTCAAGTATTGCAGTCAGTTCTAGAAAATAAAGTGATAAAACATTCTTTCATCCATCATCTCTCTAAAAAATTTAAATATGTTCTTTTAGAAGTTAAAAAGTTGTATAGTGTATGTGTGTTTATATATATATATATATATATATATATATATATATATATATATATAAAATCATAATCTTAAATCTCTTTCTATCCATTGCTGAATATAGACTTTTCCCAAAACTTTCCATTTTGATTCGTTCAATTCAAGTCTAGTCAGTTTCAACAAATATTTTCACGCCTATGTCTCGTCTATCCGTGGGTCTCTTTCTGGGCCATTTTCCATTCAATAACCTTTCTTCTCCATTGTTAGTTTTTTCCTTGTTATATGACTGGTCCATTTTCATTTTAAACTTGTCATTTTTGTTACAATTTCCGGAAATTTTATTTTTTTTCTGATTATATATAAATATAAAATCTTTTTAACTTAATCTACCAAAGATCACTTTTGGCATTGATTCCAAATATGATTCTGTTTTAACTCAAAAAATATTTGTAATTTGTATTTGAAAATAAATTAATTTTATAAACAAAAAATAATATATTTTTTTAGATAATATTATATTATATTTCTTAGTATTTTTTAGTCTTCATAATCTTTAAAAACTTATTAAATTTTTAAAAACGCGTTTGGAATACAAATATTTAAATAGTACTGCAAAAATACTAAAATAAATTTTATATATTAAATGATATAAAATTTCACATAATCCACTAATAGATAAGCCATTCATGTATAAATAAATTTTAAATTATAGCACTGAAAATGACACTGCTTTGGTATATGTTACAGTAATTAAAACATTTATGATATATATATATATATATATATATATATATATATATATATATATATATATATATATTAAATATATAATTAATATATAAAATTATTTATCATATAAAGAAAAAAGATATAATTTGACACTGAAAGTAAATAATTATACATTATTGTTTTTTGAGAATTTCACAAAACAGATACAAAACTTGTATTCGAGTATCAACTATAGTATCATCATATTTCAGTTGAACATTTGAAAAAAGAGAAAATTTTAACATAAATCATTGTAAAAAGAAATCTGTCATTTTATCAGACATTAAGTTTGTTATAAAAACTGTAAATGTGTGATGTTGAGTTTACTATTTCGTTTTACGTTGTAATATAAATGGAGGTGACAGAAAAATAAATATCATTGGGAAATTATTTCTCGAAAAATATAAATTTGTACATTAGATTTGCTTTATAATTTTTTTACACGAGTGACATGACATTTATGTAATACAGAATGTGCAGTTAGAATGTTCAAACTTGTGGAAATATATAAATGGATACATGAAAAAATTAAGCTGTTAGTAAAAGCAATTCAAATACAATTACCAGAAAAACATAAAAGTAGTTTTGTATTTTAATGATTCACGAATTTTTATATTTAAAATTGCTACATTCTCAATGCAATTTAATAATTAATTTCGTACTTGATTATTTTCAAAATTTTATTAGAACTGACATTTGCATGACACATTTCATATTCTGGTTAAATGTACTGATTTTTTTTATATCTGGATTTTATTACACTGAAATGTCTCTATTAATATGTACAATATTGAGTTATTACATTCGAAATATCAGATTTACGTTTCGATGAATTAAGAAAATTTACAAGTGTTCTTAATCATATGTGATATTAAAAAATATTATGATTTCTGTATATTTATGCAAAAAAAACAATTTAAAGAACATTGTAATAAAGTAGAAAGTATATTAAATTAAGCTCGTATAATTTTTATAGTTAATTTTAAGCTTAAACTCAATAGAAGAAACTTGTAAAATTATTATAGAATCTATGAAAAAAAGCTGTGAAATGGAAAAAAGATGATATCAGTTTAGAGAATTTTGTTTAAACCGATCCCTCGAAACAATTCAGGATATCGAAATGAAAAAGTTATTAATAAGCATTAACAATTTTAGTTCTTTATAATATGATAAATGGTATTAAGTATTGTATCACAGAAAAAGTATATGTATAATATTTTAGTAACTGTCCATACTTGAAATACATTAGAAAAATAAAAACAACCGATAAAAATGTTTCTCATGAATGAATGAATATATTTGTAAGATAGGTCTGCAGAACGTTTGTTTTTATTTAATACTTTTGGATTTGAATAAAAGAAAACTTATTTTGAGCACAATTATTGATGTTTTGTAATAATTACACGGTCTTCATTAACTTGACATTAACGAAACAAATATTTACATTATAATGAAATGTTTATTCAAGTTTGCTATTAATTTTATCCATTATTCATTCGTTAAATTAAGTGAGTTTTAAGACTGAATAATTTCTAGTAAATTGTACATATAGGAAATTATCGTAAATAACTAACAAATTTTCAATGAAAGTATGAGAAATTATACAATCCATTGTAATGAATCCATTGTCTACGTCTACAACATAAAAACTTGTATATTTACTAAATTTATCATAAATTGATTAACATTAATAAGAAGGTTGTTTAATAATCTGGAATATTTCTTCTATTATTTCTTTTATCAAACAAGAAAAACAGTTAATTTTAACCCATTTGTATCACAGATCTAAAGTCCTTACTAGTGTGATAAAGCCGAGACAGCCGGCCGGGTGATAAGCGACAGTCATCGTGCGCGGAATATTCCGCTCGCGGATGTCAATGGGTTAAGATGTATGTTAATTTCTTCTAGATTTTCATTTCAAAAAAAAAAATTAAATATTTAAAGTGTCTTAATTTTTTCTTCTGAAAAAGTATAGTAAATTAGTTGAGTCCTATTACAATTAATAAAATTAACTTTAATAATATTAATTAAAATTCTATTTGAAAAACATATGTTATATACAAAATTGTAATGAATATAAAAAAAATATTTAAATAAATTAATGATAATATTAATTGATTTCTAAAATTGTTAATGTATTTATTAGTTATATATATATATATATATAAGTATATATATATATATATATACTTATATACAAATATAAGTATTGCAAATTGATGCATTACGTAATAAATATTTTTTATTCCAATTGGAATACTTGTAAAAAAAAGAGTAGTTCAATGGTATATTTTACGTAGGTATTGTAAGTGCTAAGTGTGAAAGTGACGCCATTGAATATTGCTGTAAAAGCAATTTATGACAGAAATAATTTCATTTAATTAATAATTGCACAATATTTCAATTTTTGAATATCATCGAGTAATTAATATAAATCTTTCTCTCTCTCTCTCTCTCTCTCTCTATATATATATATATATATATAATAATATTTTCATAATTTACTATTTTCAATTCCTCAATCTTTGTTTTAAAAAAATACAATACTATATTACAATCAATTTTATAACACTATCATTTAAAAATGTTACAATGTTTATTGGAATGCATATAAGCGAAAATGAGTAATGTACAAGACTATTAAGGGGCACGACTAGTGTAACCGCCTAAAAAAAGGGCGATTTTCGGTAATTTTTTAAATAAAAGTATTGCATCGAATATTTTAAAATTTTGAGGATATATCTGTGCATAAATAATGTAATCATAGTAATTTTTTTAAATGAAAATATTTGATTTTCAGCAAGTTATTGTCATCTCCCGAGTCTCCAGAATTAAAAAAAAGTTCGTTAAACTAGAAGGTTTTGCCTATACAATGACCCAGGATTGTAAAAAAAAAATTGTTATTTAATAAAATGGCAGAGTTTTGAAAAAAAGTTTAAAATTTCGCTCAAAAATCTGATGGTTTTTGGCATGGCAAAATTACATTTTTTATCCAATCGAAAAACTGGAGGGTCATTGTACGGAGAAACAAATACTAAATATGCTAAAACAAAAATCAAATCGATCGGATAATTTGTTATTGAGTTAAAACTGCAGCAAAATTTAAAAATGTAGTTTTGAGAAAAACGCGTTTAAAGATAAAAGTATTGATTTCATTGTTATAAATCGATATATGTCGATCTTTAGAAGGCTGTAACTCAAAAACTATTTGAGATCCGCACTTGAAATTTTAATGTTATTTTTGAAGGTATAGACTGTCGAAAAATGCAAAAAATCGATTTTGTGAAAGTGTCACACTAGTCGTGCCCCTTAACAATTTTATAAAAAATCTTGTGGTAAGAAATGATTCATTTATGAAAAAGTGAATAAGTTATAGCATCAATTGAATTGTTAAAAAATTAAGTTTATCAAATGGAAAATATCACTTATACAATTGTAGTATATATGATTAATTTCATATTATTTATTACAACAGTTTCATTAATTATGAGATAAATCATATAATTTTATTGACACGTAACATTTTATTGGTATGTACATTCTATTAAAGATTTTCAAATAGTTTTCATGATTAAAGTTATGTAGAAAACGAATAATTTCTAGTAATAAAAATAATGAGTATTACTTTCAATTTGAAATTTTTAAGCAATAAAATGTTTAAAACATGTACAACAAATTTCATTTAAAATTGTGTTCATTGAAAAAATATTATTTATATTTGTTTATTTCGACAAAAAAATGTTGAATATATAAATTTTAAATTCTGTTTTCATTAATGAATTGCATTAGATAAACATCCAAAAAATGAATACAGAAACTGTATCGATATTTTTATTTTCATAGAATGATTCAATGACTAAATTGTGTACAAGGATGTGTGCAAGCATGTTTAGTAAGAGAAATCTATTCAACTTGACTTCATTTGATTAGTAATCAAATAGACCCTCATAATATAAAAAACACATTAGGCATAATGCTATATGAGTTTCGAAAATGTTGTAGTGCAGTAGACTAATGAAAGATTCAAGGTATTTGTGATATAGTTTTTAAGTAAAAAAAAAAAATGGATCGTGGCTTCAAAAATTCTGATACAACTTAAGTGTAGTTCAAAACCTCTTACTAAATTTAATAATAACTTGCTACTAACTACTCTCGATATAAATTATTCTGTCATTGCTAAAAAAAACTAACATAAACGATTAATTCGACCTATTCGACAGTTTGTTACCATCTACAAAAATCGGAAAAGGTGTTAAATTTGAAATGATTTTTTAAGATTTGACAAAAATCAATTTTAAAGCCAAAAATTGAAATTACACTTTGTACTTGAGTATAGTTCAACTTTTTTTAATCAATTAGTGACTAGAAATAAAAAAATATATATTATAAGAATATTAAACGCTACAAACAATGGTTCTTCAGCACAGTTTAGAATAGACTTTTGCTCAAGGAAAGTTTTGATAAATATTTAATACGATATTGTTTATGTGATCCATTTCGAGTTGTTATTGGAACAGAACAGATTACCTAGAACGAATACAGTATTCTTATTATTCAAAACGCTTAAATGCTGCTTCAAAAGAAATACGTCTGGTTTGATTAATTATAAAGGTGTATTGTACTAAAATAATGCAAGATCAATATAATGACTCAGATTTGTAAAAAATTAGGCTAAAATAAGTTTTGTAATTCTCTTAATTTTCCAATTTTATTTCGAAATTTACAAGATAATCTTGATAAAAAAATTATTTAATTAATAATTATTATCAAGGTTATTTTGCAAACTTCGAAATAACTTTGGAAAGATTTTAACAGAAAGGCTCTGACGATGATGGCGTCGCCATCGAAATGCATTAGCTGATGTAATTATATACTATATAATTATAAATAATAAGTGAACAATAAATGATTATTGAACACTTTAAACCTATTATGGTGTTGGGGTTAAAATTCATTTGTATAAAGTGAGTCAGGCACAGTTCCAAAACTACAAATAAGTTTGGAAAATTAAAACAAGAAAATTTAAAACAAGAAGTTGAAAAACTTTCCACAATATTTTTATCCAAACTCAAAGAATTTTATCGATAAGACATTCATAGGCTTACGAATCATTAGCTGAAAGTAATTAATAATAATGGAACATATATTGTTGATTAATATAAAACATTAAAGCATTTGAAAATTAAAATATTTATCTTTTTTCTGTATTTAAATTCAAACAATATTTATGAAATAACTTGATAAAAAGGACTATTAAATTATATATATATGATGATTAAAAATGAAATTAATCTATCATAAATATAGTAAAAAAAGTATTTTTTAAAAAACATATTTTATACCACTAAAATGATATTTACAATCTTAATGGTGCAAGTTTATTATACTTATTTACAGATAAGTACATAATATTATATATACATATAATATTGTAATAAGAGTATATAATAAATATGTGTGCCGCAATTAACTAACACTTTTTATCTGCTTTAAAATTTAAAAAAATAATACATGTATTTGTTTTTACCGCACCACCATTTAATCATATTATTGTTTAAATGAAATTTTATTAATACCATTGCTCATTATCACACATATTAATGGTGTTAATACTTTATTTACTAATTTAATGACTATATAATTTTTGATATTAATTAAAAATGTTTATATGTTCCAATTTAATTATATACCTGTTGCTAAATTATTTATTTTTTAGATTAAGTTTATAACTCATATTATATTCGAAATGCCAATTGGAAATAATAAAAATGTCTTTTTTCAAATTAAAAAAAAGTTTAATAAAAATATATTTTTTAGAAATATAACTGAAAGGTTTTTAATATTAAAAGCTATGTGCAATTTTGAAATAAACATAATACTTTGAGTAACAATCTAATATATCAATTGATTATAATTATAATTTGATATTGTGATGATGTACAGTATAATGTCAAAATATCAAAAATAAAAAATCAAGAGTAGTAAAATATGTAGATAGTTGAAAAACTATTTGCAAGATGCAATAATAATTTTGTTGGAATGTTTGACAACAGTTGATAGAGATATATATAGTTATTTTTTTTGTATTTTATTAAAAATTAAGATAGGTGAAAAAAGATGGATCAAATGTACGGCTGTTAATTAAACATTGAGATTACGAAAGAGAAAAATATATTGTGGATAGGAAAAGACATATGTGTCAGACATCAGATAGATGTGGGTTGGAGCAACAAAATGTATCGTATAAATCACACTGTTTCAAAACCAATTCGTAGTTTCTTTTCCAAAGGCTCGAATATGATTCTCTCCCGTTTCGTACGCGTTTATCTGTGTCGAAATACATACACACAGTGATATATTATAAAAACAAATATAACCGTTACATATTTCAAATGGAATCTTAACGGAAGCCGAGAACGTCATTGATACAAATTACATAAGTTTATGTTTAAAGTTACAAAAGGAAATCATAAATAATAATAACAGTTCAAAATGGCGTGTCTTAACGCATGCTTAATGCGGAAGATTACTGTGCTTTGTGAGTGCTGATGAACCGTGACGTAGTTTGTATGATTCGTGACATGTACCACAACACTATCAATCAAAATGAACGCACAGTAGCAGCGAAGTCAGTATTGCACGTCCTCAAAGTCGGCTATTAAATTTCACTTTTTAATTAAACCGTGCCTTCGATTGTTCACAGATATTCCCTTCTGTTCGTTTTTGTTTGTTGGCTTTGTTGTTATCTTTAGATATCGATTTGTTCGCGATATATTGTTCCGGTCGACTTCACCGAGGTTAAGGAGTCATTCGAATAATGTCTGCTCGCAGACTGACAAATTACATCAATTGGGATTTCAACGAAAATACAAAAAAATGTATAAACAACAACAAATCAGATATGTCTGAAGAACGATTGATAAATGGTCGGAACATTTTTTACATCAAAAATATGCATTTATTTCGGATACACACTTTTCATATATATTCATACACAGTTTCTATAAAGATAACTTTACATACATACACACACACACACACACACACACACACACACATACATATATATATATATATATATATATATATATATATATATATGTATATATATACACACTACCGAGAGAAAGTCTACGTACACCTATTTTATCTTTATTAATATCGCCTATAACATAAAAACACTATTGTTGATAACAAAATAACTATTTTTTCTACAAAGTCTTAAAAATTAAAAAACATCAATAAAACATTTTTTAAATATCAATAAAGTAAAGAAAAACAATAAAACAAACGAAATTTTAAAAAATTAAGTCAGAAAAAGTTTGCGCACAGTTGCATTCATCGTTTATTATCCTTAGAATTTTTAATTTCAGCATTACAATTGGCTAAATGATTGTTGAAAATGCAATGCAGATTGTTATTCTTAATTTTAGTTTTTGTCAAACAGGTAATACAAGTGAATATCATCGAAAATAAAATGTGTAATTTTAAAAAGAAGAAAATAAGTATATCAGAGCGAAAAATAATTATCAAATTATGAGAAGAAAATAGCTACCAAAATATTAAAACAATTTTAAGAAGACAGCATTCATCAATTTATAAAGTGATAAAATTTATGAAAACAACCGATATCATAACATCAAAGCTCCGTTGTGGCCGCTGTTCAAAGTTATTTGAGG
>CP092088.1:20797506-20800006 GCA_029203775.1 Neoneuromus ignobilis | reverse complement strand
ATTTAAAATGTAAGGTAGATTAATATTTTAACTGATAACAACAAGAAACTTTTATGAATGCATATATTGAATACAACTATTATATATGCATGTGATGTCTAATAACAATTACAAAAAACTGTTCATTATAGACTGTAATGTTTATATACACATAAATAGGAAATTAAATTTTGATAGTTCTAACAAAATTAATTGAAAAGTAATTTTATTTTAATTAAAATCCATGATTTAATTATGTACACGATTATAAGAAAAACTCAAAATTTTCAATTTATTAACTACTTAAATTAATATTTATTATTTATTACATAATCACTACTAAATAGTTATTATACTATTATATATATATATATATATATATATATATATATATATATATATATATAAATGTATACGTATAATGTTGCAATTGAATATTTGATCATCTCAATTCAATTCGTGAAACGGTTTCCAAGTAAATGAAAAAATAAGTGAACTAGAAAAAATAACTCTGAACACGTCTCAAGCGAAACGGACTAGAGTACAGATTCATTTATTTATTCTAAAAAATGTTTGCGAGATTTCTATTTGAGTAAAATATTTATTTAGTTACTAATGTGCAAATTATTATATCAACTATTGATGGATAACATTTAGAAAGCGTTATTGGCACATTTATAAAATATAGCTCAAATTTGTAAACAGATAAATATTTTCGTGTCTTTTCATGATACTTTTTACAGTACGTACTATTTGTAAGAAAAACAAAAAAACTAAAATACCAAAAATTATAGTTAGATTATTTCTAGTTATATTTATTTCAAAAATTTTTCGAGAACATGACATTTGAAAATAAATATTTAATATTCTTTTAAGAAATATAAATAGGTTTTTAATAGTAGAAAAATGAAATGAAAGTATTTTTATGAAAATTTTTATTAAATTACTACATCATCCTTCAAAATCCAAGAAAAAGTAAATGTATATTAGAAAATAAAATAATTAAAGTACTGCTTTTTAAAATATATTTTACAGCCCCTTGGAATTGTAACGATTGTATGAGCTATTTAAATTCTAAAAAAAATCAAAGCTACAATTTAAATAAATAAAAAACAGGTTTATTATTAACCACTATAATTTTAATATTACAAATATATTTTTGATGTAAAATGCAATTTAAAATCAGTTTATTATTGAAAAAAATCAATTACAAAAAATAACTCTATTTAATCAAATATATTTTTAAAAATTCTAAACATTTTCAAAAGGAGTTTTGTTAGATTTTTTTGCATTAATTTAATCTTAGTTTAAGTTATGTAATAAAATCACTTTTAAAAAAATCTGTTTATGTATATATAGTAAAAATATGACAATTTTAATATTTAAAAATCAAAAATCTATGATTATTTAAAATAAAAACAAATTCTGCATAAGCTCTTGTAATCTAAAATCAGATTAAACAACTTTAACTCCATAGTTTTAAATAAATGGGTATATTCTTATTTTTTTAACATGTCTATAGTGATTCTAATATCACTATTAAAACTACGAGCAGATACAAAACTGAATAAAATATTTATCTATTTTATCATCAAAAATAAAAAAGAAATTGATTGTTTGAGTTTTAAACGTCAAAGCACCTTAGACAAGAAGATGCTATTTCATACCCAAATAACTGTATTCGATGGACTGAAAAAACAATTTACTATTCAATGACATCCTTCTTTTACGACGCATAAAAGAAAAAGAAATTGTCTTAACAGGGGAAAATGTTAAACTAAAATAACGAGTTTTTTCGAGAAGTAAGTTTTTTTGGATTCAATTTGAAAAAGTTTAAGAGATTTATATTTTATGAATTTTATTTTTATCTTATTTTTTTATAAGCTGTTAATTTTTATTATATACTATTTATTGTATTAGATAAAAAAATGAATTTAATTGTATTTCCACTGAATCTGGTTATGCAATAAATTCAATTATTTAAAATTCCAATGATTTATTTTTCGATTATTATATCCCCATGTATATATATATATATATATATATATATATATATTCTATTATATTTATTACATTATCATAAATTATAAACTAAAGGTAAATTTCACTTCGTCATTAAAATAGATGACTAAATAAAAGAAAAAAATAATTTTTATTTCTAATGTAACGATTAAATCAAACTAGATTACATGAAAACTATATTAAATAAATATAATAGTTTAAAATATGTCTTCTAGTAGTTCATTTTTTCACTCGTGTTCATTCTGTAAGAAACCATTAAACAGTTTGGAAAGTGTAAAATACTATTAAACTACCTATTATACAGCAATGGCTTCTTTATTCGGAAAGTTTCTCACATTAACAAATAAGTATTTGTTCACACTATTATAGTCCGTCTAATAAAGTTTGCAAGTGTCATAGAACTTGAGAAAACTCTTGCAATAAAACATTAACACATCATGTAAAACGGCTGATAATAGTTGATGTTAGACAGATTACTTGGGTACATTTGGTTTATCTC
>CP092088.1:20790006-20795006 GCA_029203775.1 Neoneuromus ignobilis | reverse complement strand
ATTGTGTGGCTACTCCATTATATTATTATTTTTCTAGCAAAATTTGTCAATTTGTCTGACTGTGAAAAAAATGTATGTATGAATGTGAATATGCATGTGTGAATGAACGAAACACGAAAGCCGGATAAAAAAAACTAATTTGTTTAAAATGTATTTGGAATATCAATAATTTTGATCTATTTTAACATACCAAAAACTTTTTACAAATGAATTAAAAAAATCGCTCAATAAATTTAGTTACATACATAAAATAAAAAATTAAATAACATACACACGCAATTTTTTTTGTTCTAAATACCACAATATATAGGGACATCCAAATGTGATGCTTAGATTTATGTTTTATTAAAAAGAAATAAAAGAAACTATACACATGTTTCCCTACACATTACCCTATACACTTGTTTCTTTTTAATAAAATACAAATCTAGACGTTACATTTGGATGACTTTCTTTCTTTCTTTCTCTCTCTCTCTCTCTCTCTCTCTCTCTATATATATATATATATATATATATATATATATATATATATATATATATTTACATGTATGTATTTGTGTTCGTTACATGTAATAAAACTTTCTTATTAATGTTTGAAAATTTTACTAAAAACTAGTCTTAATTTTGATTTATTTATTAACTTATAACATGTAAATAAAATTAAATAATCATTAAGACATTAGATTATAAAATAGTATTGATTTATATGAAGATAGTTAAGATTTTTTAACTTTTATACACTTTAATAAAAAGTGTACTTATATTCAGAAAAATTAATTATCACTCCTAACACCACAAGATATTAAAACGTATTCAATAATGACTCATTATTCAATTTGTTTATTTTTGTAACAACAATGATTTAATGTACATTTCAATGGGGATGTTATCTATCAGAGGAATAGTGGTTATAAAATCTGAACATAAGTTGCTTTTAAAAAACTATTTTTTTATACACCATATACTTAACTTTTAAAATGAGAACATTTCATACAACTTTTAAACATTTGATAAGCAGTTGATATCTTAACAAAAATATAGACTGCTTCTTATTATTGTAAAAAAAATATCCTTTATTATTCTGAAAGTTATTTACAGACAAAATCGAAAATATAAAAATAATTAAATATTTGTATAACAAACAGTTAGATAAAGTGGATTTCTAAATCATTTTAATTTTTAAAAACTGCCACTAAATCTAAAATACAAATACATTTTTAAAACATTTTAAACATTTTCGTTATAATATTTAAAAAGTTTAAATCCGGTCAGAAATATGAATGTTTCGATTACTCGTAAATTATGGATAATAATACTGGTTTAAAATTAGTATAAAACTGCATGATTTACGTATGTTTAAATACTTCATTTTGGTTATAATTTTTGAACATGATCGTTAAGTATAGAATGATTCTCCGCCCAAGTTCTTCAGGATAAGAAGTGAAAGTAATAAAGCTGTTAACAAAGATGCTTATTAATGTTGTACAAGTAATATTTGACCTCAATTGTTCGATATTTCTAAAGAAATAAAAATAATTTTATTGCAGGTACAATGAACAAATGAAAGTTAAAAAACTGATACTTTAATCTGAACTGATTTTATATTTTTATGAATTGTATTTATTACAAAATTTTATAGATATAAATAACTATGTAAACATTTTGCAAAAGTCAGTATGTTTATAAAATGATATATTGAAGATTAACGTTTTTTATCACTTTTCATTAAAAATGACAACAATTTCAAAGCTAATTTCACATGTATGTATATATATGACAAAAGAGTAATGTAGATAAACATAAATATTAATCATAATCATCGTAACACCGTTAACTTAAGATAACAAAGTAGATTTATTGATTTTACATCGAACATAAAAAAAGTACACAGAAAAATTTAGAAAGATGGGTCGACAAGGAGAAAACGACAAGTTAAAAAATTATACAAGGTTCCTGGATGGCAGATAATAAATAATGTGTTGTGGAGAAACCGCAAAGCTGAAACAAAATATCAACATAAACTGCTAAGTGTATAAGAAAAGTTTTTCGAGACGCTCCGTTCTATGAACGGTGGGACGGGGATAGACGGAAGTAGGAAAATTCAAGTCCACAGGTGCACATGAACGTCATGAATTATTTGATGATAGCGTGTATAGAGTTTATAAATTTTTTATGTCCGCCGTACTGGCGAATGGCAATTATTTGACAGGTAATATTACTTCAAAAAGAACAAACGACACATGTATTTATTGAAACGTAAGTAGGATGCAAAGTTTTGCATATCGTTCAAATCATTTCGCATGTGAGGAATAATATTACGTGAATATCTTTAATTAATATTCATTTCAGAATAACAATTAGTACAAAAGATGTATATACACACGCACATTATATACGTATGTATACATACATACATTTATTTATATATATATATATATATATATATATAATATATATAATTTGATGGGAATGAAACTAAATATTTGATAGAAATTTTAAAAAAAACAAATACACACTTATTATTTTCTATAATATTTGTTAATATAAATAAACACATCTCATACCAATGAAAAAATACAATTACGTTATTTATAAAATATCTGGATCCAAATAGTGTCCAATTAAAAATTATTCACAAATATTTTCTTCGATCATAAATGATCTTAACCTATGTGTAACAATAAACGATATACCTATCCTCCGATTTACACGGAAGATCGGTTCCTCAGAAAACCGTGTAAATCGAAATCGTGAATTTTTATATGCAAAACCGTGTAAATCGAAAACAAACTCAAATGTGCATAATTCAGTCACTTATTTCAACGTAAAATAAAAATATGATACCTTGAAAAGCATAAAAATAACAGTCCATTGATAAAATGACAAATAAAGGTATAAGTATGTAATTCTTATACCTTTATTTATTGAAACAAGAAATTTAATTTTATGGAAACAAGAAGTATAAGATCCTTAAAAAATTTAACCAAAAGTTTAATTACTGTCATCACTTTCATAGACTATTAATCTTTTCTACAAGACTTGGTCATGAAATCTGTAATTAATAATTGTGTTTGATTTTTGGTTAAATCTTTATAGACCTCCTCATATTTCGTCTAGATTCTGTAACTTGCTTAGGAGACATAATAGGAAAAATCTAGGTCTTTTAAGTAATCTATGATTCCTCATTAAATAACTTGTTTCTTTTTTCGTAGTTTTTTTCATTACCTCATCCAGAGGACAAGATACGTTCCTACCACATTCCAAATTTCAGTGAAAAATGTTTAGTGATATTCTCATTATTATTGCAGCCAATTTCATATCAGCATTAACACATAAAAAATATTTATAATTGAAATAAATAGGGAACTAAAAATGGGATGGTATAAATTCAAAACAATGTTTTATATTACGAATTCAATGTCAGTAATATTTTAAGAAAAAAACTGATCAATTTATTCAACCTGTTCTCATTTATGGTAGTAATACATGGGTCTTAAATATCAGAATAATTCGACGATTTCAGGCAATATAAAGAAATATAAAAAGATGCATTTTGGGAATACTACAAAGAGATAAAAAGAGAAACGAGTGGATTTGATAACAAACAAAAGTTAGATACGTTATAACAAGATTAAAAAGATTAAATTGGAAATAGGCTGATCATATAGCAAAAGATGGATAACAGAAATCATTAATTTGGAACCCATCAATATAAAAAGGTCCCGGAAGAAATCCATGGATAAGAGTTCATTGGTGTAAAATGGAAGTCGATTTTTCTGTAATTATTTTTTTTCATAAAAATAATATTTCATGTAAAATTGTTACATAAAATTTATTCTGTATTTCGAAATTCTATTATTTGACATTTTTATAAGTTGAATAGCATATGAATTAAAATAATAAATTTATTCGTATATGCACTATTTTGAAACTGAATGTATAAACGTTACAAGACTCTGTAACTCGAATTTTCTGTAATCAAAATAAATACCGTCAGCAACTGGTGATTCGACTTAGTGAAGTTTAAATATATATCAGTTTTATTATTGTTTACCACGTGTATACTGTTTTCAGTACCCACTAAATTTTCCGTTCAAATCATGTGATATTTTTTCCATTAACAAACTCTATAACGTGTACTGTTTTTAGTACACTTGACCTGAAAATGACGGTCACATTAAAACGGCTTGGCAAGGAATGTGTTAAAGTTTATTTCTGTTTTTATAAAGTGCACTTTTATTGTAGACATTTAGAATATCTAATACTTAACTATTGCGAGTTTCAAATACTGTTACAATAATCTACTAATTTATTTTTATTTCTAACCAAATTTAATTATTTGTTTTTTCAATTATTATAAATGAATTCAAAATCTGAGTCATTTCTAAATAGTTTTATAGTTAAAAAATCAAAATAATATTCATTTATTTCATAATTTTATTATGTTAATAATGCTTTAATTTTATTCGACATAAATTAATGTTAAGAGAAAATTAAAAATAAGACGCACATACAATATTTTTTATTTTTCTCTATCAATTCAAATACAATTAATTTAATGAACTGTTTAACTGTGGCTTTAAAATATAAAGAAACGGCACTAAATATGTTCATTTAATCGGGCTGTAAAATCAAATAAAAGTTGATAAGAAATACGTTTCATTATTTTCTTCAATTGATCGTTGTTAACTTTTTTTAAAATTCAATGCCGTTTCAATATTTATCATTGACATTTGTAAACAATTGTAGTATTGTTTTAAAATTTAGCATTTTGTATTTAAGAAATTGTATTGTACTGTTATAAGTGCATGATGTATTGAAATAATTTAAAAAAAAATTATCTTTCATTTAAATATTACCATCAAAAATTTGTAAACACTGATATGATTTTTTCTGCATTTGTATAGAATTATTACGTATAAATTATCATATAATTTTAAATTAACAAATTGGGAAAATACATATTTATTTTAAAATATGGAAATGATGTACAATAAATT
>CP092088.1:20770006-20787506 GCA_029203775.1 Neoneuromus ignobilis | reverse complement strand
ATTATGGATTGATAGGATAGAAATACGAAATTCGTCAAAATAGACTGGAAGAGAAAAGTAAAAGATCAATCGAGGTAGAAAGTTTTGGGAGAGGCCTTTATTCAGCAGTGGGTAAAAAGAGACTAATGAATATGATTATGACCAATATATATATATATATATATATATATATATATATATATATATATATATATATATATATATATATACAATATATTGTAATCTACTTGTTTTTTCTTACATTTAATATTAATTTAAAATTAGTATTAGTATTTATTTAATTTAGTGTTCTATTCATTTATTGAGCGAAACAGAAAAACGCGATTACAGAAATCCGTTCGTTATACTTTTAGACTTTAATAAATTTAGTAAAAAAAATCATGACAATTTAAAAACCTCATGAAGATTTTTTAACGATTATAGAAGAACATTTTTTTAAAGATTTAGAAAATAATTTGTATTCCAAATGCCAGTATCGGCGGTAACATCCCAACTTTAATTCAACAAAATATCCATTTAACGTAGAAATAATTTAATCAAATATTAATGATTATTTTAGCAAGACCGATTACAATAAAAGAAAGTTTCATATGCTTTGAGTGTCATACAAACTATACACAAAAATAAAAACGATAGATATTAAGATGATAATCAACGTATGTTAAAGAAAATGACCTTGAAAATCAAAGTTTGTGAATTTTACAGTTAACACTCATGAAATATGGTTATATTGTTATTATATTTTTGATCGAAAACGCAATATATATTAAATTTTATATATATTATATTTTATATATATATATATATATATATATATATATATATATATATATATATATATAAATGTTATCGATATGATATGAAGAAAAAACACTGGATTGCTAGAAGTAGGACGTTTTGAGAGACTTATTCTATAGTAGATAAAAAGAAGCTAATAATAATATAATAAACATAGAATTATGTTATTAATCTGAATACACAGATAACAGTCAACTATGTATATATAATATTAAAGCCTATTTCTCATATCTTATTTTGATTACTCTATTGTAATTCATTAAAATTATAAATATATATATATATATATATATTTAGTGGCCCAAATGAAACTGAATAATAGTAAAGAATAATAAATGTCTAAACGTTTCAGTCTCATTTGATTCACTCTACATGTATGCGTGTGTGTGTGTGTGTGTGTGTGTGTGTGTGTGTGTGTGTGTGTGTGTGTGTGTGTGTGCGTGTGTGCGTGTATGTGTGTGTGTGTGTATGTGTGTGCATGTGTGTGTATGTGTATGTGTGTGTATGTGTGTGTGCATGTGTGTGTGCATGTGTGTGTGCATGTGTGTGTATGTGTATGTGTGTATATGTTTTTTTAAACATGATAGAAATTTAAATTGATTTCAATGTATATTTCTATCACGCTTAAAAAAACATTTTAAATATATATATATATATATATATATACATTTATACATATATATATATATATATATATATATACATTTATACATATATACATATATATATATATATATATATCAATTTTAAACATTTATTTTCAGTGGAATAAAAATATTTTTAGATATTTTTCAATATAATCATCCTACAATTGTGAAATCAATACATAGCTTTTTTAAGAAGAACTGCTTTCAACTTTTGATCCTGTATTATATCATTGTGGAATAATAACGTTTCTTATAAAATTTTAAGAAAACTACAATGTGGTAGTCAAGATAAAATATGAGAAGTATTCAATTCTAGACGGCGTAAATATTCACTTTCTTTATAATCTTCAATTTTATGAAGTATTGACATATTGAAAGAATCAGGATTTGATTCGCAAATACAAGCGCGAATTACTGAATGAATTGTAATATATATTTTTTTAATATACTAGATAGTAGTGACTGTTTTCTTAGTATTTAGAATAATACATGAAAGTTAAGTGATATACGTAAATAGATAACTCAATAAAATAAATTGAAGAAACGTTCTGAATGATGTGACATTATTTCTTTCTTACTGCTTTTTTCATTAACAGTAACAACGAATCTACGCTCTACTAAAGAGGAAAGGTTTAAATTGGTCAAATGTAAACACGAATACAATCTGGCTGATGTATGAACAGTTTTTATAAATGTTCAATAACAACTTTCTTGAATTAGAGAAAAATTATGGTATTTTGTGCGTATCTGAATATTTTTGTTCTAGTATCAAAAACGTGCAAGTATCATATTTCTTTACATTATAAATTTCATTTAAAAACATTGGAAAAGTTTCTAATAATTTTTCATTTTGTTTTAATACCTTCATTGTTACAACTTTCTCTTCAAATTTTTACGGATTGAATCATTCATCACAACTAATTTCGGTATTTTATCTTTTATAAATATCATAGAAGTTAGTGCAAATTTTATACGTTATCTTATATTAAAAATATTAAAAAATATCTGTAATCATTTCTAAATCATAAAGATAAAAGAAATACCAAAACATGATAAAAAAAACTGCAATTGATCTTATCGTAGTTTTATAGATTTTTTATAATTTGATTTTATAACATTTTTATAATATAGTTAATATTTGAAATATTCTAAATGTTAGTTGTATAACAAAAATGTTAAAAATCAAATTACAAAAAAAAGATATAATTTTGAACTTTATATTATCTCAAATATTGTTCAACAATATAATAAATTAGTCTGAATAAAAATCAAGCCCAATACAATTATTTAGAAACATACTAAGATGAAACATTAAAAAACAATACATTAATTACTTTTTAGAAACTTTAGTACTATGTTTAATAAATACATTTACAATTATTATAAAGTTCATTTTATAAAATCAAAACAGTGAAATTTAAATATGATAAAATATGTTATATATAAGTATAAACTAATTTATTTTTGAATTAAAACATTTATTTCAAAGAAAGTAAACACTATTATAAAATTGTTAATCAAGTAAATAAAACACACTTTTCAAGATCGAATATTAATCACTGTACTTAATTAAAATAAGATTTATTTTTTAATAAATAACAATTTCATATAAACATGATAAAAAGTGACTATGAATAATTATTTTTTAAGGATTTCAAATATTTTTTTAATTTTAATAGCAAAAGTATATAAATTATTAACAGTGAAGTACAACATTTATACAAATAAAAATCAATCTATAAATTATATGAAATTGGACCACAATTATGTGAGTGACTAAAATTGGACTAAACGAATGCAATATGCAAACGAAGTCGTGGTGGTTGTATGAGTGAAATTGTATTCTATCATTAATGCCACAGAAAATGCTTAAAAAAATAAATAACTAATTAACTGAATATTTTTTGTTCTATTTCCATTTAAACTTCCGAAGCGCTTATTGTAAAATTATATTACTAAAAATTTAGATAACAAATATTCAAGCATTTTTTATCTAAAATAAAAAAAAATGATATTGAAATATTTATAAATATATTAGATTTAATTTAAAAAAAAAATTAAAAATCTGGCTCAAGAGTATTGATACAATAGAAGTAGTAACTTCATAATATAAAAATTTGAAGCAAACTTAAATATTATTTTCCAACAAAATAAATCATTGAATTAAAGAAAATAATTTTCATGTATCATCTTTGGCATTGTAGTCCTTATATGACATTCTGAGAATACTAACTCAGTACGGTTTTTTCTTATCAGAATTTCTTAATGGTTGTTCTTTTACAAGATGAAGTTGTTAGCCTTATACCCAATCCTCAATTTGAAAAAGACAGTTTTTTAATATAAATATGACTATTTTGCAAGTTGACAATATAAAAAACCATTTTTTTTTTTGATAAGTTTAATACAAATAAGTTCAGTACATTTCAAAAGATCTATAAAAAAAATAATCGACAAAATTTAAAAATATTTTTATCAACATGCATTATATATATTCCAAACTAAACCTTCCCACTTATTCCTTTTGATTCTTTCGCTAATATTAGGTGTACCCTTAAGTAATGTCGTTTTTTGATACTGTACAAAATTTTCTTTTATTTAATAATTTTATTTAATAAGTAGATGGCAATGTTTTCAATATTTGAAAAAATATTAATATTAGGAACAACAAGTTTTATTAAAATGTTTAAAGTTTTCTTATCTTTTCTTTGATTTTAATTATAAATACAACACTAATTTTTGAAGAACAAGTTAATAAATTACTTCCATTACTAATTTAAATGATATACTATTTGTACATTACAATTGAATAATATAGCTAAAATAAAACAATGTTATAATAAAATATAAAAATAAGTTTGTACAGAAAAGTTTAATTTTGTCATTTTTATAAATATTATTTTTTGTAGATTATTTAAAATGGAAAATGATTTAAAATATATGATATCTAAATGTGCAGGTAATAAAGAAAATTAACTACTAAAATATTTAAAATAATGGCCAACTTCTTATATAATATAATTTTAAATGTTTATTCGTAAAAAAACATTAAAAAAGTGTAATACTAAAAACGTTCTAATTCTAAGATTAGAACAATCCTCATACTGTCTGACAAACCTAAAAGTAATTAAAGAGTAAATATATACGAAATGACATAATTATATACAAAGTTAACATTTCCTTGTACGTGTCTGCAAATTATGGTTCGCATTTATTTCAATTTAAAAAAACATTTCATCTTACGCATGTCACATAACTATATTACATACGAGATGTTTCAGAACAATGTAACATGATGAAAATCCTAGATCTTCCACTAAGTCTTCTGTTCCATACCTTACAATTAACTAAATATGAATATGTCCTGTTTTAACTTTATACCCATGTAATTTAAATCACTAATTCTTAAAACATTACGTAATGTCTAGCCATATTATGCGAACTTTCGTAAATAAGGATGCATAAATAAAGCAATTATGTTCCACGCATATGAAACAGTAGTGGCATTATCACGACAATGTACAGAAAAGTGAAATAGATGAAATACCGCAACAAAAATGGCAATGAGCTCTACACTCGAGTGCACGATAAGAAACTCGGCTGAAAGGTTTAGTTATAAATTCTGTTTCAAGTTACTTTTCAAAAGTATTTATTATAAATTGTATACACATAGACTCTTACATTTTAAATATTCAGTGCAGTTTGTTCGATAGAAAAGATCTTTTTTAGAAGAAAAAAAACAAACACAAAAAAATTCTTTTATTTTTTTAAATGTATATATATATATATAGAGAGAGGGGGGGGAGAGAGAAAGAGAAAGACGGGATTATTCCCTTATGTTTAAATAGAAGTCTTTGATTAATGCATACTACCCATTCTCACTTACAGTAGAAAAACATGGATTTTAAATGTCAGAATAATTCAGTGATTCTAGAAAATATAAAAAAAGCATGAAAATACGAGGTCGTTTGATAAGTCCGTGTAAATTCCGAAAGATGGCACCACTGGTGCATATCGAGGTTATTTTTAATTAGTAGCACCTCTTGGAAGAACACACATCAAGTTTCAGCCATATCGGTCTATTCCTTTGTGTTTGACAATCGTTGGAATCAAGGAAATCGAGTGATTGTCAAATAATGGACGAAAAAGAATTTCGCGTGTTAACTAAACACTACTTCATTAAAGGCAAAACGCCTCAGGAGACTAAACAGAAGCTTGATAAACATTATGGTGACTCTGCACCTTCGATTAGTGCGGTTTATAAGTGGTTTCAAAATTTTCGGAGTGGCCATATGAGCACAAGAGACGCTGAACGTTCTGGACGCCCTGTTGAGGTTACCACTTCAGAAATCATTGATAAAATCCATGATATGGTGATGGATGACAGAAGAGTGAAAGTGCGTGAGATTACTAGTGCTGTAGGCATCTCGTGTGAACGGGTACATAATATTTTGCACCAACATTTGGACATGAAAAAGCTATCCGCCAGGTGGGTGCCACATTGCTCACGATCGACCAAAAACGAGGTCGTGTGAAGTGTTGCAAGAACGGTTTGCAGCTGTTTCAGCGAAATCCGCAGGACTTTAAGCGTCGTTTCATCACTGTAGATGAAACATGGATACATCACTACACTCCTGAGACCAAAGAGCAGTCTAAACAATGGGTGTTGGGGAATGGCTCGTCGAATTACCATTAGCCGGGAAATGGCTGATGATATTGGCATTTCGCCAACCAATTTTAACGGGTGTTTTAGACATGAGACGTGTACAGCGAAGTTTGTTCATTGAAATTGCTCAATTTCGACCAAACCGTCGCATGAGCATCGCCCACAAAAGAGCTATTGAATGATCAACGACACCAGATTTACTCGACAGGGTCAACAGTTGTGACGAAACAAATACGGTTTCACATCGAAACACCTCCTATTCTCCAGACTTGGCTCCATCGGACTATTATTTGTTCCCTAATATGAAGAAATGGCTCGCGGGAAAAAGATTTTATTCGAACGGGGAGGTGATTGCAGGAACGAATGACTATTTTACAGATTTGGACAAATCCAATTATTCGGAAGAGATCAACAAACTAGAGCAACGTTGGATGAAGTGTATAAGCCTAAAAGAAGACTATGTTGAAAAATAAAAACGATTTATTCAAAAAAATGAAGCAGTTTTTATTTTTACACGGACTTATCAAACAACTCGTATATATATTAGGAATAACACGTGGAGACAGAAAGAGAAACGAGTGAATTAAAAAGAAAAAAGTTAAGACTTATAGTAAAACTTTAAAAAAGTTTAAAAAGGGTTGATTACATAACAAGAACAGAAAATCATCGAGGGATAGGAAAATTATTGATTGGAAATTCAGAGATAAAAGAAGATCCAGAAAAAATCCATTGATAAATAAAGAAGAAACAAAAAAAAATTGTCTAAATGGAGTGGGAGACAAAGAATTAGATAAGTCAAAGTGGAAAGTTTTAAGAAAGACTTTCAATGTGTAATGAATAAAAAGAGGCTGCTAATAATGATATATATAGAGAGAGAGGGGAGGGAGAAAGAGAGATTATACCACTAACTAATTATTCCAAAAAAAAGTGATGAATTTATTAAAACAGCGGAAAAATATAAAAATTAACATGAGAACTATTATATTTATGTTATTTTTGATAAACATTATATGTACCTTTAAAATTATCCGATTAAAATGAAAGAGCATTTGTATACTTATGTTTAAGAAAAATTACATCGAACAGAAATAATATTAATTCAATCAATGAAGAATGGAGTAAATTTTCCAAACCTATATTTTTGTCACGTTTGATCATCAGAGCAACGTATGGTCACACCTTATCATGTTGGAAGATAAATCGCTTTCGGCTAATCTTGTTCGTTAAATAAATAATACATTATGTGATCGATCTAATAATCCATAATAAAAATCAACTGTAACTCTTCGACTCAATTTGAAAACTTCATCTATTTGTATCAGTCACTAAAGTGGTCACTATAATTTATAATTTTTATTAACATACATTTCTTTAATTTCGAAACAGAAAAATTAATTACTGGCTATTTTTAAGAAAGTTACTACACTCGCACGTATAATATTTTATTCTAGTTTAACAAATCATGCAGTATTAATACTTTTTACCTTTTTCATTCTTCAAGGCTACTTTTAAAGTATAAATGTATTTAATAAATTTTAAATTATTTTTTCTTAATTTCAAGAACTGAAAATCTCGAATTTGAAAGAATAGTTAAAATTCTTAAACAATTTTTAATATTTTTTACATCGTTATTTTTTACTCTCTTGCTTAATATGTTACAATAATTATTTTGTAATTTAATCAACTTTAATTTATTTTATTAATATATTTCATTTTTAAATAAACTCAAATATTTTACCTTTATTTAAATATAGAGTAAGATCAATTACTTTTTCATTTCCTTATAATTTTCTAACCTTAAAATAAAACACGTACATTAAAATATTAATAACCAAAACAAATGTATGTATGTACGTGTGTATATATGTATATGTATATATGATATGCATATAAATATATAAATATGTCTAAAAATCACATAAAATAGATAATTCCTTTACATATGTTAGAAAAAAATTATTCTCTCAAATAAATATTTATTCACTATCATAAATATTTAAAGCTACATACTATCTGTTTATTCAAAAATATTTTTTAAAATGATAACTATAACAATATGCCTTTTAAAATAAGTCAATAGCAATCATTCTTTTCAAAACAATAATAACATTTATACAAGTCATTCGTTTGAGTCAGTTAAAGAAATAAATTACAAAACAAAGAAAGAAAATTGTATTAGAATATAAAATAACAATTTATTTTAAATTTTTATATCTTCATTGAAAATAAGATATTTACTCACATTTTTTCTATAATTTTCTACTTGTATTTTAAAATTATAATTGTTTTATCTATATAAATTAACGTAACTAAGACGAGGTACATTCATTTCGATCTATATATCCAGTAATCGCTTTAAAAATACAAACTAAGAGCAAAACTAAATTTTCTTAACAAGCTAGATTAATTAATCCCATTCAATTAAGAATTTCACTTAACTTATTACATTTATTAAATCAGAACATTCATTCGACAACACAGAGTAATTTAATTGATATTTTAGTTTTATTAAGTTGTTCATCTGTTAATTCAAATATTTTTGTTGGAAAAATATAGAAAACTCGAAAATGAGATTTGAACGTAATTTATATATGTTATCTTTTTTTGGGATAATTTCTGGAACAATTGTATTTAATATACATAATAATTACTGATTGAGAAGTATTTCAATCAATAATATTATCAAATTAGAAATCAAATACAAGTTCTAATTATATTTGTATTTTTTTCACCCGTTCATATAAGTACTCAAATATTTTTTTAAAACTATTTGTTAACTAAATGTTACAATAAATTCATATCTTTAGTGAAGTAAATCAAATAATATACAACGATTTTTTACGAAATAAATTCTATAGACATTTAAAAAAATATTTCGTATACATCAACAAGCTGAAACTTGTAATTTTTGAATTTAATTTCTGTTCTTATTTTTTATACTTAACTCGATAATAACAACCCTTACATATTTCAACTATTTTCAATAACGAAATTAAATTTCTGTTATCACGTACTTAACGTATCTTTAAAAAATCATGACATTTGACTTATTACGTCATTGTAGAATTCGCAGTTTTTTATTTTAAATATTACTGATTCTTCACTATAAAATATACGGTACATTAACAAATATATGTAAAATTATACGGCAAAAAACATTAAAATAAGAGATTTTTGAATTTTTCAAAGTTCTTAAAATTAATCGTATTTGTCGAGAATAATTAATGTATTTAAAATCGACGTTGTGCATTCCATTGAATGGCAGAAAATATATGTAAAGTCATATGTGTAAGTGTATATATATATATATATATATATATATATATATATATATATATATATATATATATATATATATATATTCACTGCATAAATTAGCAAAACTATTAGAAAAAATATAAACTTGTATTAACATAGAACATTTTTTTAATAAATTCATTATGGGCTTTGAAATTTTATTGTAATTTAACAACGTGAAGTTAACAACTCTTTAGTAATTTCTCCACACATAAATCATTCTTGTATGAATGATTAGAACATTCGATCTTTTTTTCAATCTACTTTTTTAAAATATGTAGATATACGTAATCATTTTCAATTAGCAATAACTGTTTTGTCAAAAATCAATCTATTTATTTACTACGACAAAAACACTTTCTTATGGTTCATAAATAATAATTTAATGTGCTCTTTTTACTAAGATTATTTGGAACTACTCCTAAATTGTTGAATTTGATCATTTTTCAATGTTCAGAAGATGGTGTATTTATGAAACAGAATTATTTAGTAATTAATACATTTTTAAATTAAATTCATCAATATATTCAAATAATCAAAATCAATGTTAAATAAACACTTCACCTTTCACTTATTTTTTAAAAGATTTATTTCTACACCAAAATTTTACAAAATATTGTATTATTAGCAGATCATAATAATTTTAACATATGCTTTAATGATCAGAATAGTAATATTTCCTTGTTTAACCCTTTAACTGTTTATGTCGAGTATACTCGTCAGAGCGAAACGAAAATTTTTCGCATAATGTCGAGTATACTCGTCGTGAAGATAAAAAAAATCGCATTCGTATTATTATTAAACGAATCAACTTTAATTTTTTTTCCCTAAAAAAGGGCAAATAAAGATCTTTTAAAAAATGTACATTTTAAAATATTCGTTAGTCTGGCAACCTTATTTATTTTAATACACAATAGCTTGTATTAAGCTGAAATAACAAATTCTGGGGAAGTACCGTTACAAAACTTTAAATCTTTAATTAAATCTTAATTTAAATCTTAATTTAAATTAATTTATTTTAAATCTTAATTTAAATCTTAATTTGAAATTCAGTTGGTCTTTTATTGCTTCTGTTTTCATTCCTATAATGCCTTAATTTTATCTTTATGTGTATTTTTTTTATGAATGAAATAAATTTTGTTTGTTAACAACGAATAAAAATATATATTTTCTAAAAAATCAACACGCAACTTTTGATTTTTAATCATAATTGCCTACTTTTATAGGCAGAAACATTTTACTCTGTGTATGTCGAGTATACACGTCTTCGCTGGAAAATAATTAAGCAGGCAGAAAAAGTTTTTCGAAACAAAATTAAACAGTTAAAGGGTTAAATTAAACTTTCGTAATGACAAATATGTTTTTGTAAAATTTTCATTATTTAAATTTTTCCTTAATTTTCTATTTTTCTCTATTATTTTTATTATTTATCTTTTGTTCTAAACATCATTTATTTTGTTAAAAAAATAATCTTTTTACCATTACTAAACGACGTCTGAAACGTTGAAATAAAATTTTGATATTTCTTTCATTTTTAGACAATAAAATAAATTTTCAATATTCCTTTTTAATTTTTTCTAATCAAACTAAAAACTTAATGCTTTTGAAAACAGAATTATCTTTGCTCTAAATATTATAATTATTTGTATACTTATTTAGATATTGGAATCAAAACTGGTTATTGTCGATATTTCGATTTAAATCATGTGAAAAAAATCTAAATGCATTTTTAAATTAATATTAAAACAGTAATAAATTATATATGTAAAAATTTAATTGAAACATTATTTTATTTCGTATTCACTTTTATTTTTAAATAATTATTATGTATTAGATTATGTATTAGTGCAATAGTTGGTAATTGCTTATCATTATAAAAATATTACTTAGTTTAAAATTAGGGAACTACCATCATAAAAATTAATCTAGTTCAAGGATTACATTCCGTAACACTTAATATAAAAGTATCACATTTTTATAGATGTGTGTGTGTGTGTATGTATGTATCAGTGTCTGATATATATATATATATATATATATATATATATATATATATATAAATTGATATACCATGTAAAATCACCAGTATGAATAACGAAATTCTTTGAGAATAAAATAACAGTATCATTTTTTGTGGAAGTGCATAGTATAGTATAAACAATTCGAGTACAGTTAAAACGAGGGCGACCTTGCCAAGCATGTTTCAATCAGGTGACAGTCACTGCTGCTGTGTATAACCGGGTGAGGTAGAGTGAGGAAGATGAAGAAAGCGCGTCTGTTGTGTCAGCGAACGTTGAATTTTGGATCTCTCGAAAGCGATTAAATAAAGAAGGGCGTCGTACACTTTACATGTTATGAACGAATTAGAAATCCAACATCAATTGTGAAGAAGCACATAGGTGAAAGTAATTCTGAACGATTGCATGCGAAATCGATGCGAACGCGATTTTTTTATGTGAAATTAATAGATTGAAATTATAGAGTGTCGATGTAGGATTTTCGTCAATTAATGACAATGAAGTTTGTCATTACAAAGTAAATATATGGAATTATAGTTGAATACGTTCCTACATAAATAAGGGTATTGAAATATTGCTTTGATGTTTTAAGATTTTTGATTTCACTTACAAACGCAATTAGTGTATATTATGAAAAAAGTTTGTGAACTATGGAATTGAAAGAAAATATTATAAAGAATTTAACTTGTTTGTTACGAAATGAAAGTTTCAAATCGAATATGTTTATTTTTTCAATTATTGCAATTTACCAGAATTTTATGTGTCTTAAAAATATCAAATAATCATACAATCTATAATACATATGTTTTAAATGTGTTTATATATATATATATATATATATATATATATATATATATATATATATATATATAAAATATAAATAGAGAAGGTAGAGTTCTTTAACCAGTTGCACTGGCAATTAATTAACATGCACACGTGGCAAATCCGTCCAAAGCAATTCGCAGTGAGTTGGTATTTGAAATCATTTTTTTATAAAGTTTTAGACACACACTCGCACACACATTAATATTATAGTAAAACTCTTAAATTGATTAACAAATTGATTAATATTAATAATTTTTGAATGAATTTTAGTACATTTGTTATTTTTATCGAATAAAATATAGATATTAAAAATGCCATATCCATTAGATAAAAGAATATTTTTCTATGAATTTTTACAAATTTTCGCATTAAAGGAAAAGATGATAAATAGCTATCTTGCAGGTTTACTCCACCCATACCATCACTGTAACCTAAAAATATATTAGGTTTTGTAATGTTTCTATTTTGGTCTGTATAATTTCTACATTTTTTATTTTTTGTTGTTATCATTTCTGCTTTGGAATGTTTTGAAGAAAGCAAATATATATATATATATAATATATATATATATATATATATATATATATATATATCTTTTTGTCCTTCCATTTTACAGCTAAGATACCATTGCCAGATTTTGAAAGAACTTCAAATCTTTTTAATTTTGCCGCTGCGAGATCTTTTGGCATATTCTTTTATTAGATCTGACTGTTCCGATAATATTAATTTTTTGGAAATGTAATTTCCGATACAGTTTTGGTGACGAATGCCAGCTATCTAAAAAGAGGGTGTGTCCAAAATCAACTAAAGGTCTACATAAATAAATAAGACATTTTCTGATGTGCTATTATAAAAATAAAATAATTCTTGGATAAAATAGTTCTTTACAATAATAAAAAAAATGTGTATTATAGTTACTTGATTATTATTCAATGAAAATATTTAAAAAGAATGAAGTTCTACAAAAACGCACTTATATGCCTTTATTAAAACAGAAGTGTGACATTTGCTAACTGAACTCCGATGTTATACTTAGCAAAGACCACACGACGAGCTATGCACGTCATATCGCCATTTGGTACAGATAGCAGTCGACGTGCATAGCACGTCATTCCAGCGCAACTGGTTAATAAACACATTAGAAAATAATATACTAATTATTTAATTGCAAAAAAATATAAAAACGTAGCGTTGAAATAAATAATTACTCTACTGTATACATAATTTTTACTTTATTTTATAAATTAGAATTACGGTATTCAAATTTAATTATTTATTTAGTTTTTCGATCTACGAGGGTCGTTTGATAAGTATGGTAAAAAAGTAAGAAAAACTAAATTGAAAAATTTAATTAAATTAAACAAATAAATTTACTATACTTATCAAATGACCATCGTATATAACCTTTAAATATTTCTAAAATCAAATCTACATATTTTTTAACAATTAATAAATTAATTAAAAAATGAAAATGATCGAATTATATTTTATTTACCTTTTTAATTTATTCTTTTAATTTTAATTTTATTTATTATTTTTAAACAATTTGTTCTACTTTCTATATTCCCATGGATTTGCAATCAGTATCTATGCAGTTAAAATCTCTCAGGGTTTAGATTGACCATCATCCCTGGTTTTACCAGCTCTTTGGAACCAAATTTCAATCTTAAGAATGTTTGGGATTAGAATCAGATGTTGTAGCAGTTTATATAACTATAATATCCGATTATGCTAACATTACGAGTATTTTAACCACAATCGATTATGTACTATATTCTAGTGCTCTATTTCTAGTACAAGAATAAATTAAAAATCGTTGCTAGTAGAATTGTACTAAATTTTTCTAATCCAATTCTGGGTTCACAAAAAATTTAGTTCCCTTGTAAATCAGTGTCTAGCAGGTGCATAATACACGACTGGGTATTTTCTTCTCACTACTGCACTTAATCCACAAGGAAGACTCGCGACTCGCTATTGAATAAATGATAAGTGAAATGGTAATATGTTGTCAGTATATTTACTACCATTAGTTTTCATTCGTATCTAAGACTTACTGAGTTCATCAACTCTGATACCCTTTTCTAGAAGACAATTACTATAGAATATGAAAACAAAAGATTGAAGTATTGTTAAATAGACTCAAATTAGATAAGGGTGAAAGAATCTATTTAGCAATGTTCCGAAAAGGGTCACAGAAATAGCATGGGGGGAAAAAACAAGAGAAAAAATAAGTGCGTATTCTATGATGAAGAAGAGGAGTTATGAGTAAATCTTAAGGTATTATATTTCTATTACAAGCTGAAAAGTTAGATTACATTGAAATTCTAAACGCAGGAACGGTAAATGTACAAGAAAAATTAGTGATGCTTATAAAAGAAATGTTAAAAAGCCGAAAAAATACTGCGTAAAAAGTGATATGTCGAAGACAGCAAAATTAATGTAAGAAGACATACACGCTATGATATAAAACATATTATATTACTTTTAATTATTAGAATTAAGTACTTAACATGAACAATTACAAATGTACGCGATAAAGATTAATATATATATATATATATATATATATATATATATATATATACGTATATTGGAAATTATTTAAATAAATATATACAACTATCAGAATAAATATTTATATTATTTAAATATTTATATATATATATATATATATATATATATATATATATATATATATATAGGAATACCTCGCATAGTACGGCTAATCGGTTCCATTGGTTTGCCGGACTAATCGAAACATTAACTAAATACAAAAAACGTTAATTGGTTTCATACAATTTTTTTTCCTATTTTTCAGTAAATAAAAGAAGGGTAATATATTCCAATGTTTGTATGTATTAATAAAACAAATTCAGGGGTTTATACATTCATTTTAAATTCATTTTCAAATGGATTATTAAAATTTAATTATCAAAAAATCGACTTTATTCTAGAGTTGCGAATCGAAAACTAATAGAAAAAAAGACCACAAAACTAGAACTGCGCATGCGGTGCGCATAATGTGCATATACGATTTCGGTTTTCTTTGTTATTATGTTTTCATAATAAAGGAGAAACCTTGAAAAATAATTTTATGTATTAACTTTTTGGGATTTTTTTAAGAAAGACTTTAGTAGGATTTTTTCAAGTAAATTTTTTTTTGGAAATTTCAAATCGGGCTATAGTGAAACCGGATTAATCGAAGCAGGACTAATGGGGGTATTACTGTATATGTATATATATATATATATATATATATATATATATATATATATATATATATATATATATATATAGTCATCCAAATGTGACGCCTAGAATTGTTTTTTTATTAAAAAGAAACTATACCCATTTTACCCTATACACTTGTTTCTTTTTAATAAAACACAAATCTAAGCGTCACATTTGGATGACCCTATTTAAATTTACATATACATACATCCTGTAGATGTGAATAAAAACACAATTAATTTTAATCAAATTTAGAAAACATGTTAATTCGTAAATCTTATGATTTATAATTAATATCATGTGCGTGTGTGATAATTTTTTAGTTCCTATCAAATCTTCGCAGCTTGTTTTTTTTTTTGCAACGACATGGTGATTTAAATACACGTGTCCGTTGACATGCCGTTACTTTTAAATGTGCACCATCATAATGTGCAAATCGTCGACGAAACTAAAAATAACGGTGCGTACCTGTTTTTATCATAACGTTATATTTTCTCAGAGTTATATTTCATTTAAAAAAAAAAACTAGTCATTAGAAAATTCCAATACAATTCATTTCATACAGTATTTTATTTCTTTTCTTCAAATCGTACGTACTAGCATGATTAATTGTTTCTGTGATACATTTTTAAAATAATAAATGATTTCTTTTATTATTGTAATATTAGTACAATCTATTTTTTTAATTTAAATAAATAATAAATATTTCAAAATATCATAATAACGAATTATGTCAGAGAAATTTTACAATTAATTTCAACCTCAGTCGATGCAAACAACTCATTTTAAAAATTGTCAAATAGTCCTACTGTACTCTTTATGTAATACAAATATTGTACGTTTACAATTTATAAAAATGTTATTACTTATTATTTAATGGTATATTTATAAAAAAAATACATAAATTCATATACTAATGATCAAACTTATTATAATCATCTCTATTTAATAAATTTTCAAACGACGATTCAATATTTCTTCATCTTTTTGGTTATATTACCTCTAATCATTTATTGAATCAAATTTAATATCGACAAATATAAATAGATACTCTATTTAAGGGATGTTTATTATATATTTATGAGTAAGTATTTCAAATAGATTTTTTATAATACTGTTATATAAACATACGTTTACATTCTTTTTGAACGTTGTAAAATAAGTGAAAGTTTAAAGATTTTTAATGAACAAAATCGCATATAAATTAGTAACAAAATGTCTTTACTAAATAAAAGAGAAGTTAAAAACTACTATTGGAAAAACAGCAAAAGTATTGAACAATTTAAACAACTTAAAAATAATGTAATATAAACTCAAAATAAAAAATATATTCTAAACAAAGCACATTATATATATGCGCACTTACATAGATTGGAAAAAATAACTGAAACTTTTCCTCTATAATTATTTTAAAGCACTGAATGATTATTAATTGATATCTGATTGACAAAAATCAAATTCTGAAATAATCTGATCATTGTATATATAAATATTTTGATATAATAGTTTGTTTAAACAGTGTTTCTAAAGTTATTTTAGACAGTTAGTCTTTTGATTAGTTATCAACCTATCAAATATATATTGATTAATAACTAATAATTGACATTATCATGACAATGCATTAAAATCAATTGTTAATACTCGAACTGAAATCGTGTTAATAGACTTACTCTTTTAAGTGAAAGAAATATTAAGATTATTCACACCAATCAAAAATTATACATTATTTAAATAATATAGCAAGATTTCTATAAAATAAATTACAATTCAATGAAGATGAAAAAATATGTAAAAGATGTTCCAAGCAATAATGTGTGAAAAAAAACAATTTATTTATGAAATGCGGAAGGAATTCTTTTAAAAAAGTATTTAATGTTATAAAGTATTACAACATAAACGATATGTTGAACAATGTAATAAAAAAACTCAAAGAACACTTTTTTTTTGAAAAAAATATAAACAAAATAACTCTTCGAAATCGAAAATAAACACTTTTATAATGTGTTAAAGAAACTTAAATA
>CP092088.1:20712506-20767506 GCA_029203775.1 Neoneuromus ignobilis | reverse complement strand
AAAAAAGTCCACCGATGGACAAGAAAAATTAGTGATTACGAACTCAAAGATATAAAACCAATAAATAGATAGGACAAATATATAAGAAAATATGTCGGAATGAAATGGTCGGAAGCATTGGATCAGTTCAAATGAAAAAAAATATAAAAGGTCTTTATCCAAAAGTGAATAGAAGAGGTAACATATAAAAACAAAGAAACGAATTGATTGGAAAAAAAATTAAAATTTAAGACATTATAACAAGAGTAAAATTTTTCAAATATAAATGGAACACTTATATAGTAAGAAGAAAAGATCATCCATGGACAATAAAAATTATTGATCGAGAATCTAAAGATAAAATGACCTAAAAAGTGGGTCTTGAATAGATGGGATATAGACAAAAAATTGTCAAAATAGAATAAAAGAAGACATTAGATCATTGGAAATGGAATGTTTTGGAAAAAGCCTTTATTACCAGTGGATAGAAAAAGGCTGTTACTGTCAATATTTCTGATTAATTTTGTTTAAAATAGGTTTAACAAACTCTAAAAAAAATATTAAATTAAGTTTCATCAACCGTAGTAATAAATAAATTTGTTAATTAAAAGTTCAGTACAAAGAAATTCCAACTTTCATCTATTTTTTTATGAATATTATTCCTATATAAGAACGAATACTAATAAAATAAAGAATGGAAATACAATTAAATTTAAAGACTAAAATCACTAAATATACAACCAATAAAATTAAACTTGTTTTCACTTATTTTCAGTATCATTTTCTAATAAATGTTAGGTAAGTGATTATTTTTAAAATAATTGTATTAAAGAAATAAGTATAAAATGAACTCATCCTTAAATAATTTGTGTAAATAAACAATTAATTCGAGTACTTTAATAAAATTTAATATAATCATTCTAAAAAGAAAAAATTGTATCACTTTAAGTAAATCAGTGACAACCAATAACCTCAGTAATCAATAGATTTTGCTCTTCAGTATTTATAAAGTAAATAATTTATATATTTAATTAACCAATTTATTTCAATCAGAAATGTCGATGTGAATGCTCGGTAATCATCAATACTAGACGTTTTTAAATTACTTAGAATGGAAATAAATTACGAATAAATTACATTTCTTATCGAAACAGGCATTTATATACATATGTATATTTACTTGTACTGTTACCATCATATTTTTTTTATATAATACTAAACACATTATTATACTTGTTGTAAATTAATTCTTTATTTTAAAAAAAAATCTTTAGAACAATAAAAATGTATTATATTTATTGCAATTAAATATTTCATATTGAAATAATATTTATTTTTAATATTTAAACATAATAATTATAAACGACCGTGCAAAGTCATTTATTATTCAAAATATTTTTAAATTTGTCATGAAAAATCATTTAAAAATCAAATTTGTACAAAAAATTCTAAATATGAGTTAAGTGTCATATGAACATATTCATTTTTACTTTTATTGATATATCATGAATTATCTTACTAATAACGCATTCTCATTTTTTTAAATAATTTATTGCTGGTTTTTGCTATATAACTGAACCATTAATCAATGTTATTTTTCGCTCTTGCCTTTATTGTTTTAATAAATTAACTAAATAAGGGTTATCTCGACGACAAATTCATTTTAACACAAATGCATCATTCATCTTCAATTCTATAATAGTTTATAAGTGTTTAATAATCATATATTGTTTATTTTATTCGTTGATACAAATTTCAATGACCATTCTGTTATCGTCATAGCTCTGTATTGTAAAATCTATGATTTTATGTTGCGCTGTGCCAATGATGGTTACTGAAATACGTGTCAACAAATTGAGTAAACAATAAGTAATTATTGAATTCTTCGAATTAAATAAATCCCCGAAGCAATTATATACTGCAAATTAATAATTTTTCTACTTCTGTAAGCACTCTTATGGGCATTTTTGTAAATTTCTCTTATATCAATGTTCAAACTTTCTTCTATTTCTTTAATACTTTAAAAATTAGGTTATTTTAACAAGTTTTTTAGTATTAGGAATAAAAATAGTCAAAAAAGCTAAATTAAATGAGTACAGTAGCTGAAAAATGATAATGAATTTATTGTTTGCCAAAAACTTTACAGTAATATGACTCACTCACAAAACATTAATCAAAATGTTCTAAAAAAATCCGCATATTTTTAATTTTTCTACAGCATATCTTACAGTCAGTCGTCAATTAGAACAGATAAATTCATGAACCTGCAAACTGAAGACCTATCAGTCTTTCATCATCTTTTTATCAGATATAAAAGTTCGGGTAGGTCTTTAGCTTCAGTTCTGGCTTCTTCAAAGAGTAAAGAATTTCAATCAAAAATTTGAATTACTTGAGACAAATGGTCTAACTCAGAAAATCTTCTAGAGAAGATTATTTAGAAAGATTGTTTTCAAAAGTTGAATTTTTTTTATAGTAGTCTTTTCGAGTTTGAAATAAAAGTGTGCATATATACTCCTTAACCAGACCTACGTTAAAAATCCCTTGAGTAAAGAAAATCGAATCACAAAAACCTCTATCAAATTCAGAGGAAAAGACATCATAAAAAACTTAACAGCAGTTAACTCCCAAATGATGGGCACATTGTACCATGTTTCTAGTTTCACCTTCCACTGGATCGATATTCAAATAAACAGATTATTTTTAGCTAATTCATACTGCGTTATGCTAATAATTATTGTAATATAAGATTTTATTTCTTGAATCAATATTGCTTATACTTTTTAATAGTGATTCCATAGTTATTAAAGGTGGAAAAAAATAATTCTATATACTTTTCTTCATTTTATACGTTTATGTTTTAAAAGTGATTATAATGTCAATGAAAGCAATAATAAGAATAAAAAAAAAAGTAATTATTTAAAATTTTGATACAAGCTAATACATTCAATATCATGATTTTTGTGAAGAAAATTAGAATTTATTTCGAAATCCAAGACTTATAATTTCAAGAAATGTTTAGATAGTTAATTAATCTAAATAATTCTCATTTATTTTAAAACTAAGTTTATGGGGAATAATTTTGACTGAAAAATTATGTGTTAAAAGATTATAATTAAAATTATATTAAATTAATAAGTCAAACGTCCATACCAGTTTAGCTAATTAAATCTTATTATTTAATAATAAAAATTAAATTAAAATATATTTTTTTTTACATTTTACTTCTATTTTTATTTTGGAATATAAAAGTAACTATTCATCTATTTTACTTTTGAAATTATTTCAAAACATACAATTGAGTACAATGATATATCGTTAACTAAAATCGAAAATAAAATTGAATTTATTAAAATATTTTATTTGAAAATAGTTTTAAACATATTGTAATTTCTTACAGTACTATATTCATAACAACATTTAATACAATTGATAATTTTTAATTGTAAATAAACAAATAATTATTTTGCATGGAATGAAAAAACATGCAATTTACTTCCAAGTGTGTCGTAAAAGAATATCAATGTTAAAACTTGAGACTCAGTTTGTTATAACTTGAAATAAATTTACAAGATGAATCATTGCTAAAATTCAGTTTTACAATTCAAAGAACGGCACGCGTTTACCTACATTCTGTGAATTATTCAGTTTTAAAATATTTATGAGTACAATATAGAACAAATGCATCAACTCGAACTCGTAATAAACATATGATACTGTATAAATCTAGATTCATGAACATTATTACTGACAATGATCATCGAATGCAGGGTATTTTTAAATCACAAATGTATGTTATAATCTACATACATACATCGGCAATTCAGTATTTAAATGTTTTTTAGATACGGGACAGCACAAGGTCACAATGAGACGTATATGTTGTTTGGCCCGTGACAATAAACGAGGCTATTAGCACAAAACAAACGTGTTTTATATGAAAAATAGTACCTACTATCGTGCTTGAAACATGCCGCGTTTTGGAAGGTCAAAACATTATTACAGTGAATTAAAATGTCAATCTGAAATTTGTTCATACATCTAAAGTAATTGGCAATATATGAAAAACGAAGGTCTGATCTATTACAGGCCAGAAATATGGCGAATAAAGTGCAAGAGAGATTTAGTCGCGACAGAAATTATTGACATGACGAAAGATGTAAATAATATCATAAATATTTGATTTCATATATCAGAGAATATAAATATATTTATTTTATATTTATTATCAAATACAAAATCATAATATAAAATAGATTTTTTGAAATTTAAAAAAAGTCATCCTACTGCAAATTCATTTCCATTCATTAATTATTTGAAAACGATTAAATCAGTTAGCCATAAATCAACTCATATATACAGACTAAAACATTTTAGAAGCATAAAATTGTTTTTAATGGAATTTATTTCAAAATCTGGTTTATCCCGTTAATACTACACAGTTCATTGTATATAAACAGATTGAAAAGTAAATGTTACAACTAAATCTACGTTACATGAAATTTAAAAGCATTCCATCCTTTTTGCAAAAAATATTTCAATTTTAATACAACAGCATTTATATACATTTGTATTATAGTTTTATAATAATATGTTTATTATACTTTAAAAACATGTGTAAATATATATTCTGTATTTACTGATATTTTATAAACCCTTTCGCTACAGCAGAGCCCGGTTCTAAACTGACCGTACAAAATTACAAGTCGTACTCGAGGCATATCACACAATTTGCTTTATCAACGTAAGTAAAATAATTTTAGTTATACAATTCTATTTAATATAAATTTTATTCAGATTGTATGATTGTTTCACAACAGACAGATATAAACGTACTTAATAATAAAAGGGTTAATTATATCATGTAATGAAACTTAAATGTTGTTTATCTAAGAATACAATACTATTTTTTTAAATTATTAAAAATTAACTATTGATAGAATACACAATCGAATGACATCATCGAAATAAATGTAAATCATAAAACAACTTTCTAAGATTTACACTGAGTGTATTCGTTTTTAAATAGGATGTAACGTTCTAATCTCTTAATATAACTCTTAATGATGTATTAATATTTAAATTATTGAAGTAGTAATAAATAAGATCAATAATTTATAATCAACTATAAACCCCAAAACTAGGTTGTTTTTATTAAAATTTCGTAGTAGTAAATTAGAAAGGGATGATTTTTTTACCAAATAAATTAACCTATTAGGCTATTTGTTCACATAAATCCATTTTATTTAAATAGCATAAAAAAAAACATTTTCTTTGAAACATATTGATTTTTAAAGAAATATATTTCCATTTTAACAAAGATATAACAATTTTAACAAAGTGTCTATTTTAATATGTTGATAATTTATTCATCTATATCAGCCTTCAATAAAAGACTAACACGGAAAATACGTAAGAGCTGATAGTTTTATTCCAGAAGAAAACCTTGATACTCGAATAATTTACTTTAAACGAGTATATGATTATTATTATATTTACTTGATGTTAATTTGTTAAGGATAAAGAATTATATCCAAGTTTTCCATTATATATATGATTCATGAACAAATACTAATACAGCAAACAGAGCAAAAAGTTACCAACATATTAAACAAAATATAAAACATACATTTTCAATAACTTGATTATTGTCAATCGTCACTAAAATCAAGAAAAGGAAATGAAAGTAAATTGTGCATACTCGATATTTTGGAAAAATTCAAAACGTTGTGAGGAAGCAAGCACTGTCATGGAATCGGTAAAGAGGAAATGACACAGTGAGAGTGTTGTGGAAGAGAAACTTTGAAAAAAGGTTAAGAAAACAGGACTTAATAGATTCAGAACATGGTCCACTGACGCTGGTTTTTCAAAGCTTATTTTAATAACTTTTTGGAATAATTTTAAAATAAATAGTAATATAATTATGCTGTTTTTTAAATTGATCAAATAAAAATATTACAACAAATCCTAAAATATCATTATATAAAATCCTAAAATATTACAACATCTAGAAACAATTTCAAATAAAAAATATTATATAATCTAATATTAAAGGATTCAGTGAATAAGGACAAATATGAAAAAATCTCAAGCTGTAATCTATTAATTTTACTGAAATAATTTGTGATTTTGAATTGAGCATTGTCATGTGTCAGTTTATATTCATATCTGTTTATTTGCTCTCAGTATATTGGTTTTTATTATGATATTTAATTTGTGATTAATAAATTCAATATATCCAGTATACTTTTAAGATAACTGCGTCACACGTTTATTAAATAAAATAATAGATATTTTCTTTTAAATCATCATTGATTTATTTAATTCATTAAATTTAAATTATTAATTATTAATGATAAATATTTTATTATTCATCTCAGTTTCTAGGTATTCCTCAATTAAAGATAAATCTATTCGATCAGTTTTTCATAAACAAACAAAAAGTTTTTAATTCTATATACCCTTTCAACACTTTATCAAATGTTAAAAATTAATTTATTAAAAATTATTAGAAATTCAGATTTAAAGCTTTTAGAATGTTTATTAAAATTACAATAATAAAAATTCTTCATTACCAGAAATTATAATAATGTTAAATACTTAAAAATCAATAATGATTGATTTTTCTTATAATAATTAAGAATCTGTATCTACAACTTTACAGTCAAAACTTATAATATTCAAACAAGATTGAAATTTTAAAACTATATTTTATAAACGATTTTTGCAACTGAGTACTTTTTATTCTATTAAATGTGCTTTATATATGATACACAAAAATTCATTTTAAAAGATTCTATTTGACAAATGACAAAAATATATCTATAAACTATACTTGATGTTGATTATTAGAAAATATATTCCTATCACAAAAAGAAAATATTTTTCATTGCATAAAGTAAAATTATTGCCACAGCTAATAAGCAAATAAATAGAAAATGTCATGACACATATTTAGATAGATTGTAGTTTATTGTTTCCTGAATTTTCATCTTTGGATTATATATATTCATAGATATGAAAAAAGTTATTTTTCACTATTAAAATTGAACAATATAATGCTCTGATGTCGATGCAATAGCAGTTGAAATGAGCATCAATTTTTAAGCAAATAAAAGAAACAATAAGTAATTATTGGATACTTTTTAAAAATTTTATCAATTGAGATGAATTATTTATTTATGTTAAAGAGTTATTTTCCCCTAAATAATCAATTTTCTATAACCACAATAAAAATTATTCGTTAAATTTTAAACATTTGTTTTCTATTTGAAAAATATCATTCATCTAGAACCAACTTTATGACGTATCATGCTGCAATTAGTTTGTTTTTTTAAAAAATATAACCAAATATAAGTACACAAAGAATTACTAAAATAGAATATTAAACATCATCAAGTAAGAATTGTAGTAGTAAGTAGCGTACTTCGGCATCAGACACCGCGACTCGGACTTATTCCGGCTCAATGACTTAATAGGTCATATATTTTAGTAATAAATTTTTGGATAAATACTTTCAATTCGTTTTTATACTATTGTATTTTACCAGTTTAAAATTATATTTTTAATATCTGACACAAGTTCAATAATTAAATGTAATAATATTTCATTAAATATTAAGTAATGGTGAGAAAAATAATGTATTTCTATTTAAACTGATTCAATAAGAACTGTTATTAATATATATTATAAATGAAGAGAGTTGATTACAACATATTGAAACACCATTAACTGTATTAAAATATTATCTGATCTAATTTTTTAATTTTCTTCTTTAATGTTGATTATAAAACAATGGCTGAATTCAGATTTTAAGATTCATATCATTCTAATTACAGTGATTTATAAAGCATTTTAAAAAAGAAACTCTGTTTCAAATTCTTTATAAATAAAATTTTACACTGATTAATTACTAAAAAAAGTCAATATTAATATATTAGGTTGGCAAGTATCTCCCTTCCGCTTTTTTTTTTGTACATAGCTGCGAAATTCAAAAGACCAGAAGGCGGAAGGGAGATACTTGCCAACCTAATATGTTTTATATTTAAAACAATATAATGAAACAGATTTTTAACAAAATATAAATAAATAAATCCAAATTAATTGAAATTTATATATATATATATATATATATATATATATATATATATATATAATTCCATTAAACTCCACATATTAATAAAACATTAAAAATAGTCGCCGATATGAATACATATTGAATGAAAAAAATTCCATTTTTCTTATCAGCATGATAAAAAGGTGATAATATTTTATATATTTTTCATTCTTTCTTTGTACTTTATAATAGATAATCTAAAATTCTACAAATTTACAAAAAAGTATTACTTTTTATCAAAAATAATTGTTCGTAACTAAATAAAGGTTTTTATCTCTTCTCATAAATATTTCGTATCTAAATTCTATAAACCTCTAGTTATATCAATGACTCCTATTTATTTCCGAATCCATACCTTTCTCTTTGTCAGTTCGTGATATTTATAACGTATACCTCTTCATGCTTCTCTGCGTTGTTTGAAGTACATAGTTGAATTATTTTAGCGTTGAGAACTCAAGTTTCACTTCCGTATGTAAGAATAGATAAAATGAATTGATCGTATAAACATGTTTGGTTTTGTATATGAATATATATATATATATATATATATATATATATATATATATATATATATATATATATATATATATACATATTCATTTATATTTCAATATGATGTTCAAACAAAACTATTTACCTTTTTTGAAACATGATATTATTGTACCATTTTTGTCATATATATATATATATATATATTGATATAATAAAATAACTAACATCAAATATGTAACAATTTCCCATTAAAACTGCATAAAGAATTTTATATTTATTCAATATTTACGTTTGTATGTGGGTCAAATTACAAAACAGCTACAATATTTTCGCAACACACCTATTCAATGAAACAATGTATTTAATAGTATTTATTTTTGTCTATTGTATTTTACAACGAAAATATTTATTAATAAAGGTATACGATATTCAATATTTATTAAATACAAATGTACAAACAAATCAATACGAAAGATATATTAATGTTTTTAACGCGAATAGTAAACGATAATCTAAATGAAATAAATTTCTATAATTAAAATTTTAATGATATTGAGCTGTTACAAATTAACCTTTAAAAACGTAAATAATTTAAATACTATTTTGTGTATGTGTATATATATATATATATATACACCTGGGTCTGTTTTTATGCGATAGATACGTTCCGCAGAAAACCGCATTAAAAATTATCGCACGAAAAAAGACTTAGCTTACATTGAAAAATTAGGGATACGTTCCTTAATTTTCAAAAACCGCATAAAAACAGAGTAACAAAGTGAAATTACTCTAAAATTCGCATAAAAAAGTCAGGAAATAAAGAATGTCTAAAAAAAATGTCAAATATCTGAATAAAATTGATATAAAACATAGCTTTTTTACTTTATTTTTTTATTAACTACTTAATTTCATTCAAAGCAATATGTACATATGTGTAATTTATTTTACATTTTTTTCATACATATTTGAAAATATACGAGTTCGTTTGTGAACTGGTGTAAAATTAGATTTCGTCAAACACAAACAGAATTAGCAGAATTAGCGCCGACTTCTGTCTTAATCTGTATTAATTTTTCTGGCGACAATGTAAAAATCGGTGATTCAACTTTGAAACGATGATTTTACTAATTTTTTATGAAGCTCGCGATATTTGAGACATACAATTATTTAGCTGTTGTGGAATTTAAAAGCTCATTCAAAATTTGTATCATTAACAAGAAAATTATTTTCCAATCGATTACAAAGTTGAAGACCTTCTCAAATCATTTTTTCAATGAAAGGAACAGATTCTACTTCTGTTTCATTATCTTTTTTTAAATCTTCTACGATATCTAAACTTATTGCAATAAAATCATTGTCACTTAAGGCATTAACCATCCTTTGCTAGCCGAAAATTCCTTATCAGTTTGAGAAGCGGGAGTAAATGGTTCTGATTCCTTCATTTGTTCATAAAATTAAAAAGCTTTTTGTTGAATTAAATAACCGCTTAAAGGAATTCTTGAAAAAAATTCGTATAAAAAGACACTTAGAAGAAATATGAACTGCATAACTTCAAAATCGCATTAAAATAATCCGCACAAAAATAGACCCAGCTCTATAAATATATATATATATATATATATACAAAACTTTAAGCAAATATCTACAAAAAGCATTGGAAATAAGAAATGAAAGAATTACAAAAAGTAGTCGTGACTTGTGTATAATACAGTAAAATTATAATTGGGAATATAATTATACTTGTACAATACAATGGTTGTAACTGTGATTACAATAAATATGAAACAAATAATATATGTATTTGACTATTAAATAGATACGTACACATAATTATTTTTAATATTATATGTCGCAAATAATATAATCATAAAAACGTACATAAAAATAGTCATATATAATATTACATTAATGATTTACTGAAAATTTTACTGAATTATTAAACCATAATCTACACTTAAATATATAGTAAATTACATATTTTATATACATACATAAATTATTGTATATACATAAAAATATTCACATTGATTGAAATATACGTTTATGTGTGTATGTGTTCATATATATATATATATATATATATATATATATATATATATATATATATATATATATATATATATATATATATATATACACATATGTGTGTGTATGTATATATAATAAAATTGTTCATTATTTCGAATGAAATATTCTTTCTACATACACCCAACAATTTTGCGACTAACAAAAATTAATTAAAGCAACAATGGAACTAAGTTATATATTCTTTCGTTCCAGCTGTGTAATTGTGTGCGTTTAAGCGTTAAACGTGTGTATGTTACAAACAAGTAACGGAAAGAACCGAAATTTAACTATGACGAAACAAACCTTACGAATACAATTTCGCAGTAATCTACACAGCATCGTTAAAGAAATACAGACATATGTAGTAGTACCGAGTACACAACTCGTATCTCACTAATATAAAATATTAAATACTTTTCATAATTTATTTCTCGTTTTATAATCCATGTCATAAATTGAATTCGTCGCTATTTTATCTAGATTTTGTCAAATACATATTTGCCATTTACATATTTTTAGAAGATATTATAAAATATCTAAGTTTCCATATCGATAATCAATATTTAAATATGATAAAATATTATTGATGTTTTCTTAAATAAATAATACTTATTTTTTATTATGCATTTCTGTGTATTACGAAAATACAAACAAAAAACGACAAAAAGCACAGCGGTGAAATAAAAAAAAATGTATATTAACAAAATTGAAAATATATATTTATACTAACTCTATTTAACAGATTACGGTCCAGGCTGTTTGCGCGAAAATTGATACGTGTAACCGGCATATTTGAAAGCGATTTAAAGAAATCTTTGGAAATTGTAGGGTTGAAGGTTGAAATTTACTGTTATCTTTAGTTTTGAATATTATCAAAGCACGCAGTATTAATCTAGTCGATAAGAAATATTATTTTTAGCATATATACTGTAACACATATTTACATGTCGCAGGCATTTAATGCACAGTACACAAAACCCTATTTATATGTCTCCGGAATTTCATGAGCAGTCAACAAAAAACATATTTTTATGTCTCCGGACGGTAATGTGTTATTTTTTTAATTTTACAACTAGTGCTCAATCAATTTAGAAATTACTAGACAATAAAATATTGTATTACTCTAATTTTCATATAGAATACAAGACATGTATATATAGATTTTCCAATAAGTGCTTCAGAAAATTAAATGGCAATAAAACAAAAAGTATTTAATGAATTAGTTATTTATTTGTTTTATCTTTAAGCATACTCTATGGCATTAATGATGAAACTCAATATCACTCATATGACCACCATGACTTCGTTTGACAGTGCATTCGTTTAGTACAATTTTTAGTCACTCTTTCACATAATTGTTGTTCAATTTCATGAATTACACATTCAATATTTATTTTTAATGCTTCTGTTAATTGTGGTTTATCAGTATAAACCAATGATTTCACATAACTCCACAGAAAATAATCCAATGGAGTTAGATTACATGATCTTGGTAGCCAATTGACAGATCTATTTCGTGAAATAATGGACTCATTAAACTTTTGTTTCAATGATTCTATTGATTTTTTTACAATTTTAAGCGTTATTGAAGTGTTAAATGTTCCATGATAATTTGCCAAATTATACTAAATTGAAATGTCAAAATAAGCTTTAAAAAAATTCAAACATGGCTGCCATCAGCTGTTAAAGTTCTGTCACTCTTATTGAAGAACCCTATATATATATATATATATATATATATATATATATATATATATATATATATATATATATATATATATATATACATAAACACGTATGTCATAAAATGTATGAATAAAATTTTCACTTCGTTAGTTAAATAAAACTACATTAATTGTCATAACTTCTGCTTTATATTGCTTTAAACACTTTCTAGACTTCATAGTTAACATACCGTTTTTTCGAACATTCCTCAGCTCGTACAGTCTGTATAAAATGTTACTTAATTAACAGCTTTTTAGTTTGATTTGATATACGTAAACGGATGTTGCAATTTATTTTTGTTATAATAATGGTTTATAATTTAATTGTAGTATACATTTACATATGCATATTTACTTCATTGTACATACACATACATAAGATATATACATAAATGTATATATGTAAATATGTAAGTAAATACATACATACACACATATACACAAATACAAACATGCATATATATATATATATATATATATATATATATATATATATATATATATATACATACACCCGTCCCTCAATTTACGCGGAGTAACCATTCCATGTGGATTTGTTTTACGCGAATGAAAATCGCGTAAATTGAGTCTGTCAGTACAATAGAAAAAATATTAGAAATAAAAGCTAGTAAAGTTGTAGAAACACATATTTATTTCACATAGCTTAACAAAAAAATAATGACGTTTTAGAAGGCAAAAGTAGATAAATTTTATTCGGTGTCACTATCGCTACTTTAATTTAAAAAAATCAACCTTTTATATTTTTATATCGTGCTTTTATACGTTCAAGTAAGAATTAACATCAATCTGATATATAATAAATTCCATGAAAAATTATATAAAATAAAATCTATCTGACCGCGTATAAAAAGTGCTGCGTAAATCAATACGTGTAAAAAATGTCCCACGTAAATAGAGGTATAATTTGCCGCGTAAAAAAAGTCCTGTGTAAATTGAGGGACGGGTGTGTGTGTGTATGTATATGTGTGTGTGTGTGTATATATATATATATATATATATATATATATATATATATATATATATATATATACAGCATGTAAAATAAACTTAAAATAAAAATTTAAATTGGCAAAATATGAGATTAATAAATAGTCATTTTAGGAATTTTGAATTAAATCTCACAGAGCATAATAATTTTTAGAATCAAAATGTAAAAAAAGTTAATTTCTATAACTGTGTTTTTAATTTTACTTAAATTTAACCCTAAATTGCGACCCTAAAGTTTCAACCTAATTGAATCCTTAAGGTTATAATATGCATTTTTATTTATGTTACATTAACCAGAACATCACAGTTATTTGTATTTTATTTATTAGTAATTTATGACTATAGTTGTAGCAGAGCAATACAATAAGAAACAACTAAACTTTCTGTTAGTAAAATATAAATAATTATTAAGTTATTATCAAGAAAATATTAAATACAATAACCTCAAAAACTTAATCTATAAACGAAAATAATTAAGATATTTATATAGCTTTAAACAGACAGTTTAGTAAGAAAATTGTTTTAGATTTTGGATATACCTTAATAAAATTTTAAAAGTATTTTCAATTCTTAAAACATCTAAATACATCAGCTTATATGCTATATTATTATTACTTACGAAAACAAAGTTTTATTTTCCAAACGTACATACAAATACGCGTACAGACATGATGGTGAAAGTACAACGTAATTATTTTTTATTTCAATATGTTATGTTTCAAATAAATTGTATTACCTATCTAAATTTCAAAAATAATATATCAATAAAAGAAAATATACTCATTCCTTTGATCAATTTATTATTTTATTCAAAAGTTCGATGTTCAAATTAATTATATATTTTTTTTATAATCTTTAAAGCATATTAGGTATATAATATTTCATTAGTGAATAACATTTTAAATTTGTAAATTACAATTTTTATAAATTAATTTTTTGTAAATAATTTAAAACTCACTATATATATATATATATATATATATATATATATATATATAAATATATATATTAAATGTAATGTAATATAGTATAATTTTTTTTAATAAACTGATATAGATTTATTTAAAAATATTATCATTTTGTAAATATAAATCGAGAATTTAAATTTTATTTCATTTTGACAATTTATCAAAATCAAGAAATAAATAATTACTATTATTTATAAACATATTTTTATCATAATTTCACATTGAAAACTATCATACTAATTGGTGAATTATTTTCCCATTTTGCATATTTTTCTATTCCTAAATATCATTATTGATAAACAATGTGAACCAAAACCAAATCTAAATAGACTAGTATTTCATAATAAGAAATGTTAAAATAGGTCAAATTTCGATGAAATGCATTTACTATCGATTAGTAATTCCTTTTTTTATAAAACCGTATACTTAATTATTTATGTTAATTCAAACGCTCTTATCTCTAACAAGTTTCAAATCCATGTTAATAAGAAATTTCGATTACAAGTGACGCACGAAATAAGAATCTAAAGTATTGACAGTTGCCGGATATTCTGTACACGTATAATTGTCTTGATTTCGCCTTTCATTCGTAAGGAGGTTATTGTAGCGGCGATGATCGCATCTAGATATAAAAATCGACAACGAAATTTTAGAAGTGAACTGATACGTGCATACACATTTTAATTGTTTAAAGATATAAAAAAAACTAACATTGTAAATCGGTTTATTCGATTTACTATTTTATTTAAATCCCATAAGTTTTATCAGAATTAAAAGTTTCTTCATTTTTAACATAGTTATATACTGACTAATAAAAAAACAGTACATTTACTAAAAATATAACAAAAATAATATACAAAATTTATTTCTGTAATCAATTAATTGTAAAACGTTTTATTTTATTAATACAAAATTCATCACTGCTTTAAATAGAAAATTATTACTGAAGTAGAAATACAGTATAAAACAAACTGTTGTGTTAAACAAAGAACGAACCACTGAAATTTTGTATATATTTCAAGCAATAATCTATATTTACTTAACCTTAATTGTTTTCACTATTAAAAGTAAAAAATAAGTTATTTTAAAATTAGAAATCATTAAGTGTGTCACCGTATACTTTATTATTCACATATGAAATTATTTAGAAGTACTAACTCATATTTTTTTATTAACATTAAGTTTATGTTATAATAAAATTAATATATATATATATATATATATATATATATATATATATATATATATATTTGTGTGTATGTATCTATGTGACTTGCACCAAGTACACCAATTTAATAGTATCGCATTTGTGTAATATTTTAAAAAGGTAATATAAAATATATTCGAACTTTCAACTTATTGCTTATCTGCTTGTCAACTAAACTGTTCATTAGTCAACAAATTAAGCGTGTTATTACAATAACTATCTGTCTGTCTGCTAGTTGTTATTCAGTTGAAATATAGTAAATGACATGACGTTCAAATACATGATATAATAAGCAATTAAATACACAATAAATCATTCACTCAAGGTCAAATACTAACAGTAGTGCTATGCATAACTCAAATGTATACATAACATTGCACTTGATGTATTATTTTTAAAAAAAAATTCACGCGATTACACTGATCAACTTATTCATATGAAGTTTAATGTAACAAATATATTTATATACGTGAAAAATTTTATAATTATTGACTAAAAAAGTAAATTAAAAAAGGACAGTACATATTTACAAAGCTAAATCAGCTGTATAATTGCTACTATTATTAAAAATAATGGAAACATCGATGCATTTTCAATTATCGCAAATGTTCACTCAGCACATTCTGATATACGTTCTTGAGTAAATACGTACAATTTAAAGGCATTGTATGTTTACCTTGATATATATTCCGTTACACAATACGCCTAAAACTGTTTTTACATTTTTCTTAAATGCCAATTAATTATTCAGTTAGCGTTTTCATAACAGCTATTAATTTATATATATATATATATATATATATATATATATATATATATATATATATATATATATTTATTGAATATTGTGTTCACGCATCCCTCATAGTTAATTAAAAACACTTATCAAAACAAATCGATTCCATACTCAAGGTCATCAAAAACAGTACCACATTTAACAATATTTTCATCATGCACGAAATCGAATTCTATTCTACGAATTTCGTATACACGAATGTAACTATATTTTATTAATTTAAAATAAATATCAAGTACAGCGATATACTTAACACTAGGTTTACGGACGTTCCATGTATACCTATCTTTATGGACACGGGTCAATTTGACGCATGAACAAAATCATACATTTTCTTTAAAAAACAACTTAAAAACAACAATTATATAATATTAACTTATAAATGAAATTATAAGATATACATTTATATAAAATTTATAATATTTAACATTATATAACATTATATTTATTCCGCGTATCTTTTACACATATATATACTGGTAAAAAAATTATCAGTTGTTATATTCCTGCCTTGATGTAAATATGATTCAGTTAACTTTAAAACTACAAAATCCGTCTAAAAGTGTTGAAGTTTGCGTTTCATCTCTACCCAGATTAGGGAAACAATTTTTTAGATATTTTGAATTTACATCTACTGCCAACCAAAACTTTATGCCAAATTATTGTGGCTTATTTGGCATATATTGCGTGAATCTGCATCGGACTTTCGTAGGGAACAGTTGCTCGTCTATTGAAATATTTTCATGAGGTTTATAACAGGATTTACTACTATGTACAAATTTGTTCCATATTTCAGATATCAATGCAAATTTATCTGTACGTAAACGTTCGGATCGTTTTGTTCTTTTATCAAATCATATGAATCGAAGATTTTGCGTAAATTGATCTCTAGGCATTGTGCTCGAGAAGAAAGCGGGTCCCCATTTCTTCGACCATAAATAAAAATATTTTAGTGACTTTGCTTCATATGCTTCCCGAGCATACCAAATTGCCTTTTCTGTATCAGGGTTTTCCAACTAGCATTAATGCTTATTTTAAGATTGCGTCAAATTGACCCGTATCGTAAAGATAGGTATACCACATACATAATTTCTAAATTAGAAAGTTTTGAAGAAAATTAATTTCGCTATTTTATTTGTCTCGTTAAATGGATAAAAGTCAGTACAAGTGGTAGAAGAAAAATGTAAACGGTTTCTGTAAATTCCCTCATGAAATTCGAAATGTGTCAAAATGACGCGTCCCGTAAACCTAGTGTTAATGTAAAATCAAACTGACTTACTTAAAAAAAATATTTTCTTCTTAAACATTAACTTCATATTTAATTTAGATCTAAACGAAAAAAAGATACAAAAATTTATATATCTGGAATTTCACACATGCTTTAAATAACAAGTAGCAGTTAAAATATATCCTCAAGAATTACTTACTTAATTCAATATTTGTATGATTTTAAAAACTCGTTTAAAATGCATTAACTGAAATAATGATCAAGCATCACATTTAAATGTTTTTACGTTTTTAAATTATATTATTTTTAAAAATTAACATTTACGTGTATTTCAAACCAAATATAAATTATGCGTGAAGTTCAAAGTTTGATATTCATCAACAATAAACGATTTTGAAATCAAATTTTTGTATGATCTATTCAAGGTTATATCAATATATACAGAATATTGTACTCGACAAAATTTATAAGTATTCTTTTTAATAATTACATAATTCATTTTTTATACAAATATGTATTCTATAGTTAGCCCAATGAAATTCTTTTTAAAATTTATTGTACATAAACTATTTGAAGTACCACTCTTCATTTTTAATCAATTTTTCTTAAAATGTACATATAAACATACATTTTATACATATATATATATATATATATACACACATATATATATACACTTCCAATATACATTTTTAACATGGATGTGTAGAGTATAAACATTTTCAAGATACCAAACATCTAACATTCATTTTTACCTTCGACAACAATTGAGTAATCATCATTTAATGAATACATCTTTTATTTACAGTATTTTTGACCTAAAAAAATAATTTTTTTCTTATGTTATTTTTCAGAGAAAATGATTTTATACTGAATATTTAAAGATAAATATTATTTATATACAAACCAATGTATGACAGTATCTGAAAAAAACATTTCTACAAATTTATTATCAAATTTATTATAATGAATAAAGATAATAAATAATAATAAAAAAACAATTTTCAATGAACATTGCAGATATCATATATTTAAGACCGGTGTTATAAAAATACACCACTGATAACACAACTTACATAAATAATGTACATATGCATATATATATATATATATATATGTAACTATACGAAGAAGATAAGAATATAATCACAATTTCTAATAATCAAATATGTTTATATTTTATATGCATATATATATATATATATATATATATATATATATATATATATATATAACAAAAATATTTTTTTTATTTTTATCCCAATTATAATAATGTATATTAAGTCAAACTTCGAAATATAGGGTCATTCAAATGTGATGCCTAGATTTGTGTTTTATTAAAAAGAAGCAAAAGAAACTATACACATGTTTCTTTTTAATAAAACACAAATCCAGGCGTCACATTTGGATGACCATATATGTCGACTACGTAGATATGCTGTACTGTGAGTACATTAATATTTCAAATTGGAAAAACAAACATTTTTAGGAAAAGTACAAGATATTTTTTTTACTAACACACATATACGTTAGTTAGTACTGTATAAATATATAATTATTGAAAAAAAAATTGCTTTGCTAAAACTGCACATACATAGTTATTTATAATTCCATTAAATTCTCTACATTATCTTATATTCATTAAATTTTTTAATAAATTTTCAACTTCGAATTAGTGCACATTTACCAACATACTGTATTTTTTATACTTTATTTGTTTCTGAAAACTAGTATTCATTTTATTCATTTATGGGAAAAATATGATAATAATTATGATAGTTTTGATGCTAGGATTGCTAAAATCATTAACATATATTTATTAATTTGTTATGATAAGTAATTTGAAGAAAATAAACCAGAAAATTATTCGTTTTAACATTATGATGAAATAATAAAAAAAGAAAAGTATTTGATTTGTAATTAATGACTAAATTGTAAGGCTAAAGTATCAAAAATTATACAAAAAAAATATTAATGTTTACTTAAAACTTAATAACTACTTGTTTGATTTTGATATGTCTATAAATATTATCATTAAATTTTTCTTCTTTCTTAAACAATCTTGTTTATTATCCTTAAAACTTAATAGCTTACACATAAATTTCATTATCTTTTTTTCAAAAAATGCAATGATAATTAAAAGTTGTTTAACCTGTAATATCAGACAACGATTATATAAAACTTTTTTTGTACAAATTTTTATTTTCCTCATCAATATAATTTTGATTTTTGTCGTTAAATTGATCAAAAATTAATATTTTAAATACAATATCTCAGACAGTAAAACAAAATTTTTTTTTAAAAAAAATATTTTTATAATTCTAAATAAAAAAAAACTGAATATAAAATTAAATAAAAATATAGAATATTTATGACTGTTAATGATAAAAAATAACATATGAAACTAATTATTTATCAAGAAAAATCAAAACTATCTATATAAAAATAACATGGTTTCAACTGAGAAGTCAAATTTAAATTCCTAATTTTTTCAATAAGTTTTATTCGACTGGTTATTAAACCAATATAAAAACTCTATATTACATGTAAAAATACTATTTATTAAGATATACTCGTACATACATTTAATTTTCATTTTAAAATGAAAATGCGAAATGGTTGTACAAATTATCAAAACAAAATCAGTTAAATATGCACCCACAGATTTACTCAAACACAAAATGTGTGGGTGTGTGTATGTGTGTACATAAATATATATATATATATATATATATATATATATATATAATTATGTATGTGCATGCATGTGTGTATATAAACATATAACCTCGAATTATAAGTCTCAAATAGGGCTGACAACTTTATCTCATAAAAAAACAAATGTTACATTACCAAGAAAAGCCCTTCCGGGTTAACACCTTAGAATCCAAGGCCCTACAAAAGTATTGCGCCAAGGACGATATTACATATACATACACACATACATACATATACATACACATACATACATACATACATACGTATACATATACATATACATATACATATATATATATATATATATATATATATATATATATATAAAATTTATAAACAAATACACGAACATGTGATCATATAATTTGTAATATACTGTAATTATCAATACGTTCTTTGTTAATAAATTAATGTGAATACGTTAATTCGTTTGAATACGTTCTAAATTAATGTGAATACGTTATCCAGTTTTAATTATAACAATCAAAAGTAATAATTATGGTTACGAAGATGTACATGTACAAACATTTAAACTAGCTGAAATATTTCAAAAATCTACATTAATGGAGACTTTTCATTGATATATCCATCAAAAACTCATATGCATATGTGTATATGTGTATATATATATATATATATATATATATATATATATATATATATATATATTAGGTTGGCAAGTATCTCCCTTCCGTTTTTTTTTGTACATAGCCGCGAAATTCAAAAGACCAGAAAGCGGAAGGAAGATATTATGTAAATGGTAATATATCAATATATATATATATATATATATATATATATATATATATATATATATATATATATATATATATATACACACATACATAAACCAACTGTAGTGCAATGGCTAATTTAACCGCCTATCATACGGGTTGAGTTAAGGTAAAAGTAACCTGCCTGAGAGAATAAACCCTAAATAAAAATTTCTTATCAAACAGTCTGGTGAATAGGACCAAATACTGGTAAATGGTAATGGTAACTTTCAATGAGGTTTTCTTTCAATAGTAAACTTATGGAAAATAATGCAATGATGATATATTTGTATGTTTATGGGTAATTATATATATATATATATATATATATATATATATATATATATATATATATATATATATATATATACATACACTGATAAATTTAGTTTCAAACTAATATTTAAACTCTAATTGGAAATATTTATATTTTTCTATGAAAAAATTAAATCGCCTTGAACTCTTTTTTTATGATAACTTTCTGATAAAGCTTTCTCTAGAAATTATTTAATTTACATATATTCAGAATTGAATTAATTAAGATAACAAGGGACATATATATATAAAATATTGCAAGAATATATAAATTTAATCAAAATTAATTTACAGAATTGTTTATTATTTATACTATTAAATGATATCATACATTTTAAATACAAAATTAACGAACAAATTAATTATGTGACAATATTAATTGTAATTATTTCTTGTTTATTTATTTTGAAATGTTTTTACATCAATACAAATACATTTACTACATTTGTATAGAACAAATTTTATATATGTATAAATCTATGCATATACATAAGTCAAATAATAATTACTATTTTAATATACATTTGAATTCATATTGATGTAAAATATTTATCAGTTTAAAAGTTTATGTTCTTGGGCCAAAAGTCAAGTAATATATAAAATCAAAAATATTATCAGGTGGAATTAATTAATAGCAAACTTTTCGTTCATGATTAATGAAAATAAAAAGATTTAGTATTCGTACTTTTCGCGTACTTAATTTCATTGTTTGATAACAAATACCTAATCATAAGAATTTTTAAACTGAAACAAGTTGCAAAAATATTTATATGTGTGTTTGTTCGTAACAGGATGTGCAGTGTGAATGTTTATCTAAATATTGAGATTTTTTAAAAAATAAAGATTATATGTAGAACGGTTTAAATAAGAATATCGGTATCACATTGAATTTTTAAAAAAATATAATATTTTGCCTTTAAAAGTAAACATTTAAGAAAATTTCTAGAAGGTGTTAATTCAAAACTATAAAGTAATTATTTAATTACAAAAAATTATATATATATATATATATATATATATATATTAGATCTACCGGAAAGTTCTGACCGATAATGTCATCTCAAGTTTCAAAGATGAGTCATTATACAGAAATGGAATTCACAAATTACCATCACACTGAGAAGAGGTCATTAGTAACGAAGGAAAAATTATATTATTTATTAATATTAATACATATATTGAAAATGTATTATTTTTTTCTAATTCAAAAACGGACAGAACTTTCCGGTAGATCTAATATATATGTATATAGATATAATTACATGATTTTGTAAGTGTTCACTAATCAGTTACTAATCATTTTTTCATTAGTATTCACTTCATTAGTCAAAATAATAACCATTAAAATTTACATTATGAGAAAAGTGTATAATAATAATTATTGATTACTTATAAAATCTTATACTTAAGAGGAATAATTCATTTATAAAATATAAATCAATTATAGTAAAAAAAACTACTTACAGTAATTCACATCATGAACATTTATAATTATTTGCATATTTAATGTTATAAACATTTGAGCATGTATTTATGTATACCTTTACTATCCAATGAAATAAAATATTTAATTATTAACGTGCAAAAATTAAAAAAAAATATATATATTTGAATAAATCTGACCATTTAATTAATTAGCATTTTACAAAAAAAAATACAAGATATTAAAAAAAACTAATGCTTCTTTTTATTCTTGTATGGTAGTATTATTAGGTTAAATAACATTCCCTAATATACATTTTTTAAACAAAAAATTATTTATTTTTAATTAAAAAATTATACCATAAAATATTAAATGCAAAAATAATGTAGACAAAACGCGTGGATTGCAACTTCCTATATCCTACATTTCATATATAGAAGACAGTGATTCACCTCTCCCACTAACAAAATAAAATATTAATGACATAAGTAAACTATAAATTTAAGTTTTAGAATTTTTGTATCGTTCAAATGAATAAGAAATGATTTTATGTTGAGATCTTGTTTAATACTACTTAACTCTGCGGCACGGAATTTTAGAAAATAAAAAGACTTATATTGCACAGAAATGTTTTTTTATGAAATTTAACAAAGTTGGTTTATTTTAATTAGTAAAGAAGTAAAATTCCAAAAAAAATAAAGTCATTTAAGTTTTTAATTATGTAAACAGCCCCTCTGTGCTATATGGGACTAAATGTAATCCTGTTCTTCAAGCTATTGTAATTTTTTGAAGTGATATAAAAATATCTCACCATGCATATTTAGGTATCAAAAAGGTGGGACACTTAACTCTGCCATGCTCTAAAGAGTTAAATACTGAATTTAAGTAGCAGCAAATGCAAAACTAAATTAAAGTAAAATTCAAATACAAATAACAGTTTTGCATATAACTTGTATACACGTGTATAATATGTGTGTATGTATGAATATATGTGTGTGTAATATATCAAGTGATACTAAAACCATCTTTTTTTTCTATTTATCATTACAAACTCAAAAATTATGAAAGACTATACATTTAAGTGTATCGTGATAAAATTTTAAAAGTATAAATATAACAGTAAAAGTTTCTCTTCTATTTTATAACATAAATTTACATTAGATATGAAAACATGTAACACTTAACGTTCCATCATTTTCTAGTTTTTGTACATAATTTAATTACAAACGCAGTACGGTTTGTTTTCAAAGATTGTGTAATACAGTGATTTAAACAGAAAAATATATTTTGTTTAGATCACTGTCTTACAGTAATTGTTTATATAAAACGATTTTAATCAATAACGAAATACAGTAAAATTAATATGAAATGTATAATAAAACTATATCATTTAAATGATACTTAATATTTTATACTAACTTTCATCAGTTTCAAATTTGTATGTTAGATAAAATAGATAACTACATAATAAAGACAGACGTATTAATTTAGTTTTTAAAAAGGAAAGAAAGTTGTATGTTAAAATTAATATTTTTATATATAATCGAAATCTTTAATGATTAATCCTGAAAGAATATTAAAATTTTTAATTTAAGTTTTATGCATTAATTACAGATACCACGGGAGACATTTTTAATTATTCAATATTTTTTTTAATTTTCTTATTCCTATTTTAAGAAGGATATAATAAAATAATATTAGCACATATTCAAAACAATTTGTAGTAATATGATCAATGATTATCTTTTATATCTAAAGTGTGTGTGTGTGCAAGTAAATATAATAAATATCTAGTTTTATGAAAATACACAAACCCGTAAGAGCAATTGACATAAATTTCGAATAGACGACGTTGCACAGATTTTTTCAACTCACCTACTTAAAATACTTGATGTGCCTTTCAATAACGGATTCCTGTCATAATATCCGCGGATCATGTTGTCCTGGCACTGCCGGAGATAATATTTAATCCACAACGGATTGTAAAATAGCGTAAAAATTTACGCTATCCCACATTTATGAACATCATCACAGCTTAAATGACAATTGCACGATCACAATTAATGATTTGTTGATTCACACAACACTTGTCACAATATTCACGAAACACACTATAAAAATAGGCCATATCATTCCAATAAATCACTGTTATACACACTACTCAAACAACAATACTGTACTTTTTATTGTATGTGTTTATAGAATACTGGCGTATTTCGAATTAATTAGTTATAAAACACACGAATAAAAAGCAGAGATTAAATGTTAGAGATATATGTTTCTCAAAATAGTTTTTATTTTAACCAACACTATTTACAATAAATTATATTTTCGTTTTAAAAATTAATTCACCTCTTATAAAATTTTATTTCGTTGTAAATGTACACTTTTATTTGAAAAATATTTTTTATTTAATTTTAAAATATATTTTTAAAAACTATTACAAACTGTTTTATAGATATACACATCTCTTTTAATTTACCATAAATAAGAAATAACAGTCATTTTAAGAAGTAATTATAATAAATCAAAAAAGTATTATTATATAAATTATTAACTTAACTAATTCACTTAACATTCCTTTCACAAATTCATAACTTTTCCTCAAAACACTAATAAAAACCACACCGATATTGATGAGTTATTTCGTCAAGATTGAATTACGCGAGGAAACACTAACGAATAGCTTGATGAACGAGCACCGACTTGAAATATTCCTTTAAGATAGGTTTTCGCCACATCCAGCATTGAAATCTGTCAAAACATAAACAGCAGAGGCAACACGAGGAGAGTTAGTCGTAGAGAGAGTTAGTACACGTACCTCTTCGTCTGGTTAAACAAGTCATGGATGTCACACTTTTTCGCGCACAGACAACATTTAATATTTTTCTTTAACGGTATATTTCGAATATATTACAGATTGTTGTATATATTTCGTTACATTCTTTTAAAAGTACACCAGTTATGCGTTTATATAATTTTTTTTTACATATATTACAACATTAACTTGAATAAGTTCTTCAGTCGTTGCTTTTATTTCATTTCGATTTTCGTTTTTAAAATTGTTTTTCCATACAGCGCTAAAAAAAATAATACTATTTTATACACAATAGTTAAATAATTGATTTTTTTATATTTATTTTAAAGCTATTTTAAATATGTCGTTGTTGTTGTTGTTTACGATTCATATTAAAAATTGTTAAATAGAAAAAAAAAACAATTTGATGTATAGTTATTTCAATCGAAATAGTTTTTACTGTTTTCTAAATAAATATCTCCGATTTGATTACATCGTATTATTTATTTCCAAATTATTTCAAATAACACGAAATTAGTCTTGAATAGAAATATAAATATATTTTTATATCATTTGTAACACTGACAACATTTAAAACTGACATTTAACAGTTGTCAATAACACGTTGTTTACATCCGCACGATCTTTTTCGATAAAAAGAAAATGTTCAATTTCACATCCGATTAAAACTGTCAATACACATAAATATGGTCCATGCGAACTGAATCTTCATCCAAAACACACAACATTAATCTAAACATTTCATTTCTACACCACCATATTGCAGCATTGTAACAACAAAACAGAAGTTTCACAGCCTACGCTACTAGTCAACGCTAACTTGTTTGTAATATGAAAGTAACCCAGTGTCCGACAGTACTGACTGAAGTGTTCACCATTTGATTTTAAAATAAGGTCTCTTACAACAGTCAGTCGCTGTACACGTGTGTGTGTTTGTGTGTGTATTCATGTATGCATGTGTATGTCCGTGACTACAGTGTGAGTGTGTATTAATAAACGTAAGTGTATGTCGATTCTCTGCTATACATATTGTGTCTCTCTGTATGATAGGTATATATGTATGTATGTGTTTGACTGCACAATACACGCTACGTAAAGTAAGAGCACGATATACATACATACGTATCACACAAATACATTTATAAATTTATAGATATATATGGACTTTTAATATACATGGATATAATATATATATATATATATATATATATATATATATATATATATATATATATATACTGAAAAACATTTTACACATATTAACAGAAAACTGTTGTAAATATATGCAAGGTGTGTTTTCTGTACAATTCTTTAAACTTTCGTATTGTGTAATGACATTTGTTATTATTTTACTCGCATTTAGTTTCTAAAGATTTATTTATTTTTACTATTAAATCGTTTCAAATGATATAGCTATCAACGATATTTATTATTTTAGTGATTTTATTGATACACTTACTACATGTCATACTCATGCCATTGAATGTACTAAAATACATGTATGCTGGATTTTTATCGAATGTTCCAGTTATCGTTTGAATTATACAATGCACTAAAGATTATTTTTTTTAAATTGGCATTAAAATAATGAACCGTTTATAAAAACTCGAAGATAAATAATAATCTTTTTATTTTCATAAGACAGTATGTAAATATTTGTATATAAAGAAACGTTCTGAGTAGACCTGTCAAAGTTATTAATACATCAATTTTGGAATAACTGTATGAATTTTATAAATTATGTACTTATGTCACTGAAAATAAATATTCGGTGATAGAACCAATTATTAAAATATAAATACAACAACTATATGTTGTAATTCTTTTAATCATTAACAGTAATTAACCAGTTGCGCTGGAATGACGTACTATGTACGTCAACTGCTATCTGTACCAAATGTCGATAAGACGTACATAGCACGTTGTGTGATTTTTACTAAGTTAAAATAACATCGGAGTTCAGTTAGCAAGTGTCACACTTCTGTTTTGAAGGCATACAAGTGCTTTTTTGTAGAACTTCATTAATTTTACATATTTTCATTGAATAATAATCAAGTAACTACAAAACACAATAATTTTTTTTATTATTATAAAAAACTATTTTATCAAAGAACTATTTTATTCTGATAATAGCGCATCAGAAAATGTTGTACTGGATTTATGTAGACCTTTAGTTGATTTTGTACATACCCTCTTTTTAGACAACTGGTATTCGTCACCAAAACTGGATCGGAAATTACATTTGAAAAAAATTAATACTATCGGAACAGTCAGATCTAATAGAAGAATATGCTAAAAGATTTCGCAACGACAAAATTAAAAACATTTTAAGTTCTTTTAAGATCTTACAATGGTATCTTAGCATAAAATGGAAGGAGATATATATTTACTTTCTTCAAAACATTCCAAAGCAGAAATGATTGTAACAAAAAAGAAAAAATGTAGAAATTATACAGACCAAAATGGAAATATTACAAAACCTAATATAGTTTTAAATTACAATGATGGTATGGGTGGAGTAGACCTGCAAGATAACTATTTATCATCTTTTCCTTTAATGAGGTAATTTGCAAAAAATTACAGAAAAATATTCTTTGATCTAATGGATATGGAATTTTTTAATATCTCTATTTTATTCGGTAAAATAACAAACGTACCAAAACCCAAGAAATACTCCTTTTCAAAAATTATTAATAAATTTGTTAATCAATTTAAGAGTTTTACTATAATGTTAATGTGTGTGTGTGTGTGTGTGTGTGTGTCTAAAACTTTATAAAAAAATGATTTCAAATACCAACTCGCTGCGAATTGCTTTGGACGGATTTGCCACGCGTGCATGTTAATTAATTGCCAGCGCAACTGGTTAATGAAAATTATTATTCAAGAATTTTATTAAAAAAATATATTACAGTAAAAATTGAAAATAAATAGCTTGTGATATTTTTTTCAAAAAAATAAAATAGTTTTATTTTTCGTTTTTTAATTCTATATATTAGGTTGGCAAATATCTCCCTTCCGCCTTCTGGTCTTTTGAATTACGCAGCTATGTACAAAAAAAAAGCGGAAGGGAGATACTTGCCAACCTAATATAAAAATTGATTTCTCACACAAAGATATTGTCAAAGTTATTTATTCCTCATAAGATTTATTTATAAAATGATACATATTTCAATAGTAATGGCATCATCATTAAAATGTTGCATTATAAATAATTCTTGATTAAAAGTTACTTATATATTTTTCTCATATTTTCTTATCTTTATTCAAAGCATCTCCAACTATGATTGACTTTTTATTTTCCATTATGAATTTGCAATGTATATCCATATATTAACTTGTCTAAATCTAACAATCTGCCATTTCGAAAGATATTATTTATTCTTTTTTATAACATGGTACAGAATTGAAGTTATATTTTTTCGAAAAACTAAATTGCCATATTCTTATTTATTTTAGAACTGTGACAAGTCACTTTCACACAAATGAATTATCACCTCAGTGTAACAAGATATTGAAAAAATATTTAATAATTATTTACTGGTTATTTTTTTTGTTTATACACTGATAGAGAATATTAAATATGGTAATAAAATCTCTTGATTAAATTTTGATAGAACCTTTAGGTTATTTGTTAAAAACAAATTACTTTTTAAATACAAAATCAAAAATAATAATAAAGTATAACATATGTATATATATTTAAACACATGTATATATATATATATATATGTGTGTGTGTGTGTGTGTGTGTGTATACAAAATATTACATAAGCATATACATAAATCTAGGTGTGTGTGTGTGTAAACAGATCATTATTCAAACAAGTGTACTACATGTCTTTTATAGCAACTCAGAAAACAACAATTAAATAACATCTTTATTACCCAAGGGCTATGAACAGACAAGTTTAGATATAATTAGTTGTGTTATTAGTATTTCATTATAAAATATGTTTAAGCTTTAAGATTTTAAAACTGAAAATCATAAGAATACTTCTTTTGTAAATTGTCGATTAATACTTACCCTGTAAATTAAGTTACTCATATTTTTATTTTTTGAACCTTTTTTTATCTAGACATACATTCCAATACTCTGAACATGAAATGTCCATCAAGAGTGAAAATGAGTTTATATTAAATACCATGTAGATACAAATTTACTATTTTTTTCTAAATAATTTACCTTATTAAACAAATATTTTCATTGAATAAATTATACATATTTGTTTGTGAGAAAATCATTTCAATACAAATGATTCATTCACCCCAACACCACAAGATTTTGTAAAAATGTCAAATAATCAATTATTATTCACTTTATGTATTCAAAAGCTGATATGCATTTCGATGGCTATGCTATGAATGTCAAAACACTATATTATAAAATTTATTAATCAATATTACTGTTATTTACTGGACACTTTTATAAAATATTATCGTATTAGGAGTAATTCATTTATATTAAATTCGTATATAATTTATAAACACTGAGAACGTTAATAAATGTGTTCTTTAATTATCAAATGTAATAAAAACAAATTTCAGTCAACACAATTATAATTAAAATTCTAATAATGTATTTTATACAAATACAATAAGTACTTTTATTATATTATTCTTACTTGTAATCAAATTATTTTTTTTCAATAATTTTTCACTCTTAGAAATAGATATACGAGTCATTATGTTGTAAAGTGGAATAAGTCCTTTTATTCATACATTGAGATATTTGAAGGTTTGCGTTTGAATTTACTAAACAATATTGGCAAACGTTAATAAATTCGGGTTATGTTTTTAAAATTATAAACTTGTTAAATGTTATTATGTAATAGTAATTAATAAAATTGTTAAAGAAAATAACCGATTTTTTAGTTACAAATGGACTTGTACCACTTTCTATAATAACAAATTATTAAGTAAATGAAAAACTATGACATCAAAAAGTTTTGATTCATAGACATATGTATACTGGTCTCAATCACTATTAAAGGTCTTTCTTCTTCGTTTACAAAAAAAATATAACTCTATCACATTTTTGACAGTAACACTACATAAAATAATTACTTTAAATAAATCTAAAGATCTTTGATGGATGAAATTGTAATTCTATGATTCCCAGATTCCCAACTTTTGTTTAATGATGAAGACGTACTTGTGGAAATGAGCTTTAAAACACATTATTATTTTAATATTAAATTATTTGTTACTTTCTACTAGGTTGAGAAAAACATGAGCATTTCTGCACGATGTTGATAGCACATAAGTTATCTCTTGTACGAGTTGAATTTTATATGAGAAAATTTGTAAGGTTTTCCTCAAAATTTATTTCAATAACTATCATGGTATTCACAACTGTTTCAAATGTCTTCTTGTCGAAATTTCAGGTGATTTACGTGCTCTTTTTCTATCTTTCTTGCTTGTTATATTAAAGCTTCATTTCCGCTTGACTTTAATCTGTCATTTCATCTAAAATCACCAGTCAGTTGAGATTAAACTTAGTAATCAATGTCCGAATGCAAGATGCAGAAAAAACAATTACGGTGTTGAAATAAAATCGAAATTATTTTTGAATCGCAATAACTGAGTAATTATTTCTGAAAAAAATTTCACAATTCTTTATTAAGATCTGTACCATACTATAAACTTTTTCATTTAATTTTATTTCATTAAGAAAATAAATTAAAAAATAATTTAAAATCAAATAAATATTTTTTAAATGATAAAGTGACTTAAGTCCCATCTGTATAAATAAACGCAAATTCAAAATTGTATAATATAGCACTGTTATGATAACGAAATGGCCAATGAAATGCGATTCAAAAAAGTGTATAACAAGTGATTATTGAGCACATGAAATCTTATGGTGTTGGAGAAAATAATTCTTTTATGTAAAAGTGAATTGGTCAGAATACCAAACAAGTAATGATAATTTAAAGATTAAAAAATAAACTTAACAGTGTATTGATAGCTGTAGACAATTTTCTAGTATTTCAGCATAATAACTAATATAACTTTTAATTTTACCTTCTGGCGTACGCTGTCTTTCATCAAGAAAGTGATTAGTGACATTAATATAAAAAAAGAAAACAGCAATGAACTTGAATCTCATGTAAAAACTCACGAGTCGATATTACAAATATGTTAATGTTTAGTTAATTAATTGTTAATTTTTGTTAAGAAATAAAAAATCTTGATTACAAAAGATATATAAATTTATTTCTCTGAATGGAAATACTGTTTTACGATTAAATAATTTTTTTAGTTTATAAGATCAAAACCTTTTTGATATTCTTTAATTGTCACTAAAGTCTGTTACAAAAACATTCAAGAATTTTTTACTATTAAAAATTGTTAGCTAGAGGGGACACATATTTTATTACAGCTGGATTATATCGACTGTGACATAGATTTTTTTATAAATATATTTAACAAATAATTAAAAAATAAACTTGTACCTTCAAACCACATAAATACATATTCATTTTTACCATTCGCTTTTAATAAAATATTTCTTTTTTATGAAAATTTCGACATTTATTACATATGTCACCTTAAGCATCTATTAAAAATGTTTCATTTATATATATATATATATATATATATATATATATATATATATATATATATATTATAAGCATATTTAAAACAACGGTATTAATTGTAACTAATGAAAAATGTGAAATATGAAAATGATACAAAGTAGACGGATACAATTTTACTAAAATTTTCCATTTAAAAAATAGGGAATAAAAATAATACTTAACATTTTTACTATAAAAATAGCAACAATATTAAATGGTTTGAGCTGAAATGTGTGATTACTAAGATAATAAATTTTCAATTGATATAACCAATATTGCTTTATTGCAAATATATATAGGTGGAAAGTTAATAGTGTTAGTTACCATAAAGAACAAGATTTGTTGTTTGCTGTTTTTAAACAAAATTGAAAATAAAAATTTAAAGCTTTTATATATGAATTCCGAAAAGAAACACATATTCTAAATATTGTTCAAAATATTTGTAATATATTCGGAGAAATTTCGATCTCAATAACAAGCTATATTCTTAACATTTTTCTAGCATTAATGATAATATTGTAATCAATTTAGTAGATACAAACTTATGAATTTCAACAGAAGAGGGTTCTATAAATTATCCATTTGTTCTTAGAATTTTCTATAATTTGGCTATGACCTTCGTGACAAAATGATTTTAGTCCGATGACTATGTTTTAATGTACCTTTTATCAATATATGATTGTAGAATTAGACACAATTTGTCTAGTAATTGTCTTCATTGAAAAATATTGAAAATTATAACAGAAAATTCAGTTGTACGTGTACGAAGATTTTCTGACTTGATTTTGTTGCATTGATATATAAACACTCATGTCAAGATGTACACTTGACACTTGAATTTAATTGTTTTTATCTACCACACAAGATAAGGAACATTCATATCTTTTCACTTATTCAAGAATACCGTACAATTATTAATTAGCTAAATTAGGCATTTGACAGAAATAAGTTACATGTACGTATATTTTATTGTCTAGTTGTGTGTGTGTATATATATATATATATATATATATATATATATATATATATATATATATATATATATACATATAATAAATAAAGAATACTTGTAATATTTATCATTTGATAACAATGTTCTGCTAATAGAATAACTTCAAAATTTATTTGAAACATTTTTAGCGAAAAGTACGAGAGTTGAATTAAAAATAAATATCGAAAAAACTACAATTCTATTTAATGAATTTGAAAAGTAAGAAAATTTACAGTTAGAGAGTAATACTTGAAACAAGAGAATGAAATAAAATACCCAAGAAAAAATAGACAATATGATGGTGACGTATGGTCAGATATTAGATTGAGAATTAAGGCAACATGGGCAGCATTTGAAAGAATGAATAATAAAATGAAAAGTCAAATACCATTGGGTCTGAATTGAAAAGCATATAACTTATGTGCATTATTTGTTGTAATTATGGATCAGAAACTTGGACACTAAATGCAGAATGAAACAAAAACTTTTGACAACTCAGCGAAAAAATGCTTGGAAAATTTGTAAGTGAATATGAGAACATACAAGAGTAAATGATATAATGGAATAAATAAAATAAATGAAATGTGCATAGGCAGAACATTTAATAAGAAGAAAAGACAATAGAGGGACAAATATGAAGTGGCGACCAAGATACAAAAAAAGACCCTACCAAAGATGAAAGGATTATATAAAGTATTCTGGAGGTAACAGTTGGATGAGGTTAGCAATGGGCAAGAAATAATGGAAAATTTTTGGGAAAATATTCAAGAGGATCTAATGACATTCAATAAAGCTTTTGTCCAATAGTGGGCTGATATAGACTTTTATGATGATGATAGTGTATATATATATATATATATATATATATATATATATATATATATATATATATATATATATAGGGTCATCCAAATGTGACGCCTAGATTTGTGTTTTATTAAAAAGAAACAAAAGAAACTGTACACATGTTTCTTTTTAATAAAACACAAATCTAGGCGTCACATTTGAATGACCCTATATTATCATCAGTCCCTCCAAATAATAATTTCTTTTGTCCGTTGGCCGTTTTTTCTTCTTGTTATATGTCCAGCCTATTTCCTTTTGCCTTACAATCATAACTTTTGCTTACTTTTTGATCCACTTAGTTCTCTTTTTATACTTATGTACTATTTCTAAAATGCATATTTCTATGCTTCTTAGTGTTAGTATATACATTAAGAAGAGAGTCTGCGAGACAAAGTCTGCACACACCCATTCTATCTTTATTAATATCGCCTATAATATAAAAACACTATTGTTGATAACAAAGTAACTATTTTTTATTTTTTTACAAAGTCTTAAAAATTAAAAAACATCAACAAAACACTTTTTAAATATCAATAAAGTAAAGAAAAACAACAAAACAAACGAAATTTTCAAAAATTACGTCAGAAAAAGTCTTCGTACACCTAATTAAAAATTAAAAAAAAAGACTTAAAATGTTATTTTCAGTATGACATTGGGTAACCTTTTTGTTTTAAATCTTCTTCTAATCTTTTTTTATGAATTGCATTAATCTTTCAGTTTATTCAAAACTAATTTTGGCCTATTTTTCGATGATAGTAGTTTTCGACATTTCTTCGAAATGTCCGAATTTTGTGCTAAAACAAATTCCATAAATGTTCAATGAAATTTAAGTCAAGAGATTGTGGAAGCAAATACAAGTGCTTTAGAATATTATAGAGTACCCAAAACTTGACAATTTTGGTCGTATGTTTGTGATAATTGTCTTGTCGGAAATAAAATGTGCGGTCTAATCCGATTTTTTCCACATTTTCTTTTAAATTTCGCTTTAAAATATCGAGATAGTCGATATTTTAAAGCGAAATTTTAAGTCGATATTTTAAGTCGTTGTTTTTCTTTACTTGATTGATATTTAAAAAGTGTTATGTTGATGTTTTTTAATTTTTAAGACTTTGTAGAAAAAATAAAAAATAGTTACTTTGTTATCAACAATAGTGTTTTTATATTATAAGCGATATTAATAGAGATAGAATGGGTGTGTACAGACTTTGTCTCGGTAGTGTATGTATGTATGTATATATGTATGTGTATGTATATGTATATAATAATTTTCATAAATATAATACACTTTTCCTTTACTAAATATACATAGTTGTAGCACAACAAAATTTATAATAATTCCAAAATTTGACAATAATTTCATTATACCCTAGTGATAATTTACGTTAATCAATTTTCAATGAATTATTGTATATTATATTATTATTGTTACATTCGATTATTAATAATACGACTAAATATAACGTTTCAAACACATTTTGACATTTTATCATTTGAGATATACTTTCTGTCAGTGTAAATTATCAATGTAAATTTGATCTAGTTAAATTCGTGTTAATCATTTCATGTGTAAATATAAACTATATGCAAATAAAAAGCAAAACAAGTATATTTAAAAAATATTTACATAACGCAATAATATGAATTTCAGTTCGCATATTTTTTGTGTAAACTACAATATAACAATTCTATTCACTTTAAACATACTATTTTTTTCATTCAGATATATAATCTGCTGAATGGCAAAAATTATCTTGTTGAAAATAATGTTTCAACAACGATTGATTATGTGAATACGTTAATTATTATTAAAGTAAACTCTACTGTTTTAAATTAGTGTAAATATTAAACAAATTAATTTTATTATCACGTTATTGAATTGTTTAATCTAAAAGTGGAAATATTTTGAAACATCACCAAAAGGAATAAAAGAAAGTAAGACTGCAAAGTAACAGAATTTTTAGATTTAGACAAATATGTTTTTTTTTATATATGTATATATATTATATACTAGAGGGATTCGCCCCTACTCGCTTCACTCATCGACCCCCTAACTTGCTTCTGTTTAACAATGTAAATAAGTTATAAGAAAATAAAACCTTTAAAAAGATATCTTAATGCTTCTGTGTAGAACTAGGCCCGTGCAACCTGCGGCCCCTCTGATATTTCTGCACAGCCAGTGGCACAGAATTTAATATTTAAAATAAAATAAAATAAATTTTTTATGCAATAATTTGTGTTTTTTAAATGGTAGAGATTTTACTTATTTTTACACATACAAATATTTAATAATGACATTTTTGTATAATGATTCTACAAAAGAAGTGTTTTTTTGTTAATTTTTTCTATAATAAAATTACAAATCTCAAGATTAACGCATTTGTATTTAATTATTCAAAATATCTCTAGACGCAACACACCTGAGGAACACTATATCCCTTGCCCTTGATAGAAAATAGAATTATGTTATTGGTGGGATTGTAGAGGCATGAAGTATTTTTAACTTTTAAAAATCAGTAAAATTATCAATACAAATTGTTACTGTCAACAATTGACTGAATTGAAAAAAGCACCGTATATCAAATCAAATCTTATAAACAGAAAAGTTATTATCTTTCATCAAGATAAAACATGTGACTATGAACACCTAAAGTAAATTAAAAAATTCTGACTAAGAAATCGTTGTATAATATATATCCTCCATATTCATTTAAATTGTCACCTTTGGAAGACTTTCTGTTAGTATTTTTATAAAATTATATTAATGAAAAAAAATTATATGAAGAAATCGAGGAATTTTTACATTCAAACAAGTATCTTTTTAAGATGGAATAAATAAAATCTTTAAAAGATAGATGAAATATCAAAAAATAATAGAAATTTTATAATCATTTAAATAAAAAAATAGAAGAAAAAATATTTTCATTTCATATATCAAAACCGTAATTTTATTTGATTAATAAATATATAAAAACAAATACTATGATAGATAATATATATATATATATATATATATATATATATATATATATATATATATATATATATATACATACATAGACAAATTACAATATATTAGCTTTGTTACAACCTTATTTGGGCCTTTTTGAAAGAAAGTAATTTGAATTACTTTTATTTTTGATGCCTTTTTTATGATATCCAATATCTTTCATTTAGAATATAATTCAATCAATTTGTATATTTTTAAAAAAAATATATGCATATACTAGATTCATATATTAACTGCATATTTATGTATGTATGTGTATTTTATATATAGAATAGAAATTAATTTGATTGTATAAATCATTTTTAATTATTTGTTAATAGCAAACATAAAAGTAGAGAAAAACCATCCAACAATATACTGTGGAATAAAATATTTAATTACTTTCTTCATTACCTATAAAAAGCAATTAGAATCTATGGAATGTTTATAAATGACATAGTAGAATAATGCGTTTATTTTATAAAACTTGAAAAATGTCATTTTTATATGTATGATTTTATTGGCTTTTTATAATTTTATATTCTGTTATTAATACCTAAATCATCTTTTTTGAAAAGATTTACAGTAAAATTTTATAATTAAATAAATATAATACAAATATGATAACTTAATAAATCAAATTAATTATGATACTTAATAACAAAAATGAAATGCAATTAAATATAGAATTTTATTCAAGCTACCTGTAGATATAATATTCATATTGAATGTTACTAATTCGTAAAAATGTCAAAACTCAACAAACAAAATATATAAATAATAATCTAGTAAAAAATATAAATATAACTTTTGTAAAATTTACTTCTCTTTACTTATTATACAGTAAACTTAGAGAATTATTAACAAGAGGAATCATTAATATCACTTTTCAAAAATGGCATTTTTTAAAAAGTTTAATTGCAACTCGTATTAGCTAATTATTTAATTTTATTATTTATATTGACACTGATGTGTAAAAGTCGTCGCCATATGATATTAACATAAGCAATTTATTGATATAATTCAATGAAGTCTTAAATTAAAAAAAAAATCAATTGATAATAAATATAATATTCATTATATAATATGCATTATATTTATTTTCAGTTAAATATTTTTTTTTAATTAAACGACTTTATTGAATTATATCAATAAATTGCTTATGTTACCCATTGGTGATGCATGTCATTGTATATTCATCTAATATTAATACTAAATTTAATAGAAAAACATAACAAGCGATTTTGAAACATGGCATTATATTCCTAAATAATATTATTTATGAAATTTCTTATTCGACAGATATAATATTTTCTGTATTCGTGGCAAAATAAAAATAAATAAAATTAACAGCCTTGAATATTTACAACATAGAGTTAATGTATTTTAACTTGTTTGAACAAGTATAAGCGCATCACGTTTGTAAGTATATATTTTTAACTCTCTTGAGTGTAGAAACAAGCACCACAAAATAAGAAATTATGTGCTATTGAATTGACTTGGTATTATTTATTTTTATACAAATGTAAAGATATATCACTGTACATATGTGTGTATATACATATATATATATATATATATATATATATATATATATATATATATATATATATATATATATATATATATATATATATATATATATATATATATATATATATATATATATATATATATATATATATACAGGGATAGCTCAAATGGGACTGAAGGATATAATCCAGGACTGAAGGTTACATTCTACAGTATTATTTGGGCCACTCTCTGCCTCCCTCCCACCTTTCTCTCTCTCTCTCTCTATATATATATATATATATATATATATATATATATATATATATATATATATATATATAATCATATCAATCTTACATCAGCTTACTGTTGGACGAAAGGACTTGAATATTATCATTTATTGATATTTGGTCATTTTCACGCAGTGATCAGGCGGGTTTTATTTTAATTTTAAATAATTTAATTTGATTTTATATTTGATTATTTATTTTGATTTAAATTCATAAAAAGTATTTAATAGAAATAGAGCAGATAATTCAAAATATTTCCTTATAAATTTTATTTTATTAAACTAATTATAGAAATATTGAACCTAGTAACTTAAATGTTTGAGAAAATATTTTTTTTAAAAAAACTTTAAATATCATTTTCAATGTACATACATAACTTAAATCCATTCATTTTTCCTTCACTGTTAAGAACAAAAAGACTGATATAATTCAAGGTCCAAACTTTAAAATTAATGCAATATTATTTTCATGCGTGAAATAACTAAAAAATAACTATTCGAAGGACTGTTAAAGAAAATGCATTGTTGTAAGGCTAAATTATTTTTTTACGGAAGACATCTTTCATGGATTTTTTCAAAACATATCTGCAATTAAATGATGGTTAATTACTTAACAATGATATGATCTGATTAAACCAATTAACGAAAAAATAATTATTTTCTTACTATTGTATAGCCACTTTCATTGGTGTTTCATCACCTGGAAAAACCAACAGCGTCGTTTGTCGTTTGCTTTCGAATTCATAATGGTAAATCCGTGTTTCGTAAACTATTATGATATCTAACACTGAGCCTGAACTACCTTGAATAAATCTTACAAATATTTGATTGTAACATCTAACACAATTATCTCTTTGAGAATTTTTTTAAATTGTAATAAAAATATATTAACAATGAAGTGACCATACAACATCTTTCACATATATCTGACTCACCTCTATGTTTAAAGATACTGTATCATTTTAAGTTATCTGGCAGCTCTTCTAAAATCATTTGACATACATTCAAATAAATATCCTTTTAAGAGAATAAAATAAATAAACTTTCTAAAAGATGGAACACAGTAATGAGAAATAATGACAATTATTAATCGATTGAATAATAAGTTTTGATTTTATACATCAAAACTAAAAAAAAAAAAAAAAAAACTTTTTGACTAGCCCAATAAAATATTTTAAAGTACAATCATAAATTATTAATACTTTTATTTTTTGTGTTTACTATAATTTTTTTACGAAGCAAAATTAAGTGAATATAATAAGTGGTCTGACAGTTTTATGATCAATTATATAAATATTATAATATAATGTATAGAGTAAGACGTATTTCATTTTTGATTTTAACTGTTTGAGTGGAAATTTTTATACATATACGAAAAGTGCCAGACGATTTTAAGCACAAATGTATGGTTATAAAAAATATGTATTTCAGTCAATTTTCAGTTAATTAAATTTTAAACAATACTAATAATATATTGGACTATATTTAATGTTAATAAAATCAAAAATAAGTAGGAAAAGTTTACAAAAAAAATAAGTTGAAAAGAAATATTTTTCCAAAAAAATTTAAATGAAACTTTTTTGTAAAAAACTGCATTTATTTTGAGCAAAGAGTAGTTTCGACGATTTTTGTAAATCATAATTGTTATAAGTAATCCAAATAAATTTCCATACAAATCTATTCTCTTTCAGATAGAATCCAGATATCCAAATAGGTGGAATATCAGATTTCTCTATTGCGTTATCCCATAAGTAATACGATATTTTTGTATTGGTTAGAATGAAAATTAGTAGAGCAAAAACCTAGTTTAAAGGTGGAATAATTAGCCAAGCAGATCTAGCAAATCCATTCAAAGATCCATCGGCATCTGAAAATGATGGTTAAAGTTTCTAAGCTGGCTCAGTGAATTCTTACGAATTATGGAGCTTAATCTGAAACTACGAATGGACATCTACACTTCTCATATCTGAAGACTGGAAAAGGAACCATCTCTGAATTGAATTGTTGCTGGTGATAAAAAATAGATTATTTATAACAAAATTAAACATCGAAGACAATGAGTTAACCGCAACGAGATACCATGTCCATAACTAAAGAGAGGACTACATCTAAAGAAGATTATGCAGTCGGTTTGGTTGGATATAAAATGGAATTATCAGTTATGATCTACTAACAGATAATCAATCCATCATGAAAGAGTTGTATTGTGAACAACTAAACCGACTAAAGCAATGTATCAATGAAAAAATGTTAGTACTAATCAACAGAAGAGGTGTATAATTAAAACTCACAACACGAGAAACGCTTCAAAAACTGAGGCAGTTTCAATGAGAAATTATGACACTTTTTCCATATTTTCCCAACTTAGCACCACCAGATTATCATCTATTTCGAAGTATTGAGAACTACATTAGCAGGAAACAATTTAATATAGCGATTGATATCCGAAGGGAGTCATTTAGTTCAATTTTTAGTCACTCTTTCACATAATTGTGGTCCAATTTTATGAATTACATGTTTAATGTTTATTTTTAATGTTTCTGTTATTTGTCATTTATCAGCATAAAGCAATGATTTTACATAACCTTACAGAAAATAAACCAATTAAGTTAGATCACATGATCTTGATTGCCAATTGATGGGTCCATTACGTAAACGAATGGACTCATTAAACTTTTGTTTCAATAAGTCCATTGAATTTTTTACAATTTCTAAGCGTTGTTGAAGTGTTAAACGTTCCATGATAATTTTCCAAACTATACTAAGTTGCAATGTCAAAATGAGCTTAAAAAAATCAAACATGGCTGTTACGAGCTGTCAAAATTCTGACATCCTTATTGGAAAACTCTATATAACTCAGAATCTTAATAATACAAATTAAATATTAATATAATCTTAAGTGGATATCAGTTGATAAAAATTATATCTCTATGAAATATTGTTTATATTATCTCATTAAAATATTAAATCGAAAAAAAAAACAACTAAAACATAAGTTAATAAAATACACGTAAACCTGTTCTATTTTTATTCCTACATATAACATGTTCTAGTTAAATCGATCTTGACATATCTAATTTTATATTTTTTTAATGCCCACACATTGTATGTACAATAACATTCGATATAAATGTCAGTTCTGGGAAAAAGTATATATAATTCAAGAAATATATCAACGCTTGCACACTAAGGTCTTTTTTAGAATGAACTTTTATTATTTTATACGTTTGTAAAAATGTGATGTAATAATAAAATATTATTCTTTGACATTCTCATATGCACACAATGGGATGAAAGCAAATATGTTCACTTTTTTTTAATATCATTCAAAACTGTATTTTTAATTGATAAAAATAATATTCTTTCAGATAGTAAATACAATATTGCTATAAAAACTGTATAAACTGTACTATTTGATTTACTATCTAATACAGATGTATTCAAATTCAGTGTTATTATAAATCAAATAAAATTTTAGATTTATAAGTTATTTAATTAATAAATAACTACATTAAGTATATTGAGATTATTATTTTGATTGTCAACAAAATTATAATTTTGATTATTGTTTTATTAAATATTACTTTTTGACATATTTATTTTATGGAATATAAAATATTTTTATATAATTATAAATTAGGTAATATTTAATTATTTTTAAACTTCCATAGCAATTAATACAATTGTTATTTTTATATTCAATTCGTTGACTTAACAATTATTTTCAATAAAATACTTTTTATTGAATTAAATATGAATTAGGTCTACCAAAAAGTTATATCTGCTTAGCACACAATTATTATATTTAATTCGTATGTCACCCCTAACGTGACATTACAACTTTGCTCTATCAGTCGTATGTCACGTGCGATGTGACAAGACTGAACAAGTAACAACGTCCTCATCGCTGAATGTACACACTGTATGTTTTTACAGTTTAATTCTTACTCGATAGCAGACAACACGTTCTGTCATATTTCAGCAATTATTTTAATTATATTATAATATTTTATTCCTTCAAAAATGAATAAAGAAAAATATAACAATATCAAAAGTAACAGTGATAGTTGTATTAAAATATGTGAAAATTTTGAATATTTGGCAAGTGATTTTAATTCTTGTGATGAAGGAGACAGTGATACAAGTGTTATTTTTCAGTCAAGGAAAAAAATGGATCCTTATTCAATATTCAAGTGAAGAGGAAAGCGAAGTGGAAAGAGAAATTGTTCCTGATTGTGATAAAGACTGGATTGAAATCGACAGTGATGATGAAGACATTTAAAGTGTAAATTTAAATATGTTTATGCAGAAAACTATCTTTTTATATCAAATAACCTTAGTTACTCTTCTCTTACAATAAGCACTCAAATATATCTCCAACCTAGCGGAAAGTTAAGTACAAAATGCTAACGTCCGATAAGGGTTAAACATGTAGAAAAGTGTTTTAATGAAAGATATATGACTCATTTTTTATCATTGATGCCCTTTAACATACACTGAAACAAATGTTTTATCAACAATATTTACTAACGAATAGTGAAGTAAAGATGTATGTTGATAAGGTTTATTTATGACACTGTATATTTTACGAATATCCATAAAAAAATGCTACAGAAGCATATAAAATTTGTTAAAAGTTTTTGGAACAAACGCAGTATCTGAAAAGATATAGAGAACATGCTCTGAAAAGTTTAAAAATGGGGATTTTACCCTTAAAGACGAACCACCAGTCTTGGACATTTTAATGATCGATGATAACGATATTTTTCGTAAAATTTTAGAAGAATACCCATTTTGGATTTGTATGCAAGATGGTTACATGAATTGATTACTGAGAATAGATAGAATAGTGTAACCGTTTGCTCGTCTCTATTTTCACGAAATAAAAATGAACCATTTTTAGAACGCTTCGCAACTAGAGATGAAAAGTGAATTTCATATAAAAATATAATAAAGAAAAGACCATTCTACAAAGCTGGATAATCCGCTTCGTCAATATCTAAACCGAGTTTAAGTGTGAAAAAATGAATGTTGTCTACATGGTGACATATGAGAGGACATTTGATATCTTTTTAACGTGACTACTACGACAGATTTAAATCTATTGAATTTTCATTTATCATATACACACTCGCACACACACAGACATATATATATATATATATATATATATATATATATATATATATATATATATATATATATATATATATATATATATATGCATGTATATTTATATATATATATATATATATATATATATATATATTAATATACAGTGAGTCAAAGTGAAACTCAACAGTACTATGTTCAATAAATTTTTGTATATAAATTTTTAAATAAAAAAAAATCCCTTTTATATTTGACTTAAATTGTTTATTAAGGATATTTTTATCATAAAAAATAAATAAATCATAAAATAATACTTAAAGACCAAAAAAAGTACGAATTCTGAAAAATCATTCAAAAACACATCAAAATGAAACTCATATAACTAACAAATTGTTTATTAAATTAAAATTTACAACGTATTGAATTATTTTAGTACTTAATACAGTAGTCTTTATTAATTCTTATAGCCTTTAAACGATTTGGGATGGATTTAACTATTTTTTCACAATAAGATAGATCCATTTTTCCCATTCTTCTAATAACGCTTTTTAAATCATTGTTATTAATATTTGTATGTGTTCTAATGGCAACTTCTAAGTGATTCCATAGATTTTCATTCACATTTATATCAGGCGATTATGGTGGTGTTTCCAGTACTTTTGGGGCAGTTATATAACAACCAACTATGTGTTTTATAAGCTTTGTGCTTGGGGTCGTTGTTCTGATAAAAATTAAATGTTTGTAAAACCCCAAGTATTGCACTGGCTTTCAAATTGTTTCTTAATAGATTAATATAAACATTTTGATTCATAATGCCATCTATAAAATTAACATAACTTTGTATGAGTTTCACTTTGACTCACTGTAGATAAATATTCGTATTATAAAAATTTACAAACAAGAAAAATCTAAAATTTTGTCGCTGCCCATGAACATTTATAAAACAATCTTTAAATTATTCATATCTATTTGTTACGAAATTATTTCAAATGCTATTTTAATGAACATTTGTAGTAACACTTTTAACCATTACATTATTTTTTTATCATAGATTACTAACACATTTATAACTACATTGTATTAATTATCAGTAAAACAATGATATTAAAATGTTAAAGTCAATAATAATCTATAAAAAAATATATGTATATCATCGAACAGAAAGCGAGAAAAAGATGTATATAAGAAATAAGACTATTATTCAACTATCAAAGTCAGACGAAAATACACATGTTAATAAAGAAAAAAAAACAATTATTACGAATGTATAAGATTTTATAGTAATTATGACCGTACGTAGATATAATTATCAAGAACAATACATACGCATTTAAGCACAAATATGGATGAAGTATACCTACATTTATTCAAATAAACATTGCACGCTTTTCATACACACACACACACACACACACACACACATACATATATATATATATATATATATATATATATATATATATATAAATGCATACTGATATTGACACTGAAGGTCTTTATGTTTACTGTTTTTTGTATTATATACATATACATATATATATATATATATATATATATATATATATATATATATATATAAAGGCATTTAAAAATAAAAATTCTCGTACATGATAAACTTATCTTTATAAATATTGACATAAATACGTTAAGTACAAATATATACATATTATATACACGTTGAAAACGTATGTAGTACACACGCATACACACACACACATATATATATATATATATATATATATATATATATATTCATACATACACACATACACATTCAAAAAAACGATACGATTGACATTGAACTTTCTTGAATTCAGTCTAATGTTATTTGTATTACATGAAAAGAAATATTTTATGTTGCATATATGTGTGTGTACATATGTATATATTTAACAAAAATATGTCAACTAGATTTAAAATATTTTTAAAAATTATTATCATACATTAGATTCTATCATTTATCGAAACACTCATCAAAATCGTTTTCTCACTTTTCTTGAATATAACAATTCAATACACATGCAACAATTATTTACTAATCATTATATACCAAATGATGTTATTTTATTTTAGATTTATAAAAATTAGTTATAAATTGAAAAGAACCGATACAATTTCTACGATGTACTAATAAGTGATGATTTTGATTGTTTGGAACTACTAGAACTGGTCTGATCTTCTGCATAATACGAGTTCGATATACTAAAACAGTATAGAAGAATATCCACAAATCTACTTATAAACATAGTCATTTTTTTAAAAAAAATAGTTAATTAAGGTAGTCATTTTTCAATGTACTAAGTAACGGTACTGTTTTCTGTCTATTTAAATCATTCAGAGCAATAGTTCGATAATTCTTGGAAAGAAAGATTCTTTTTCGAACAGTCTGCTACTGATTCGTTATTATTATAGGATATTATTCGTCTTTAAATATTGATAGTTTTTTTATTTACTACTTTATAAGATCAATATATCAAAATATTATCACAATTAAATTTTATCAAATGTTATGATAGATAATCATTAGCATTGATTTTTTAAATTGGATTTTTTTATATATTTTAATGCCATTTCAATTAGTTTTTCGTTGCATTTTTTGATAAAATTACATAATTAGATGTAAAACTTTTTTAATGTTTCTACATTAATCTTTATCACTTTAATTTGCCTTTGTGGTAATTCTGTTTCTCAACAGCTATCATATCTGGAGTTACTATATTCATTAACTATTTGAAATAATAAAATTATTTCAAAAATGTTTATATTAGTATTCTATAGTTTTTATGATTAAACAATTATAGATATTTTAATATTGTTTTCTGTGGATAAACAAAACTTTGTATACAATCATTGACAACTAATAATAATTCACCTGTTTAAGATTGCTAATCATGTAACAGAAGTTTTGATTTTAAAACAATCATTATCAATTAATTTTTAACCCTATAGGCAACATTTTACAATTTATTTTATGTTACCTTTATATACATCAGATTTTATAACATCAAACTACCATCTGTTTCAATTGTTCCAAAATACTTTGATCAAAAAGAATTCCCCTTCACAATTTCTTCCAAGAAAAGTAATAAGAATTTATAATCAAGAAATTATAACTTTATCTAATAGATAAGTAGACATAAAAAATATTAATGGTTATATTCATGGATAAAGTTTATATATATATATATATATATATATAATAGAAATTACATTATTCCATAATTATTTTATTTTAATAATCATACTCTGTCAACACTTTCTTACTACACTTTGTATTATATCAGTTAAATTACTGCCTAATTGTATTTTGTAGTTAGATATTATGAGAAGAAAATTTTGTATATTAATATAAGGACAAACATCTGGTAGTAATTTGCCATTTAACTTTAGTTAAAAGCGTGATATGAGAACATTATTTTATATTATTATGTATGTTTGTATATACACTGACGCACATAAGTCATGGTACACATGGGTAACAAGAGCAATTTATTGATATAAATAATTAAAAAAAAATATTTAATTGAAAACAAATATAATATTTATTAAATTTATTCATTATATTTTTTTCAATTAAATATTTTTTTTAATTTAATTATATCAATAAATTATATATTACCCATGTATATATGATATGTGTGTGTATATATATATATAAATATATATATATATATATATATATATATATATATATATATATATATATATGTATATATATATATATATGTATGTATGTACTCTAAGAATTAAATAAGAATGAAAACTGGGGGCCTGAAAAGGATGAAGCAATAAATGTTAAACGACATTTATGTTTATGATATAAATTAATGTGTATGTTGTAATATATCTATATAAATATATATATATATATATATATATATATATATATATATATATATATATATTAGTAAAATAACATTACACATAATTATAGATGATTTTTATATAATTATGCAAATTAAGAGAGTTTAAGACGTTTGCTATATATTTTTCATTTATTTTTAAAACTTGTCTTGCATAAGCAACCAAAATATTTTAGAATTAAATATTTCTGAAAATAAATAACGTTATGAAAAATAAATGGACAATATTAACATTTAAAAAAGAAGCAAGATATATTAGATAATTTGCAAATAAATCGATAATATTTTTCTCTGTGTGTATCTAGTAAAATGAATAACAGATTAGCAACGGAATAATAATCATATATTTTTATAATTAAGCTATGTTGAATATAAATCTGGTAAAAATTTAAATTTAAAAATAAAGTATCGTTACGGTGTAATATTTCATAAATTTTTAGATACAGGAATTAATGTTATTATAGTCGTATTGAGAATAAATACATATTAGAACAGATATAAATTCACTGATAAATGCTGATATGGATTTAATTATTTACATGCACATAGGGTACGTTTGTAATTTCCTGTAATTCGCTAATAAAAACCGTATGAAACCGTGCATTTAGCTTCTCACACCGGCATAAACATGACATATAGAAAGCAATTGGTAGAAAAAGGCCGATAACCTTTCCGGCGCCGGACAATATGTCCGCACAGTATGTTACGGAGGTTCTTGCACTCGGTTACAGAACGGCAGGTATATATCCACACGAAGCCCAGTAATAAAGATCAAGTCATCGCACGGAGACCTTCAAAGATGGGTGGGCAGGTCTGGGTGTGACCTTACTGATGCATGTTACACTCCTGTGCACAAATATGTAATGCTCAGTTGAACTGTTAAACGAATGTCTGTATCTACCTGTTTAATATGCACGTGCACAACGATGATGCATCTATCGATGCAGTCCTCTAATTGATTATATTGCCACTTCAATATGTACATAAATATATATTGTTATCGTAACACTCGTCGTAATCGATTCGACAAACGAGGTCATTATCTTTTATCAACAGAACTTCCGCAAATACTTTCTATACAAAACCAGTGCTGTTGTTTTTTTGGCACCGGTAATATTTTTATTGGCTGTTGAAGGTAGCACGCGACATATATATGACGTAAATATGCGTTATGCTATTCAAAATAACGGTATATAAACATTTATTGCATAATACATTAATGTTCGTTTATATTTTAAATAATTGATTTTAATCATTTAAATAATACAAGCAGATCTATTAGTTTCGCAAAAGCTATCGAATGTCTTAAAATAATTATTAAAAATAAAATATACATACAACTACACACGAACAAACACACACACGTGCATATATATATATATATATATATATATATATATATATATATATATATATATATAGGTAATCCTCCTATAACAAGGCACTTCTATAACACGGTTTCGCTTTAACACGTTTCGAGAATTGGGGAAAACCCTCATACAACACGGCAACCTAGAACACGGTTTCACTCTAACACGGTTTGAGAATAAAAAAATTCCACGTACAACGTTTAAAGTTTTTAAGAACAAAATTCGAAATTAGGGAAATCCCCGTACAACACGGAACGAAATAAGAGCTTTTAAGTGCACAAGATATCTTATTGGAAATTTTTCATTTGAGCGTGTATGTCGTATCAGATTTGCTTGCAGAATTTTGAAATTTATTAGAATTTGAAATTCATTTTGTTCGTGGAGTATTAAGTACATTTTAAAACTTTGTGTTTTTCTTTTTACTGCATTATACATAGATTAACAATTTTTAAGTGTGTATTATTCAACCTTTTTTAGAAATGGAAATTATGGTTTTCATTTTTGTGAATTAATTTATAGCCCTGAACTATATCTGGCGGAAATAAAAAATACCTTTAAAATACATTTCATCTCGTTAGAACAAAAATTACAAATTTTACTCTCAGCTAAAAGCAAGCAATCTAAAATAACAGTTTTTTGCGAAAAGTAGAACATAGAACTCAAGATAACGCTGAGGAAAGTTCAGAGGATGAGGATATCTTGTTAAAAAGAAAACGTCCTCGGTTAATGGTGCTTATTAGTGATGACGAAGAAAACATTTTTTAATACATATTAATATATAATACTTTTGATGAAAATTGCTTTAATAAATATATTTCTCCCAATTATAAAAAATATAATAGTATGTCTTTCTAATTTTTGAAACCTAACTTTCTTTTTTCCATTAGTTCTTTGTTTCGTATAACACGTATTCGCATAACACGGCATTTTGTAGGAATATAACAACCGTGTTATACTTATCAAACGACCTCGTAATACTTTTGATGAAAATTGCTTTAATAAATTTATTTCTCTTATTTATAAAAATATAATAGTATGTCTTTCTAATTTTTGGGGTTACCTATATATATATATATATATATATATATATATATATATATATATAAATGTGTTTTTTTAAGCCTGATAGAACTTTAAATTGAATCCTTATCAAAAGTTCTATCTAACCTAAAAAAGCACTATTATATATATATATATATATATATATTTATATCATTATCGTTATATTATTATCTCATTAATATTGTTATACAGTTCATGTGTTATAAAATAAAAACAAGAAAAGATTTCATCTCAATCTTTATAATTTTGTTGTAATTAAATAATTATAAAACAAAATATAATTAAAACAACCGCCATTTGCTTGCAAGCAAATTTTGAGATGATTTGACCATTTATCTTTCCCAATACATACCTCAGTCATTAAAAATTTAACTATTGCATCGACGAGAGACTTTTTAGAAGATTCGATAATTATGTGATTTTTAGAGCACATCATGCTGTTTAAATTAGACCATAAGTTGAAATTCAACGAAATGAGATCAGGGCTCCAGGGAATTATTCAGTCTTTCGATCGGATAAAATCTGACACATTGTTTTCAAATCTTTATGTGATTTTTGTATCGTGAACCGATATAGAATCGTATTAAAAAATCCAATTTATTTTAGAGAAATCAAAACATTCTCCAAAATAGATTTTTAGTTCATCCTGGCCAAAATTTTAACATCTTTTTTATAAAAATAAATATTTTCCATTCCATCATAGAAGACTTTTTACCAAATTACTAATTCGAAATGTTGACTTCACTGAACTTTTGGCATCAATTGAGACTCTTCTTTAGATGACTAAGCATATGTTATATTACTTTGTATATTAAAACATTTTTAGACGATATATATTTTTTTATCTATAAACAAATTTTTTGCGAGTTTCTCATCTTTTTACCAAGCTAACATCTCTTTGGGTTTTCCTTATTATTTTTTTCTTTAAATCAATACTGAGAATTATTCAGTATATCTTTTATAAAAACCCGAACTCAAATCTTATTTCATGTACAAAACAAAAATATCTTAGATCTTTGAATCTCTAGTGACACAATTTTTAATTGATTATGATCGTACGTACGGTATCTTCGACTGTCTTTTACTTCGTCGGTTTCTTCGAACAATTTTACGGTTCGGTAAACAGACATTCGATAAATACCAACTGGCTGCAAATTATTGAAGACAATACTTTTTAATACCAAATTTGTGAAGCATGATTTTCTTTATAACGCCATTCTTTCTCAAGAGTCCTTTTGATTTTGAAGAAGCCAAAGGACCATTTAACCCATTGTTATTTTTGCATAATTTCATTTCTATAACAAGAATTTTTTTAAAAAAGAAAATCCATACTATTTCTTACTCTAATTTACTGTCGGTAAATCGACCAGTACCACACAAAAAAGAACTTCCTATTCCAATATCACTAGACTATTACGACATCAAGTCTGATGAGGAGACTGCAAAGTTTCCATGTGAAAATATTCAAAATAGTTCTTTGAACTGAAAAAAGTTCTGTTACTTCATCCATATATAAAGTTGTATTATAAAAAACTTCGTCAATGCCATATATTAAAAAAACAAAACTTTAATTTTTTTAAGACCAATTTCTCACGGCTTAATGATACTAAAATAAAGGAAGGTGTATTTATTGGGGCACAAATAGGGACATGCTCGAAGACGAGTTCTTTGATAAGATCATATGTGGTGACGAGAAATCTGCCTAGAATTCGTTATTGAGAGTAGTAATATCAATCAAAATAAATCATTTTCATCAAAAAAAACAAATTTGTTAACTAGTGTTATTATCACTTCTAATAAGATAACATAAATAGCTCATATAGTAAATCATTGAATTTTCTAAAAACTCTTCTCTTTTCCCATAAGGTAGAAATGTCTGTCCAATATATAGACCTAAATTCCATTAAATATCTATAAAATTTATTATATATGTATTGTATAAACCTATAAGGCAATACGATTTAATATCCGAAACACAATTAAAAATATTTATTCAAGAATAAAGGAAAATAATTATTCAGAAATAATAGAAAAATTAGTAGACTTCATGCAAAATAATTTAACAAAAATAACTAATCGAAAAGGAAATCAAACTAAATAATAAATTTATACTTATTTAATATTTATTTTAAAATTCTTTAAACGGTATATATGTATTTTTTTATCAAATGCAAATATAATACAACTATCAGATAAAAAAATTAAAAATAAATTAGATACAAAAATAAAGAAATAAAAGCTATTAAATATAAATTGGACACAGATGTAAACAACAAATAAAAATATATCTCATGTCAGTTTTCAACGTTAATTATTTTAAAATTATATATTGTTAGTCAAATTCTATTTAAAAATAGATTTAAAAATAGTTCACAAATAATCTCAAAACATCTCCCACTACGTTTTTAGACTAATCAATTTTCGTTTACAATTTTATTTGTATTAGCATATTGCTAATTATTTCATTTGCGTTAAATTAAAATAAATATTATACAAAATTATGTTACATATATATTTCTTAATATATTAATAAAATATAATTTATTTAGTTAGATAAAATAAATTTGAAATTAATTAATAGAAATATATAAATTTATCAGGTAACTAAAAAAGTCCCTGTGAGTTTTTTATACAAAGTAAAATAGTTGAAAAAAATACAGAGAATATATTTTATTCATTGAAGTATATACCTTCACCATCCATATTTTTCCAACGGTATTAAAATTTATTTATTTCACTTTATAAAAATCTATATTTTTATAGATAAAAAATCTTACCACCTTCGTTTCAATTTTTTTTTATTTTAAAGTTGTCAATTTTGCATGAGATGATCCAGCTTTAAAAAAATGTTTATTATTGAGATAAATGTTTGTAGAATTCAGAAGATGAAATACATTAAAATAAAGCACAATTTTTTTTCTCGGGTGATTTTTATAATTTAAAATCTAGTATTGTTTTGTAAGAATATCAATTTCTTTCGATTAACTAATGATGGCTATTTTTTGAATATCACACCTGTATATGTTCAACTTGAGCCCCATCGATCTCAACTACAGCTGTTTGACCTTCATCAAGAAACTTAAAGTATGTAATACCAGCTATAACCAACCATACACAAAGTGAAATTTCACTTTTCCAGTGTAAGTTAATAGATCATTTCATCATAATCAATGATATTTTTTCTTGCTATTGGAATATAAAATCCATTTTTATCACAGGTAAATAAGTGGTCTAAAAATGGTTTATTTTCATTACACGAAAGCAGTGAAGAAATCATTAACCTTAAATTTTATTGTCAGTTAATAAATCATGTGGAATCCATTTGCTAAGCTTTAATTTCTTCCAAAATTAATGTAAGTATAAAGGAATTGTTTAGGCACTCACGTTGAACATTTGTGAAAATTCCTGATACGTCATATTCAAATTGCAGCAAGTAATTCTTCATTATCAATGACGGATGGTGTTCATGACCTTATTGCATTAGCTAGTGATTCTTCTTCAGAAACATTTTTTTAAAATTATTTTTTATAATACGTTCGATAGCAAAACCTTTTCTTAGTACTAAATATAATAGATGTTTTTGCAATTTTCGAACTAAATATAAATGTATACAACAAACAAGCTTGAGTTACATAAGAGTGAATAACCATTTTAAAAAGGATTTCATTAATACACGGAAAATAAGTACTTATTAATCAGAGTTCATTGGTCGACTGAAGCAAGTATGTTAATTTTAATGCCAGTTAAAACTTGTGCGCTGCAAATTACTATACAATAAAATAATTCTTCAAAGAATCTTTAAAAATGGCACTGAAGTTTTTGGTTTCCTGATATTTTTTTAATATCCTAATTTAATTCATTGATTAAATAAATTTAGTTTATTAATTAATACCATATTATAATCAATTTTTTTATGAACATAATAATTTTTTTTAATATATACATATATATATATATATATATATATATATATATATATATATATATGTATGTATAATTGGTATAAGGAAATCAACTGTAAATAAAAATGGTATCTAATCCGCTTAGCCAGTATAATGAGTATGACTAAATACCAATAAATGGTAACATAGATTGAGAATTTCGTGGGGTGATATAAGCTGATAAGATAATGAGATTTATTTGCCTTTAAAAATTGAGATATTTGAATTAAATTGTAATATTTCATATTTAATATATTTTTAAATTAAAAAGATATTGGTGGTCTTATAAAGAATTAAAATATTTTTAGTGCTGTTCTTGTAAATGAATTCTTTTCAATAAAGTAATGATCATATTTTTGCATAAATATTTATTTATATATATATAAATGGTAAATAATTATTCCAAAATTATAATTGTATAAAAATAATAAAACTAAATACATACATACAGATACTAGCTTATTGTTTTAACGCTAGTTTAAATTTTCTACATGAATAATCAAGAAAAAAAACGTAAAAAAATGTATAAAATAATAAATAGAGATAAACACTCATTTCACATTGTAAATCAGTTAGTCAACTATTAACATTTTGAACGGAGTGAAAGTGCCAAGGTGAACTCAGTGTTCTCATTTTGAAAAATGAAACTGGGATGCTTTCACATCGCAGACATTTAAAAAAAAACATTCTTTCTTGTCAATAGACTGGCAAAGGCGTGATTCGACCAGTAAACTCTATTCTTTTAATTAATTGGTAATTTGTAATGGATGTGTAACATTACAAAAAAAGGTTCTTTATTGTAGCTTCCCGTTCTT
>CP092088.1:20562506-20707506 GCA_029203775.1 Neoneuromus ignobilis | reverse complement strand
TAATGATTTAAAACAATATTACCAACTATTCATTTCTATTAACACATGGACAATCATTAAATTAATTGAATAGTATACTGAGATATATAAAAAAGGGCACACACACACACACAACCTGTGACATTGAATAATTAACTACACTGAACTGATCTTATAAATATATCCAATCTGCTCTCATGTTTCTGGAAGTAAAAGCATTAGTAGCGCGGACAACATCGTCTAGAATTAAAATTCATCCCGGCTGGTGTATAACGATCAACACGTTTACTCACGATGTCAGTTCCGCACACCCCACATTTGATGAGATTTACTGGAAATCATTTTTCATTCGAATGCGTTGCGAATCCGGTGGTGAGATACGTGAGCGACGGTCTTTCCATTCCCGCTCTCTCGGTTAATTGAACTAATATTATTGTGAAGTAGATGGACATTAAAATCGTTGTTTTTTGCTAACTGTTTTGTCATTATTATTTAACTTGATGGCAAAAGTTGGATTTGTATTTGTTTTTAATGAGATGAATATACGTTTGAAAATACATATAATTGCCATTGTACAGTAAGAATTATTTAGGGTTATTTAATAATAATGTCAGAATTTTGACAGTTGGTGGCAGACATGTTTGATTTTTTTTAAGCTTACTTTGACATTTCAACTCAGTATAGTTTGGCAAATTATCATGGAACGTTCAATACTTCAACAACGGTTAGAAATTGTAAAAATTTATTATAAAAATCAATGTTCGGTTTGATTAGTAAAACTTATCATGGGCTTCGTGAAACTTAGTTCAACACTAAATAAAGAAAAGTGCAGAATTTGGAGTGAAAACAATTCATAAGTCATTGAATAAATACCACTGCATCCACAAAAAGTAACTGTCTGGCGTGCGTTACATGCTGATGGTGTCGTCGGACCATATTTTTTCTAAATGAAGTTGGAGATCACGTTATAGTAAATGGAGTGAGTTATCGAACGATGATTAATTTTTTTTTTCCAAAAATGACTCAAAATGGTTTGCATGATATGTGGTTCCAACAAAACGGTGCTATATGCCATACATCTAGGGAAATAATATATTTATTGAGACAAAAGTTGAATGAGTCCATTATTTCACTAAATGAACCCATAAATTGGCCACTAAGATTATGTGATCTAAATAAATAGTACTAGATTTATAATGATAAAATCTCTTAAGTCTAAAACATTTTCTCCAGGCAGAATTCTAATAAGAAAACTGTACGTAGACTTTTTCTGGACAATTTTTTGTATTGTGGTTATTTTTTTTCTTATACCATTTTTGTTATTATTCTAAAACTTAATCTTACTGCATAAATATTTTTATAACATTATAAGAGATATTTATTAAAAAACTGACGAATTTTTTATATTTTAGACAATGAAAGCATTGCATTGGCAGTGTATGGAGACTCTCCCTGCCTACAGTATGAGGGTCGTTTGATAAGTATAGTAAATTTATTTATTGTTTAATTTAATTAATTAATTAAATTTTTCAATTTAATTTTTCTTATTTGTTTACCATACTTATCAAACGACCATCGTATAAATGGTCCGTGCCAAAAATATCTGAATTTTGATAAAACTGTCGCTATTAGTAACAACGTCTTTTGAAATAAAGTGAAATGTTTTTGTTAACGTTTCATTTATATTTAACATAAATGAATCACCACTCCAACACCACATAATATATTACAAAAGTATCCAATATCATTTATTGTTTATTTTATTCGTTTAAAAGCTGACACAGATTTCGATAGTCATGACATCATTATCAGAGGGCTATATTAAATAAAATCTAGATTAATTTTTGATGTGATTTATATATTTTCTTATATTCTGTAGCAATTATTCATACTAAAAATACTTTTTACAATATAATTCGTATGCGATTTATATTTTTCTTTTTTAAAAAAAATAAATTAGTATATTGCCATGGCATATTTTTTTTTTTGGTCAAAAATTGTCTGAATTTATTTGGTCAAAAATTCGGCTGATGTTTTCTGTTGAAATCTAGATAATATAATTAGTTTATTTTTCAATCCATACTGTGGGTTTTTATCTTTCATTTCGTCATCTGAATTTGTCATATGATTTTTTTCGGTTATTTATTGTTTTATGAAACATGTTCTATTTTAATCGACTGACGGTACTTGCCATTTTGTAAGGTCTGTTATTGTGCATCCGGCAAACTCACAATAAATCCGATATCTCACATGGGAATCTAGTATAGGTATATATTAGAAAATTAGTCCAACAATGAATGCTGCCGGATTTATTATTTGAACAATAAGTGATTATTGAACACTTAAAAACATTGTGGTGTAGGGGTGAAAATTCATTTGTGTAAAGTGAATCAGCCACAGTTCCAAAACAACCAGATTTATTTTTGAAAATTTTGGGTAAACTGTGGTAATCTAGCCACCGGTAATCCGGCAAACTCACTAATCCGGTATCTCACAGGTCCCAACAATGCTGGATTTGTGACGGTTGACTACTATATATTTTCAATTAAATAATCACACTAGTTGATAAACTACATATATGACTATCCCGACTAGCTTTGTCAAATGGATAATTTATTATGGGCATAAAGTTAACATTCATGTTGGAGATAAATGTGTTTGGTAAAGGTAAACAAAAATGTCTGTTAAGGAATCAAGAGAAAGAGTAGCAGAGTTGATGAAATTTAACAGGTATCAGATCCAAAAAGTGGTGAGCATATTGATAGGGCATTGTCAACCCAACAGTCATCTATTCAATATTAAATTGGTAGCTTCCCTCATATGCACTAAGTGCTATGGTAAGAAATAAACACTCCATTATACCTTCTGCACCTACTAGGGTTTGGTTCACAAGAAGGTTAAATTCTTTAAAATCTAAATTCATTGGAAAGAAAATTTTAAAAAAATGGTTTAGTGCAATTCTATTGGTGATGATTTAAAGTTCATGCTAGACTGGAGATAGAATATGAGGATTTTGACACACACTAGAATCTGTTAGTTACACTGATAAGTACAGTGTCAACATAACTAAATGTTGCAACAGGTACATTCCTTCCAAGACTAAAACTTGATTGCAATGAGGTGATAGTGTCAGAGTGTGATAATTCGCTTAGACCCTGACAGCCTTTGGTTACATAGTTCACTACTGATTGTAGTACTATGTAAAAATTGGAATAACAATACGGGGTTCGAGTAAATCTTTTTCCCATTTTTTTCATTAAGATAGTACCTAATACACAAAATCATTCATGCACAATTTGCTCATAGAAAAGTGAAATTTAGTGGAAATGTAGACATATAAATATACAATAGAAGATAAATGGAGTACAGACATGAGAAATTTCATCAGTGTGGAATGGAAGAGAAAGACATTAGATCGTTGGAAGTGGAAAGTTTTAGATAAATAATGCTTATGTAACTAAATAAATAATACGACGCTTATAATTAGAAGAAAAATTGTTTGGTAAATATTTTGTTTCACTATATATATATTCGTATATATATATATATATATATATATATATATATATATATATATATATATATATATATATATATATACATGTATACACACTTATACACACACACGCATATATATGTATTCATTTATCTAATAGCGACTTATCTTTAATTAGTTTTTAATTATCAAAATGACGTCAATAAAAACTGACAAGTTGTATTGTACAAAAAAATATTTAATTTATTTAGAGTTCAGAAGAAGTATATTATCTAATTGTAGCAAAATATATTAAAATATAAAGTTCACAGAGCAAATTATGTTCAGACAAAATTCAAATTCAAAACTCTAGAAATCACTTTATATAAATTATTTTAATGTTTTTTATTTATTTTAAAGTTCAAATAAGTTATTACATAAACGATTAATCAAGATTTTGTATCAAAGTGAAATTAAAATATTACTTACATGTATGTTAAAAATGCACTGGATTAAACCTATATTAAGATTATAAGTTTTTAATAACACAAATAATTTATTATAAATGTGACATTCACTACTTGTATTACATTTAAATATTAAATTAAGGAAATTCTTTTTAAACTATAAAAAACTTTGAAATATTCACATAGTTCTTTTAACTAATATTTTATTTAAAATTTAGTACACATTATATGAATAAATTAAATTAAATGCTTGTGTTACTCTAAGAGGATAGAAATGGGAAATATACTAATTATATAATTTGACATTCTTACAACTTCATACTACTGACAAAATTTTGAAATGTATTACTTATATAATATAGATAATCATTAAACATAAATGTTAAGTATTAGATGTAAGAAGTTGAAAAATATAAATACACATTATAGGTAGTTTAAATGACACAGAAGGGTTTAGACATATATTTACTGCTTACTATCATTTACTATTCTTTACTATCCTTCAGTCTTATTTGTTCCAGTTATATTAATAAATATACTTTGTCTTGTTTTCTACAAGTTGCTCTTTAGTAACAAATAACACCAAAGGGTTAAGCGCTGATATGAAAGGATATTTGAAATAAATAACAACAGTTGACTAATTATATAAATTACAATTTATTGAAAAATATTGTATTACATGTAGATATGAGTTATTCTACATCAATAAAATAATTGATTATAAATGATAAAGTAAAATAACCTATACAATAAGTATAAATTTAGGGTTTAAATTCTATAAAATATTGATACCTTTTGAATTAACATAAAGAAACTTAAAAATGATTGAAGATAACAAATTGCTGTTAATTTTTGGTAATAACAATTAATATAAACTATTTTTAGTAGAAGTTTTTATAAAAACATAAAAATCTTTACTTTTCACTAAGTACTACAACAAACCATTAAAATAAAATAAAACAGGTAAAACTGTTTTCTAAGCAATTTGTTGCTTCATGTTGAAAGCAAGAAAATACAAACAAAAAAATAATATAATCTTAATAAAAATTTCATTATTGTAATATAAACTTTAAATTTCACTATTTTCATTTAAAACACAATAAACATGAAATTAATGCTTTTTTCCCTATACAATAATAATTGTGATTTTTTTTTATAACTCTTTCAGATGAGCATTGTAGCTTTCGTCGATAACTAATGAAAATATACAACTTCAATTAAATTTTTATCAATATTATAAAATACAAGTCATTTTTAATATTTATGTTAATTCACATGTTTATCTATACAGACACTTTATGCTACAGATGAATATACTGAAAGAGTAATAATTCAGAAGAGGTAAAATATACCTTTATTTTATAAAACATACAATGATCAAAACAAAATTTGATTAGTGTACATCAAAAAGTTAAAAATTATACACTAGCCAAAAATTAATAGCGTGCTCGAACATAAACCGATGCTACATCATGGTCCGAATAACCTAATCTTTTGGTATGTTTATAAACTTCATTAGTAGCAGATGTAATAGGGAGAGGTTGCTCCAATGTATCACCGAGTTCTAGTACAAGTCTGAGATCTTTTTGCATATGTTTTAAAGGCATATTCGTGCTATATGTACTGTCTATGATGGCTTTACCTTTCTGAAGAATTTCAGGACAAGATAATTTTGTCGACTTCAATATATCTAATACATCATTTAACTCAATACCAGCTCGATCAGCTAATGCCATACCTTCTGCTAACCCAGCTATCATTATTCCAGTCATCAATTTGAACACCAAATTTAATTTGGTAGCATTGCCTGCACCTTCTAAAAAGATTTAATCTATTTATTATTTTTCATTAATTAACAAATTTTCATTTAAAAGAAGGAACCAAAAATATAATTTATCAATTTACAAAATTTATATTTATAAAATCAATATTTTTTAAACTAATATAAATATTATCCACCGATAAAGGCATGACAAATTAAACATAAACACTTACTTAAAAAGAATGAATTGGCAGCAATTGATTTAAAACAAGATTCACAATCATCATATAAAGTACGATCTCCAGATGCTATAATTACTAATGTACCATTTTCAGCTTCTTCTTTACTACCTTGTATTTGTGCTTCTAAATAACGTCCTCCTTTGGCAATAATAGCTTCCGATACATCAGCGCATGTTTCTGCATCAACTCCAGACATTTCCACATATCCTTTCTTATTGATAGAAAAATCAACATTGAGAAGACCACAATTACCAAATACCATCTAAAAAAGAGAACAACAATAATTAAAATTCAATTTATTACTCATTTGATCATATTTTTGATACCAGTCTTAATTACTTTTAGAACTTTATTGATTTTTTATAATTTAATATTATAGAAAATAATAGTTTAAAATAAATATATTCAATAAAAATGAAAACATATTTTTTAAAAAAAATAATAGTAATTAATATGAAACTTTATATAATAATACATTAACAATCATATACAAAATTCAAACTTATAAAACTTTTTTTACATTTTAATTAAGTACTACAAAAACGTTCTAAAACATACCGAAAATAAATAACAATAAAAATATGAACACATAAATAAAAGAAAGAAGTATGTAATTTTTTTCTTCAGGTAAATATTTTTTTTACAATTTAAATATTGTATGGATTAAAACACATTCATATAGTGCAGATTTTGTTACTTACATGTTTAACTGCTATTGGATCTGAAACGCAGCAAAATATAATATCTGCTTCATTTGCTACATCAGAGGGTGTTTGAAGTTCTTTAACACCAACAGATTCAAGATTTTTAATCTGAAAATAAGAGATAGAATTAATATATAAAAGTATAAAAAACAAATATATATATATCCGATGGTCCACATGAGAATGAAGAGTTTTAAACATACATTTACTTGCTTAATATCATTGACTATTTACTATTTTTTGGTTTCATTTGGGCCACCTATGTATGTGTGTGAATGTGTGTGTATGTATGTATGTATATATATGTGTGTGTATATATATATATATATATATATATAATATATATATATATATATATATATATATATATATATATATATATATATATATATATATATATATATATATATATATATATATATATATATATATATATATATATATATATATATATATATATATATATATATATATATATATATATATATATATATATATATATATATATATATATATATATATATATATATATATATATATATATATATATATATATATATATATATATATATATATATATATATATTACATTTCAATTCTATACTAATGCTGCCATCTATTACACTGAACTAATAATAATAACGCTTTATAAAGCATACACAGATGACTCTGAGTATGACAGCATATTTCTTGATCTACTTATTGATAAAATGTATTCGTGGCATATGTGTACAATTACGTACATGTACGAGTACATTAAAAATAGAAACTAACAATATGGTTTATGATTTTTATATGTTTTTATTAGAAAATTTATATATATATATATATATATATATATATATATATATATATATATATATATATATATATATATTAGTTATGTCATACATATAGGTATAAATTGGTAGCTTTGTTAATAAATGAAATAAATTGTATTTATTTACAAACATTAACACAATAACATATTTGACGTATGTACATTATCTTTAGTTAAACTATACAAAATAAACATATGTTTAGTTAGGTCATGACCTTGCTTCCTGTCTCATATGTGAACAAATTTCATAGCTTTGCTAGAATTGTAATGATAAAAATGTATCTATTTAAAGACTATTTGTCTCTTATATGGCTGCACTATGTACGTCATACATTTTTATGTACTACAAATACACAAGAAAGAATCTATGGATAAGTCCGCATTTTTATGTACGTTACTTATATTTACAATATTTGTATATATATATATATATATATATATATATATATATATATATATATATATATATATATATATATATATATATATATATATGTAACATTATTTTCTAGTATGATGATGATGATATATATATATATATATATATATATATATATATATATATATATATATATATATATATATATATATATATATATATTAATATTTGTAACTTGTTTTCTTCCATTTTGAAACATTCTAATTCAAAAATAATCGACAAATAAAATATTTTTTTTATTAATTAATATTTACCCACAAAAGATATAAAAGTACATCTGTTCTAATGTATGTATATATGCACTTATGTAACAACTGTTGAAATTGTATCACTTGTTAACGTTTGTTAGATCAATATTTTTTCAATTAGTTACATTTAAAGATTGATATAATGTTGAACACTAAATTTATTAAAATGATAGTACGACATAATTCATTTTAAAATAAATTAATACTTTATAAAACCGAAACTATATTATTGATGGTGATTTATATATAGAATAAAAAATTCATTTAACCATTCGTTCATTGTTGCATAAAATTTGACCATGGAAATTTAAAATTATAAATATAACATTTTTCAACTTATTACAAATTTAATTATTATTGTAGTTATTAATTAGTGTTTAACGGTAACTTGTTATCAAATTTAATTATTGAACTATTATTTCAAGGTTTGTAATTAAAATATAATTTCAAGATATAAATAAAAAATAATGCTACAAAAATATCAAAAAGTTATAATGAACATTGTAAAAAAAATTCTTGAAGCTAATCTAAAATTTTGAATAATGTTAATGTTTAATATATAAAATGTTGTAAGAAATCAATACTATCAATTTTTGTGACTATTCCTGTAATTTTTTCTGTATCATTTTTTCTTTCAAAAAGAACGTATTAGCTAATATATATATATATATATATATATATATATATATATATATATATATATATATATATATATATGTAATTGTAAATTAACAAAAATAACAATTGTAAATATTTAATTTCATTAAATATGATACTTAAGGATGTCTTAAATAAACTATACAGTAATTTATTATCGAACAACCAAAAAAATACTTAATTTCAATCTAAAAGAATACAAACTTAAAATAAATATGTTTAATATTTGTAATGAAATGACCTTTTTTATTTTTAATCGACTATTCATCCCTGATTACATTTTTCCTCTTATATGCGTAGGCATGAATGGGTGGTGCGTAGGTGACTACTATATACGCAATTTTGTCTTTATACTTATATTTACGTAAAGATTTATTTTTGTGTAAATATTTGCAGATACGTAATAGAATAAGTCTATATACAATTATAATATAAAGCTATTACTATTCATGAAACAATTATTTAAGAACACTATATTGATTAAAATTAATTCAATGTCAGTTCAAAATTAATTAACTTTTATTCTAATTAGAAAATTACTCTTTAATTTGTTTTTATCGATTGGTAGAAATAGTTAATATAAAATATTAATGAATATCAATTTTTTTCAATTTTTTTTATAGCTTTTAATAAAAAATCAAAAATACCAAATATGACAAGTTTTTACTAAAACCATTCTTTCGGACGTTGACACTTTTTAAACAACTTCCTACAACCAAAATTAGACAACCTGAACAGTCGAGAAAACAAGAATAAAATAAATCATTCATTTCCGGGCATATACAGACTAAATAATTATTTACATCTGCGTTTATTATACAATAAAAAAGTAAATTATAAAGATAAAATCGCAAATCAAAGGAAAAAGTATATCTTTTTTTTACTAATTTTGAATTAATAAAATAAAGCAGACAAATAACTTATTTTTTATATTAGTGTTTCATCAGTAATTTTGGATAATTTGATATTAAAATGTTTCTTTGTCTTTTAATTTAATTATACTAACTGCTTTACTAACGAAATAACAATGGAGATATCTTGAAATTTGCTTCATTGATGCTTAGGAAAAAATGAGTATTTTTTAAAAATAATTGTTACTTATAATAAAAAGGAGATTATTTATGATAATTAGAAAACTTTTCAGGAAACTAAACGAGCCACAACAAAGGATTTACATTGTTATACACTAAGGAAAGATTATGTTACTATACAGTTGACCGCTGAAATATTCCCTATTCTTTTTTTAATGTAAATAAAATAAATAATGCGTTAACGAATTAAATATTTGCATTAGAAACTAAGCAAAAAATAATCAGTACTGATGAAGAGACGCGGTTTCATAATTCTTTATGTCAACAGATCTCAAGTTTCATATTATAATGATACAAAAACTTCCGCAGTTGCGATATGAATGTTTGTCGCAATTACTTTACTCTTCGAACATTTCGCTAACGAACTTTAACTTTTCAGCGGTTTGAATTCATTTTTGTGCAAAAAGAACTTCTTAAATTAAACCAGCATGTATATTTGCTATAGAATCCAGAAGATATAATGTAAAAGAAGGAAATGATTCATATTTTTAACTAATAAAAGTACTTATAATTTTGTATAAAGTGTATTATTTTTTTTGAGAAAAAAATCTGACATATGATATAATTTAATATTTTATTCACAAAAACACGATTTCGTATGAAATTAAAACTATCAGATTATGGCACAAAATGCGAGATAGTTTTCGGTCAGTACTTATTCAAATAACATGAAAAAAATACCTATCCATATTTACTTTACAGCTTAATATTTAAATGATTATACATTAATTATTTTTATTTCATTGTACTTGATCAAAAAATTAACATGTCTAAAAAAAAGTAGTATTTCATGATTTATGGATTTACATTTTTATTATGATATCCTCGGTCATTACTATTTTATTATAAATGCAGACATCGGGCTGTTAAATTTATGATTACTTTATGAAAGTATAATCGTTTGTAGAGAAGTGCATATCTATGTATGAAATATGAACAAAATAACTTACTCTATTATGAGAATTGGCATTTACATCTTTAATCTTTTACAAAAAAAAATTATATACTCGTAAATGCTTTTAAATAAATATTTATTTAAAATTTCATACAGAATTTCAGATGTCAATATTTAGTTTTTTGAGAACAGTACTGTATATAATAAAGGTAAAATAATTATAAAAATTAAGACAAAATAATTATGAAAATATTGAGTAAAAGAATATAAACGATTAAAAATTAATTGAAATACTCCCACCATCAGTATTCATGAAATACATACTACAATTCACAAATACATTCTTAATGTTAAGGCAGAAATAATAATAACTTTTTTATAATTTCAAACCAAGTGCGTTGTAAAAGTGTAAAAATTACATTATTATACTGTAATTTAAATATCTATTTAAATTATAATCGTGAATCTTAAATGGTTATGAGTATTTTATTGGTGTTCTTTTTACATTATGTGGAAATGGCCTTACTGATAATCATGATGCGTTACAAATAATCGTAATAATTAAAAAAAAATCATAAAAACCACACATATATATATATATATATATATATATATATATATATATATATATATATATATATATATATATATTAGGTTGTCACTTAAGCGTTTTTTGCGAATAGTTTTAGAAAAGGAAAAAAATAAAACACGTAACATTTTTAATCAATTATACATTCTCCTTCATTTTCTACAACTTTTCATCATCTGTCAATTAATTTTTAATATCCATTTCGAAAAAATTGGATTTTTAGAACCAATAAATTCTTTAATATTATTTTTTATGTCTTCTTTCGTTCGGTAATTTTTTCCATTTAAAAAATGTACAGATCTAAATAGATGATAATCGCTTGATGCTATGTCTGGAGAATATGGTGGGTGAGGTAGTAGTTCCCAAGTAAATTCATTTATTTTTTCAATTGTCTTCTTTGAAACGTGAGAGTGAGCATTATCTTATTGTAAAATTACTCTTTTTCGATTTAAAAATGGTGGACTTTTTGAGACCAAAGCCTTTTTCAAACGATCTAACTATGCACAATGCACGTCTGTCGTGATTGTCTGTCCATAATCCAATAATTAAAAATGAATTACGCCCCTCATATCGCCCCAAATGCACAGCATGGTCTTCTTGGGGTGTAATCCGGCTCTTGGTGTAGGAATTGGGGGTTGATTCGCGTTCAACCACTGCCTCTTGCATTGTATGTTAACGTGGAGAATCCATTTTTCATCCCCAGTAACAATACGTTTCAAAACTGACTCGCATTGTTCCCGAATCAATAATGACTGGCATATTAATGTACGCTGCGCGAGATTCTGTTCGAATAATTTATGAGGTATCCATTTGCCGCAAGTTGACACCTTTCCCATTTTCTAGTATTTATGAACAATTCCAGGATGCATTTCGAGTCTCCGTGCTAGCCCCTGTACCGTTAACCTTGGATCTGCTTCGATGAGAGCCTTAATCTCCTCTCTATCAATCACTTTTGGTCTACCTGACCATGGTAAGTCTTCAATATTTAAATTTTTTGAACTACATTTGGCACTTTCTAATTTTTCCGTGCTCATTGTTTTATAGATATTTTCGACTGCCATTGTTGTATTATATCCAAGTTGGAACTCATAAAGCATAATGTAGCGTAACTGAGTTTCTTTTATCTCCACTGCCATTCTGATTTGGGGTTGAAAATGTTAAAAATATATATAATGGGTTTCGATAGAGCACCACCGACATAAGCACTGCTGGTGAACACCGAAATAATATTGAAAATATCTCTAGTTTACAAAGTTATGCATTTTAACTGATGTTAAAAAAATGCAGACTTAGGTGACAACCTAATATATATATATACCCGTCCCTCAACTTACGCGGGACTTTTTTACGCGGCAAATTATACCTCTATTTACGCGGGACTTTTTTTACGCGGTATTGATTTACGCGGCACTTTTGATACGCGGTCAGATAGATTTCATTTTATATAATTTTTCATGGAATTTATTATATATCAGAGTGACGCAAATTCTTACTTGAACGTATAAAAGCACGATATAAATATATAAAAGGTTGATTATTTTGAATTACAGTAGCGATAGTAACACCGAATAAAATTTATCTTCCTTTCTTTTCTAAAACGTCATTATTTTTTTGTTAAGCTATGTGAAATAAATATGTGTTTCTATAACTTTACTAGCTTTTATTTCCAATATTTTTTCTATTGTACTGACAGACTCAATTTACGCGATTTTCATTCGCGTAAAACAAATCCACGTGGAACGGATACTCCGTGTAAATTGAGGGACGGGTATATACACACGTACGTGTACGTACATAAATCCACGCACATACAAGTTAAATAAATATGAAAAATGTTCACAGATATTCCTATACGCAAACATCATTTACATCTTTACACATTTACGAAATAAATTTATTCTACGATCAGCACCTCTTCATAGGCTTTTCGTTTATTTTTAACCACGCCTACTCTTTTCCATATTGGTGCGACTTTGATTTTTGAAATGTTTGATAAATATGGACAAGCAAGTTATTGAAGTTGTTTTATTTTAAGAGTTTGTGTTTAAATATAAGTGTTTATTGAATACTCAGATCAACTTAAATGAAACAAACATTCGGCAGATGGAGATCGAGATATAAAATAAAAATAAGTTCAATCAATTCAAAATATGCACTCGAAATAAATTTGTTGCGTTATAAACATAATTTTTAGGAAATGTTAATTTTTAATACACGAAGTTATTGCTACCATTACATAATCAAATGAAATAATAAAAAATGGGTATTCTTATAATTTAAATTAATATGGTACATTTTGTATTTTCTATACACGTATGGTTCATTTTGGATGAAACTATTATTTTAATGTATAATGAAAAAAAAATATTTCAAAAAATAAAATTCATTTTTTTCCTGATAACATAGAAAAAATCTTTTCGTTTCTCTTCTATTAATGCTCACAAATACATCATCTCTAGAAAAGGCATTATCAAGAAGACAGAAAAATACTGACGGGAAATTGTAAATTGGTTAAAGATTTGCTAGAGAAAATGTAAAATGGATGCGCCATATAAAATGCTTCACAAAACATCAATGGAAGAAAATTCGGAATTTAAATTTATTTGTTATTTTATAACGCATATAAATTGCTTTACACAAATGAATTTTCAGTGGAAGAATAATTTAAAGAATTTCAATAATTTATTGTGTTATTATTTGGAACTGTATAGATATAATTTTACACAAATGAATTTTAACCCCAACACCACAATAAAAAAAATGCAACTTATTGTTCACTAGTTTTGACTTTATATATATACATATACTAATTTGTGTTTTGTATCCTTATTCAATCCATCTACAACTGGGGGTTGAATCTTTCTTTTCTCATCTATTCTTTTCTCTTCTAGCAAGCATGAAGTCTGCAAGCATGAAGTGTTTTCGGTTATTTATTGTTTTTTGCAACATGTTCTTTTTCATACATTTGTGACCTTTATTGATGACCTGAATTGACTTATTTATTACTTGTGACACTATTCGAAAATTTTTAACGATTTGTGAGGTCTGTTCTAAATGAATTGAATATCTGCATGCGTTAGTTTTGTGATTTAATTTTTTAAAATTTAAAGTTTTAGATTTATACTCAAAACGAGAAAGACCCAGAAATTTCAATAAAATAATATTTTTGCCTTTATATACAAATTCAAATCTATTGCATTAACAAATATGTCATGATGAGTTTATTATCTTATGCTCACCATGAATATTTCAAAATATTTTCTATGAAGCGAAATGAAGAATAAAATATGAGTACAAGTTATTAACACATCCCCTGCCACGTGAACCGTTTTGGGTACACACTGAACTTTCCATTGAGATCAAATGATATTTTTGTCATTAACAGACTATAACGTGCACCGTTTTTGGTACACGTGGCCTGAAAATGACAGTCACTCAAAAACGACTTGACTCTATTTTTATGATGGTACTCTTATTTTTCTCGGGCTGTTCTTTTATTAAACTTATAATAAAATCCTAAAAAATGTCCATTGAATAAATATATTTACAGAATGATATAACTTTTTTTTATAGTTATTATTTATTATATTTTAGAATTATATTTCAGAAGTCAATTTTAGTGATTAACAATATTTTTAAACAGGGTAAAATATAAAACATTAAATACCTGGAAGAAAAATAAACACCATTTTCAAACGGTCTATATATATATATATATATATATATATATATAAAACACACACACACACACAGAGAGAGAGAGAGAAAGAGAAACAGAGTACAAATATATTATTTAAGAAAGTGGAAAATTCCTAAAATCATATTCGCAAAACATACCAAAATCATAAATAAAAATACAAGATAAGTTCGATAGAAATATGTATTAATATTCAAATTATTTGTTATAAAAATATTTTTAGTGGAATATATAAAAATGTTTAATGGAGAGAGCGTTTCATTACACTGACAGACCGTAAAAAGTTGGTCATGAAATATACTCAGTTAATATTTCTTTCATAACAGAACTAGCTACTATACATTTCTTTTTATTCAACGATTGTACTAATTATCTGCCGATTTTATATCATGATATTTAATTATTCATTAATTTATTCATTCTTACATACGTAATACATACAACGTGTGAAATCTAGAACATGAAATTACTAAAACTTTAATAGATTAGTTTCATTTCTTAAATGTCAAATGTATAATAATTTATCATTGTTAAATGAATAAATTATTTTTAATTTATATTTCATACATACATACATAATACACACACATATATATATATATATATATATATATATATATATATATATATATATATAGTTTTTTTTAAGCGTGATAGAAATTTAAATTGATTCCAATGTACATTTTTATCACGCTTAAAACACACACAAACATATATACATATACACAGTCGAACATAAATCATGGCACACATAGGTAACATATGCAATTTATTGATATAATTCAATGAAGTCGTTAAATTAAAAAATAAATATATTTAATTGATAATAAATATAATATTCATTATATTTATTTATTATATAATATTCATTACATTTATATTCAATTAAATATTTTTTTAAATTTAACGACATCATTGAATTATATCAATAAATTGCTTGTTACCCATGTGTGCCATGACTTATGCGCATCAGTGTATATATATATATATATATATATATATATATATATATATATATATATATATATATATATATATATATATATATATATGCACTTACGTATATAAGTCATCGCCATATGGGTAACAAGTAATTTATTCATATAATTCAATAAAATCGTTAAATTAAAGAAAAAAATTAATTGAAAATAAATATAATGAATAGTATATAATCATGTGTGTGTGTATATATATATATATATATATATATATATATATATATATATATATATATATATATATATATATATATATACACACACATACATGCGTGTATATACGTTTGTACAGACATAATTAAATAAAATTGCTGGTTACAAAATAATTATTTATTACATGTCGAAAAATATTCAAAATACTTATTTAATTAAAACAGGAAACTCATTAAAAATATTTACAACAAAAAAACCTGCAAGATTTTAATTAATTTCAAATATTAATGTTCACTTGGTAAATAATACTCATAATCAAAATATTCCTCTTTTTTGATACTGATATCATGAGATAAACTGAATTCGTAACTAACATCACTCTTATTTTAATAACAAAGAGATATTTTTTAATATTTATTACAATCAAAACAACATATTCCCAATCTACATTTTTCATTGATATACAACAATATATTAATAATAATGTTATAAGAATATAACTGCTCATAAAATTCTTTAAATACAATAAAAAAACATAACTATTACAATACTGATTTATTAATAAAATATTCTTCCTACAATAAAAAAAAAACACGTCCTAATATTCAATTAGTTCAGGATTTAATATCTGACTTAAATTTAGAAAAAATGATAGCAATTCATTAAAATTTGTATGCTATACTTAATATGATATTTGGGAAAAAACATTTTTGTAATAATACCATTTATATATATTTTTTTGTAGATTCTTATCATATATATATATATGATTCATGCCAATGTGTGTGTATGTACATATATATATATATATATATATATATATATATATATATATATATATATATATATATATATATGTATGTATGTATGTATGTATTAATATATTTACTTTTAATTTGATATAAGATTAAAAGTGAATAACGTTATTAAATAATGAAGAAAAAATAGAATAATCCTTTACCAAATACAATTATTTGGCAGCTACGCAGTATTTTTTCCCAAATGGTCTCTATATATATATATATATATATATATATATATATATATATATATATATATATATATATATATATATATATATGTGTGTGTGTGTGTGTGTGTGTGTGTGTATGTGTGTGTGTGTATAAACGCACATATACAAACAAACGTGTATATAAAAAGTATAATTTACTGTACGTTTTTCATTTTGGCGATATGGCGGCCATTACGATTTCAGCTTTACAGACAACTGGTATTGATCGCAATTTCAACGTAAAATTCCATGGCAAACAGCTCTGTGGTTACGGCTTTGCTACACTAAACCAGCTGATTGCACTACCTATGACAAGAACGACGAACCTGACCTGTTTATTACATAATAATTGTTGAATGTTGCAAAAAGTCATGTTATTGCTTATTATTTTATAACTGTAAATTACTGATTATAATTAATATTTTACATCCAGTGTAAAGTACACGAATATTTTTGAAGTAACTTGTATTTACGTATCTAATAACACAGATAACAATATTTTACGAAAACAAAGATAACAAAATTGTATTTTATGTAGTAATTAACTTGTATCATAAATCTGTTGTAATAAAATGCACATTACTAACAAACGTACACACTCACACATACAAAATCCTAATGTATATGTAAAAATAGATGAAGTATTGATGTACCTTCCACAATTAATAGAATTTGAAGACTGCAAATTTTTAATTTATTAGTACTTATTTTATTCCATAAATGTAATACTAATGCATCAAAGTTCTTAAAAAAGAAAAATGTATATTATCAAATAAAACAGCACTTCTAAAAACGACAACTATTCTTTAACACTAGGTATATGGACGTTTCATGTATACTTATTTTTATGGACACGAGTCAATTTGATGCAAGAACAAAATCATATATTTTCTTTAAAAAACAAATTAAAAACAACAATTACATAATATTAACTTATAAATGAAATTATAAGATATACATTTATATAAAATTTATAATATTTAACATTATATAACATAACATTTATTCCGCGTATCTTTTACACATATATACTGGTAAAAAAATTAGTTGTTATATTCCTGCCTTGATGTAAATATGATTCGGCTAACTTTAAAACTAGAAAATCCGTCCAAAAATGTTGAAGTATGCGTTTCATCTTTACCCAGATTAAGGAAATCATTTTTTTAGATATTCTGAATTTACATCTACTGCCAACCAAAACTTTATGCCAAATTTATGTGGCTTATTTGGCATATATTGCGTGAATCTGCATCGGACTTTCGTAGGGAACAGTTACTCGTCTATTGAAATATTTTCGTGAGGTTTATAACAGGATTGACAATTATGTATAAATTTGTTCCTTATTTCAGATATCAATGCAAATTTATCTGTACGTAAACGTTAGGATCGTTCTATTCTTTTATCAAATCATATGAATCGAAGAATTTGCGTAAATTGATCTCTAGGCATTGTGTTCGAGGAAAAAGCGGGTCTCCATTTCTTCGACCATAAATAAAAATCTTTTAGTGACTTTTCTTCATATGCTTCCCGAACATACCAAATTGCCTTTTCTATATCAGATCAGGGTTTCCCAACTAGCATTAATGGTTATTTTACGATTGTGTCAAATTGACGCGTACCGTAAAGATAGGTATACCACATACATAATTTCTAAATTAGAAAGTTTTGAAGAAAATTAATTTCCCTATTTTATTTATCTCGTTAAATGAATAAAAGTCAGTACAAGTGGTAGAAGAAAAATGTAAACGGTTTCTGTAAATTCCCTCATGAAATTCGAAATGTGTCAAAATGACGCGTCCCGTAAACCTAGTGTTAATAATTATGACGGATAAGTATTTTTTATTTATATAACTTCATATTAACCCATTTTTGCTGTATTTTTATTCTTGATAACAATGTACTTTATAAAAAATTGATTCCTGCGCATTGTATCCTTTTTTATATAAGTAGTAATAAATTCTTAACAATTTCAACTATCCATTTACAATGAAAATAATTTTTATGTACATATTTATAGAACATATAAAGTACTTTTTTCTAATTAAAAATGAATTTAATTTTTTAATATGGTATTCAATTTATGTTTATGTACAAACCAACAAATACACAAACATATGTACATACATATATATATATATATATATATATATTCGATTGTATGTGTGTGCATAACTTCTATATATAACATTATCTGTTGTTATTTTTAAAATAAACATGAAAAGCAATTTTTAAAATGCAGACTATAGAAGAAAAACTAAAAGATCTTATTTTTTTACTTCCAACATAAAAAAGATATTATTGAGAATTTTTTTATTAGTTATGAAACACGACTAAATTGATTTCGTAACAAGAATACCACTAAAAACTCAAAATATACCTAAAATTCATATGCGTGTACACAAACAGGTGTTCATTAACAACATTAATATTTAAAGAAGTTGTTTGTATATCACTTGTAATAACAAAGTATAACAAGTTCAATTTTGAACCGCTCTGAACAAGTATTTGAAGTGATTACAGTTAAAATTAAACATATTTAAAAATATGTCAAACAATTCAATTCAATAAATATTTCCGAACACAAAAATTCAATTAAGCTATGAAGGAATACCGAAACTTAATTGCACCATTAGATGAATACATACTGAATACAGGCAAGAATAGTCAAATGGCTTGGTAGATTTTACTTACTAGTATATTACGAAATCGAAAGCCTTATAAGAAATATTTTTACAAAGAAAAATTACCTTTCAGGTAAAAAGTATTTATTATATTTAACTTAAAAAAAGAAATTCCGTTTCTATTATAATTTAGCACATAATAAACAATTTAAAATATAGAAATAAAATAATGTCAATACTAATAATATTTTAAATAATGAAGCCTCACTTCTCAGCAAAGAACATTATATATTTTTTTGGAATCGACTAGACATCCATAAAACACTGTAATTAATTAAAATATTTTTACTTTTATAATTTTTGATTTGATTATCAATCAAGGGTTTGTTTGTTGATGGATGACAAAAAGAATTGGTCGTAATTATTTTCGATGAACACTCTAATTATTTGATTTCGTATTATTTCTTGCAATTATATATAGTCAATGGTAAGAGCTGTAAGCATTCATTTGATTGCATTATATATTTTAAAAAATAAGTAAGTTGAAATATGTACATAAATTCAGTTATATCATATAAAGGAAATAACATTTTATAAGATTTCATTTTAACAATAGATTAAACAAAAATTTGTATATATATATATATATATATATATATATATATATATATATATATATATATATATATATATATATACATACAAACATACATCATTTTTGAATAAATGGTTCTTTTCGTTCGAGCATACTGGGTACTTGCATGCACTATTGATGTAAAACGTGTCTAGAAGGTCAGGGTTGTTTGGTTCAAATAATCGTTGAAAATTTAACCTACATTTGTACATTTCTACAACAGTCAGTTCTGGCAGAAGAAAAATGATTGTAGCAATGAAATTAAAAATGTATTAACTACTTTATCATATATGAGTTTAAAGTATGTATATTTATATATACGAATATATATTATATACGCATATATACATGCACGCACATGTGTATATATAAATATGTGTAAGTATATATATATATATATATATATATATATATATATATATATATATATATGTGTGTGTGTGTGTGTGTAAGTATACACACACACACACACGCACACGCACACACAAATACGGGGGAAAAATAAAAATGACTTCAAATATCAACTAAGGTAAAATTAAATAATTAAAAGTAATTTTTAAAATAAATAATCTTATAAGCTCAGATAAATATTCAACAATAATCTTTAAATATGAAATGTATGTGTATTTGAATAAATATATAAATATATATATATATATATATATATATATATATATATATATATATATATATATATATATAAATCATACAGCTGGGTCTGTTTTTGTACGGATTATTTTAATGCGATTTTGAAGTTACGCGATTCATATTTCTTCTTAGTATCCTTTTATATGTTTTTTTTAAGCATTCCTTTGAGCGGTTATTTAATTCAACGAAAAGCTCTTCAGTTTTATGAACAAATGAAGGAATCAGAGCCATTTACTTCAGCTTCTCAATCTGATAAGGAATTTTCGACTAGTAAAGGATGGTTAACCGGGTTTTTAAAAAGGAATGCACTGTATAACGTGAAGATTACGAGCGCGATTGCATCGGGAGATGAAGAAGCTGCCAAATTCTTTTTAACAATATTACGTTAAACGCACTATTCAAATTATATTGGATAAACTAGAAAATGAATCAATAATAGTAACTGACGCTTGGAAAAAAATTTCTATCTTTGACTGTATAAATCATGTTGCATTTGCTATTACTCAAATAAAACAACACACTTTAAATGCCTGTTGGAAAAAGGCTTGACCTACATGTCTTGAAAACAGTGCAGCTATTCACTTTCTTTTTTATTTTCTTATTTTTATTCTAAACAGTGCAGATATTATTGCAATGATAATTAAAATATGTATGAAGAATTCTAAAATAAATTACACATATGTACATATTGCTTTAAATAAAATGAAATAGTTAATTAAAAAATAAAGTAAAAAGCTTTGTTTTGTATCAATTTTTTGTAGATATTTAACATTTTTTTAAAAACATTCTTTATTTCTTAATTTTTTTATGCGAATTTTAGAATAATTTCACTTTGTTGCTTTGGTTTTATGCGGTTTTTGAAAATTACGGATCATATCCCTAATTTTTCAATGTAAGTTAAGTCTTTTTTGTGCGATTTTTTTTAATGCGTCTTTCTGTGCAACGTATCTACCGCATAAAAAGATTCAGGTGTGTGTGTATATATATATATTAAATTTTATATATTTATATATATATAAAATAATTTTTATAATAATAACTTTTATAATATATATATAATTTTTCATATTATATTTAACTATATATATATATATATATATAGTTAAATATAATATGAAAAATTAAAAAATTATAATATATTTAATAATATCAATTCAATAATAAAAATAGTTTTATATTTTTCTCGATCAATAAATACATAACTAAAGACATAAACGTCGCTCTTTACAACCTAGTTAAAGGTTAAATAGGTTGGTGTCACGCCTCAAAAGTTTAACCTTTATTACTAAAAAGCGACAGACAAAATGAAAACATATGAAAAGCATGTGAGAATATGAAAGTTTATTCGAGAAATATTTATGAAACTGAATACATATATATATATATATATATATATATATATATATATATATATATATATATATATATATATATATATACATACATACACATACATACATAACGCATATAGATGCATGCATATATGAACATATATGTATGTAAACAAATCACACATTTTAATACTGAATTTAAAATATTTCATAAGTTATTTTTTATACAATGCGCATTCTTGACAAATATGGAAGTAATGTGAAGGTAACTTACATATATTTATATCACTTTATTTTCATTTCAAACTGTATATATAGGATCATCCAAATGTGACGCCTAGATTTGAGTTTTATTAAAAAGAAACATGTGTAAGGGTAACATGTGTATATTCTCTTTTGTTTCTTTTTTTTTAACAAAACCACAAATCTATTATATATATACATTTGATGATTGTGGCTTTCGTCCAGTAGTATATATATATATATATATATATATATATATATATATATATATATATATATATATATATATATATACATAATTTAGAAAATATACGTAATTTTATCTAATGTATATACAATTATTGTACCCACTTATACGAACAATACATTTCCATTCTTTTTATGAAAATATTTTGTATTACAGGTATAATTACACGAGTAGTTACTTGTGTGTAATTTCTGAAATGTGTAAACAAAATGAAAAAAATGAGCTAAAGTGAAAATGCCAATAAAATACCAGACGCTAAGTAATGTCTATAGAAAAGTGGATTAAATCCAACTATAAATATTTTAACAGATAACAAACATATACATATATATATACATATACATATATATGCATATATATATATATATATATATATATATATATATATTATATATATATGCATGTATATAAATTGTACGAGACGATGCGTTGGTAGTATTACGTATTTAAAAATATTTATATTTTCTTAAGTGTGTTAAAAAAGCAATTTAAAAAAGATACGACACATTACGCGACTACAGAAGCGCTTTGAAATTAAAGATCTAATTGTAATTAACTTTTTATTTAAAAATAACAAGCAATAAACAAATTCTATTATTTTAAAGTAAAAGATCATCCAAAATGTGAAGCCTAGATTTTTGCTTTATTAAAAAGAAACATGTGTATATGGTGACATATAGGGAAACATGTGTATAGTTTCTTTAGTTCCTTTTTAATAAAATACAAATCTAGGCTTCACATTTGGATGACTCTACATAATTCAGTAAAAATAAATACAAAAAAACAAAATGCGCTTAAAATTGTTATCTTTGAAATAATATATTTATATTTAACATAATTTATACAATACTATTTAATACATGAATCATATCAAAGATTAATATTTTTTTAAAAAAAATATAATAATACATGATTATTATACATTAACTTTTTATCTTATATAAATCTTTCTACGTGGAAATGATAACATTCACTAAAAAGTATAATTATAATACCAACACAATGTATTTTGAAACCAGCTATGCTTTTTCTAGAAAAATTAAATTAGTTATCAAGTAAAAGTTTATATTATATATATGTATATATATGTATATATATACATATATATATATATATATATATATATATATATATATATATATATATAAACATTAATCATTTATGTTTATGAATAAATACTATAAAAACAAATTATAATATATAACAACTATCATAAATGTGTAAATATAACATTGTGAACAATTTTCAAACGTGTTAAAATCCATTTCCTTGTTTAAAGCAAGAATTACAAACAATACACAAAACACTCGACCTAATATAAAATGAAGAAAAATTAAAACACATACAAAATTCTGAATGTTAACGACGGTTTTAATTTAATCAACACAATGTAATAACAGCAATTAAAAAACAGTTTATAATAAAATTGGTGTTAAAATTGAACATTGGTAACACTGAACGTATACATTTTTTTATAAATATTTCAAAGCAATAACTGTTTTCTCTAATATAACTTAATCCATATTAAAATCTTAGTTGTTATTATAATTTGTGTAATAAAAACCAAAAAAACGTTTATACTTTTTACCAAAAAATTAATATTCATACAATTATTATCAAATAAACAAGTAACTACACTTCAGTTCCATTAATGCTTGATTATGTTATGTGTTAAAAATTAAATACTATATGGTCATCCAAATGTGACGCCTAGATTAGTGTTTCATTAAAAAGAAACTATACACGTTTCTTTATAATAAAACATAAATCTAGATGTCACATTTGGATGACCCCATATATTATATAAATATTTATGTATGTTTATTCCCATCTGTTTCAATTAATTATCATATATTATTAAACAATAAAAAAATCAAGTTAATATTATATAAAAAGTATTCAGAATAAAATTTAATCTAGAATCTAGATTTGATAACGCTTTGCTCTGAAGATGACATGACTAAAATATACAATAGTGAAAACGAACAATAAGTGATAATTGGGCATTTATAAAATTTTGTGGTGTTGCATTGAATGATTCCTTTGTGCAAGTGAATTAACCACAGCGATAAATCAATTGTGACGAAATGTATGTTGTTTTTTTTACTTTGGAAATACTGAGTTAAGTTTTTTCTAAGTTAGTTTTTCCATGGCAACAGCGTTTTATGCTAAATTTTCTCACATAGAAATATTCTGGATTTCATGTATAATAATTTAATATTTATGCAAAATTGTTCTACTTCATTTACTAAATTTATGTTTATATCAAACAATTCTCCATACATATTCCTTCCATATCCGACATTTAAAGTTTATTTTTTACGACTTAAATATTTTTGAAAATGATTTCGTAACTCTAATTAGAAAGTTATATAATAATCAATCTATTCAAAAATGTTACATGCAATTCTCATTTAACCAGTTTTTATAGTTATTATTGGATCTCGTCACGAGTGTCTTCTTTTATAAATAGTAAAAACGATATAGAATTAGTGATTGAATTTTTAATGAAAAATATCACTTTATAAAGAACGGATAGTACTTCATAAACTAGATAATAAATATAAGAACGATTTTTTCAAATTTTCCTATTACTAAATAAATATATAAGATAAATAATTTTATTTACATATATATAATTTAAATATTTATTAATAGACAAATATATATATTCCTAATAATAAAAATAGCAAAATAGCGATTTCAATGACTGGAACTATATTTATATTATTATTTTAAATTATATTGAAAAAATATGTTTACTTATTTGTTATTAATGTTATTTACATTTATATATATATATATATATATATATATATATATATATATATAAATGTAAACAAATAAACAATTACAGTAAATGTGTTTGTGACTACTGTGTGTGTATTTCAATGAAAAAAATAATGCGCAAAAATTATTTTTAAACCGATTTTATTCTAAATTCTTTGGATATAATCCAGGAGACATAATAATTGGCATCCACTATATATAAAATTATCTAAAAACTAGGCAGGTGTAAAATATATAACATTGATTTGTATGTACTAATTTAAAACATTTTTAAATATCTTGAACACACGCAAATACTACATATAAACAAGCAAATTAAGTGATAAAAACATTTACTTTGAATACTTTTATTAAATAAATGTGTTTTCAGATATTTGTACAGGATGAAGTACTTGTATGTAAAATTTACTAGAAAGAAATAATAATTTCAAAAAGATATAAATAACAAATTATCGACAATTAAGCGATAATTAAATCATTCATTTATTATTATTTTTTAAAAATAAATATTTTATGAACTGTACAGAAACTATAGCATTGTATATAATTTAAAAATTATCATTTATATTACAGGAATTGACAAAGATAACAATACATTGCAAAAAACATCTTTTTTGAGAATTTGAATGAAATTGCACTGCGAATCTTATCAACAACGGAAATGTTTATGAGTAAGTATTAAAAACAACAAAATTATATAAATAAATGTCAATATATTATTTCATTAACAGCACATATATTTATATTGAACTTTGCATTCCTTTTTTTCGAATAAAGAAATATAATATTAATTATTATAATGAACTATGTTGACAACAACTAATTTATTTTGGAATAAATGAATCATTTAACCCAAGACCAACAATTTTATAAAAGTGTTCAATATTACTTTTTGGTCGCTTGCGCATTAATTCGCATTTCGATAGTTGCCATTATTGTTAAATCGATGCACTATAAAATCAATATCGAAATTCGCGTTAAAAAATTAAGTGAACAAGTATTATTTATCAACATTTTTATGAATCGTATAATGTTAGGATGAGTAATTACTTGGCGAAAAAATATGTTTTCTATTCAAATCTTCCTAATATATTCTTGGTAAATGTAATATTACATGTATGTATGTATGTGTGTGTGTAATCAACTACTGTAAAGTAAAAATAATAGCGGGAATATTTAACATTTCTATGAATAAATCATTAAACAAGTTTTATTTAGCAATAATATTAATATAGTTTGTTTCTATTAATTTCTGTGGTCTGCATAATATCTATCTCTTAAGGGTTTAGAGTTACTTTTTTTGTGTGTATTGTGTTATGACTGGTTTCGATAAATTTATCTTATTATCCTCGGGTACCCTTTAAGATACTTGTTTGAAATTGAGTCCAAAATGAAAAAAAAAATTTTTAAACATTATTATCTAAAGACGGTACAAACAGTTAAAACTAGTCGTACAACAAGATACACAAAAAAGACTTAAGATGCTGCAGGCTTCATATTCAAAAAAGTTAAGTAACCTTTTGAATATATGTAATTGCTAACAACAATAATAAAATCGTAAATAACTGTTATATATATATAATATATAATATATGTGTGTGTGTGTATATTTACATCTGTGTATGTTTTTGCGAGTGTGTATAAACATTGTATTTTTTTACTTTTTATATATCAAACATTTGTGTTTTTCGTTGATTAAAATTAATATATTTAAACATTCATAAGGTTAAAAGAATACAATCAAGTTTGTGATTAATTCACGTTCGTAAATAAAATAGTATCAGTTACCAAAAGATGTATATTGGTAACCAATAATTATTTATTGTTTATAATTTACCTATAACCTATTAACCAATAACCTATACTATACTAAACAATTTACATTTTAATTAAAATGTTATTAATAGTTTAATAATTATTTTAAATTACATTGCGAAATTTGATGGGTATGCAATCATCTTTAGAATCCAAACAAATGTCTAATCTTATATAAATACATATGCTTAAGTTATAAGGCTGATAATACATTGCCATGCAAATGCGCATGAGAAGTGAACAATTAACAAATTATTAAACGTTTCTATTAAAATCCGTGGTGTTTGTGACGACGATTCACATGAATTTCGATAAAATGAGAAATTAACTGAGAACATATTTTTATTTATATATATTAGTATACAGATAATATATTAGATTACTGGTATAATTCTTAACATTTGAGACCTTTGATTCCATATAAAATAAATATCCTTATTTGATTACTAAGTATTTTAATAATTAATATTAAAAAATGGATAAAAAACGATAAAAGCAAGAATAATCTATAACAATTTTTATAAATAGAAAAATCGATAATATTATATAGATAATTTTGAATTACTTTTGCAATTTTGCATTTTTAACACGTTGACGTAAATGACGTCTATAGCCGTCTAATGGTCGTGATTGTAGTTGCAAATGATGGCAATGGCCGTCCTATATTCTTAGTATTATAAATAAATGATTAAAATGTATATCAGTGTTAAATCCATTTTCTTCTAAATTCTTCAATCTTCCTCCAAGTATGAATGATGAAATATTTCTCATTAAGTGATACAGTCATTTAATTTCAATTATTCCCAAAATTGGAAACTGGTTGTGACAAGCGTGCTCGTAGAATTTAACGACGTGCATAGCCGCAAACATTTCATATATCTCAGTCTCTTTTCAAGTGTGATTTTGGAAGTTTCAAAAATTTTGTTTGAAATTATTACTGTAATTTTTTTATAAAATTTGCTATTCTGCTTTTTTTCGTTACAAATGTTTTTCAAAATTGAATTTTGTATCTCTAAATGGATTTTTTAACTTTTATTATACTATTATAAATTTTTGTACTTGAATTTTTTTTTTTGTATTAAAGAAAAATCTAGCTATATGTTTATAAAAATATATTTTTTACTTTTTACTAAATTATTCTCAAAAAATATCGTTATAGTCTGTACAGCTACCAAAACTTCCATAGCTGTCTTTTGTGTATCAAAGAAATCGAGCTATTAAACACAAATGACGGCTATAGACGTCCACCATTTTATAAAGTTTGTTAGAAAATATAATAATTTTATTCTGTTAGTATGAAATCTTGATCAAAGTCCTCAAGAAACAACTAACAAAAAAAAAATTGTTTTTGTCGTCTATCACCGATTTCAAAGTGAGCGTCAACGTGTTAAAACCCAAAAAATATCTAGAAATTATCGTATATATTGATTTGTTACCAAAAAATGATGTGTATGTATGCTGTATATATGATACATGTATGCAAGTGTATGTGTGTATGTATGTATGATGTATGTATGTATTACTCTTTTTTTATATAGGAAAATGAAACATGGGTTATGAATGGGTTATAATATATTATATTATTACTCTTATGATTATACTCTTATATATTATATTATTATCTTATAATATATTTTTAATTATAAGAAATTTTTCGTAATTTTCAAACATAAAAAAATTAAAGATATCTTTACTGAATAGAGAAACAATAGTTATTTTTTAACTTAATTGTCTCTATCGTACAATATATAATAAAACACTACAAAACTGAAAATGAAAAATAATGTACTTAGACATATCGATACAAATTTGAAAAATTTTAAAATGATTTTTTACAATTTGCAACAAAATTATACATAGCTATTCAAAAATTATTAACATAGAAACAATTTGTCTTATTGTAATAAAAAAATACTAAGAATGTTTAGGTAACTGATGAAAACCTTTTATATATAAGAACTCAATAGACTAATATGGCTAGAATGGACAAAACAGTGTAACACATTTGAAATCTAGAAAATTCGATAAAAGCTTGAATGTATAAAATATTCGATTTATTTTGAATGCTCTAATATGGAAATGTTTCACAGCTGCTAGTGCTGAAAATTGCATTTTGTCGACGGAATTAAGAACAAAAATGAAATATATATATATAGACATTAAAAAAAATAAAAATTAATTTAATTTGTTTCAGAATAATAATTTTAGAATATAATTAAATATTGTACCAAGATTAAAAAAAACATGAATATAACGATAGGTTTTCTTGAATTATTTTTATAGAACTACTTAAATATTCATATTTGTATATTACTAAGTCATCGAAGATTAATTCTCACTAAAAATTTGTGGACAGGAATTAAGTACAGAATCTAAAAATATAAAATAATATAAAGGTGTTTTTTTTAAGGTTAGATAAAATTTTCGATAGGAATAGCTAGTCAGTTGTCAGTTTGTGTGCTATAAGTAATAATTGAATTCAATGTACGTTGGCAAATAATTATTGAACGTTTTATACTTGAGCAACGTTTCCAAATTGTGGAAATTTATTTCAAAAATCAGTGCTCTGTTCGCCAAACTTATAGAACACAACATTTTGTTCAGTGATGAGGTTCATTTTTGGCTTAATGAGTGCATTTAAGCAAAATAGTCGCATTTGGAGTGAGATTAATCTTGAAGTGATTCACGAGATGGTGATTGCACGCTGGTAGCATCATTGGACCTTATTTCATTTGAAATGAAGCTAGAGAGCGTATTACCGTTAATGGTGTACGTTACAGAACGATGATCAATGATTATTTGAGTCCAAAATTGCATGACATCGATCTGGAAGAGACGTGGTTTCAGCAGTATGATGCCACATGCGCCATACTTCGACCGAAACAATCGAGTTATTGAAACAAAAATTCGGCGATAGTGAATTAGCCTCCACAATCGTGTGATTTGACGCCTCTGATTATTTCCTTTGAGGATATGTGTAGTATCTGGTATATGTTGATAAACCAGCAACGATTGAGGCATTAGAAGCCAACATAAAGCCTCAATTGCTTGACAAAGTGACTCGAAATTGGACTGACAGAATGCAGTATGTCAAAGGGGTAACAATGGTGTACAGATGCCCGAAATCATTTTTAAATATTAATGTTATAAAATATTCTTTCGAATAATACCAAATAAATGGTAATTTGGTCAATTAGTATGTGTTTTATTTTAATTTCAAGCTCTATCATGTTTAAAAAACACTTGAGTATAGAAAATTGATAGTAAAAATCAATCTATAAGTAATATGTTTATGAAATTATTTTCAGACACATTAAATGAAAGCATTAAAAATGAAGGCTATCTTATAAAAAAATTTTATGTAACATTTTTAAATGTTATTATTTGAGATAATTTTATATTGTTTTCATATTGTTATTTTTTTATTTCAATGAATGAATGTTTGAAATTATTTATTATCACGAAAGTATGTATCCTATACATTTGTAAAACATTCAAGGACAAAGTCATAACGAAAAAAATATTTACATATGTACATAAATGTATATTTTTTCTTTTTAAATAATACAAAGCATGTATAAGAGAATACGACTGGTAGTAGTACTACAAATTTTGTTAACTCCAGATTTTCAGAGCTATCTACAAATAAATAACATACAATAATTGATTAACACTTTATTTGTTTCTAATTATACATTTAATTTTTTTATTTTCACTTTGTGTGTATATATATATATATATATACATTGTACATACACATGTATATATACATACGTATGTATGTAAAAATCTCTAATTCCGTAATGCATTGCCGTGTTTGCAGCAAACACAATTGCTACGTTCGACTCGACTACCTACTTTACCTAAGAAACGAAAATGGATGAGTCCTAAAAATCAACCGGGCAGGCAGTCAGCTGCTTGTTCCGTTCACTATTCGTCTGTATACAACGTACTGTGACTGCGCGTAATGTTTACGCTTGCAATATTCAATACTACTACGAAGGCGTCGAGCACCCATATATTCTATATAGATGATTCTAGAAATTAACGAATTTTCTTGCCAGCCGTTTCATACTATTTTATACGCAAATCGATCATTCAACAGTCGACTGAATTAGTTCGATTTTTAGTTTTAGGCCAATATAAAATTAACATGAATCTCTTTTAATGTTATATTTAATGGCGTAATATAATTCGAAAATATTTTTAAGCTATTGTATATTTTCAACAACGCATATGTGCAATTAATCATAGTGTCAACAATTGACATTCCTGTTTGAAGATATTAACAACTGTAAATAAATACATATTGCAAATAATCCCAATCATATTCCTATGTATATTACTAAGCTACGAATTAAAAGCAAACACTTCATTAAATATTAATATTATTTGTTTTTTTTTCCCTCAAATATTTTATGTAATAATAAGATATATTTAGACATCATACCAATTTCGAAATTTAATTTTTAAGACTAAGAAAACTGCAATGCAATAGAAGCAGGACTATTAAAATATCTCACTTGTATTTATTCCAACAAAACAAAAATAAAATATTTGTTTATGGATTCCAATAATTCGTATTTGGATTTTGTTCAACTAAGTCGACTCGGTTCAATCCAGTGATTCAGTTTAATATTTTGGCAATCTTTTAATTATTATAGAAAGAAAAAGCAGAGACATCCATTGAACTTTGAAAATTGATATTAATCATTAAAATAGAAAATCGTTGTTTAAAATAAGAAATATTATTAATAAATGTCATTCATAATGAAACGTGTCGAAATAAATGAGCTTGAAAAACGTCTAAATAAGAAGAATGAACAATAAATTCAGGGAGTTAAGAAAATTCTGAAAATTACGTTCCAAAATCTATTATGGAGTTAAAATCTGTCGTTGTTGAAATATTTTTTTGAGTTGTAAGAAAAAATAGCTACAATTGTAGAATAAAACAATCCGTTATAAGTAACACATAATTTAAAACGATTCGGTCAGTAATTTTTATAAAAGAGAACAGATTTAACGATTTTCAATTTAATAAAAAGCAAATGATTCAGAGAAACGCAAGTGTAGGATTGAATTCATGTAATCTTGAACTTATCGTGAAAAATATGATAGTGGATTAGTGGTGTGGAGATTGTTCAACTTCTGATGTTGAAAATTTGTATTTTAAAAACACCATTATCTATGAAATGAAGTTAATATTTTAAAGCAGAACTGTATTTTGATGTAAAATGTGGTTTGATTGTTAGTAATTTCAAGCAATTTTATATTATAAAAAAAGTGATCACAAGCATAAAGATCATATAACCCGCTAATACATAATCATATATGTAATTGCCTCAAAGTTATGAAAATACGCTCACAATCACCTGCTATCAACTCGATTAAACATTTGTGGATGAAATAAAACGTCGACTTCAGAAATACGGAATTACAAGCACAAATGAATTAAAAAAGAGATTAAATTCCAAGTTGATAAATATCAACTTACAAGTTCGGAGAAAAATTGCTGAAACTAACGCCAAACAAACTGAATGAAATAATTATAAATAAAGGTTTCTCTATTAAGTATTAATAATACGATTGTCATTTCTGTTAAATTTTGGACTCTATTTTATGATCCACTTGCTTTCTACGAATATAAATATGAGATTTTACGTTCATTTCATACAATTTTTTGTTTATAAATTAATAGTTGAAATTATTTTATGTTTAATATTTAATAAAAGTAAACTTTCAGTACACTTAAAAATTTTTTTTTACATTTTATTTTGAAACCATTTTTTTAACCCTAATCTTTGCTTCGAGTATTCAAATACTCATTTCCTCTCAACTCAAAATATTATCGACAAATGTAAAACACTTTTTTGTATTTTCTTCAGTGTTATTCTCTCATAAAATATATTTTTCTCAAAGATTTTCTAATCATTTCATTAAAATATTTTTCTGTAATAATTTTTCAACAGTTATTTTTTTTAGTTTTGTTTGATTTTATTTAACTTAGTATACTATTAAATGTTCTTATCATCAAATGTAAATTAGATTTTTATATATATTGTCGATATTTATCATTCAACACTTTTTTTGCAATAGTGTAGAATTTGGAAATATTTTAAAATTATTTTTTAATATGTTTAAATTTTAACAAAAAATGTATTAAAGTAAATTTGGAAAAAAGTCAATTTATATATTCTATTGTTTTTAGATAAATTTAAATTAAGATCTTTAATACAATCTATAATTGTAAAATACACATCTTATAACCATTATTTATTTGTAAAATAATTTTCGAATATAAATAAAAATAAACCTCTAGTATGGAGTAACTCTCATATATATTAATTAATAATAGTAATTTTAGTTTACTTTATAGCAAAGGTATTTTTCTAATTAAAATCGACAAGGACATTTGTAAATATAAGAAATATTTTGTATAAAAAAATTATTTCAATACAATGAATCTATTACAGTATTCCACTATCAAAACGAAATTTTTAATAGCAAAAACACAATTATGAAAATAGTTTAAATGTTGTTAATACAAATGTTCAAAAATCAGTTTGTTGTTCACTTACTAGAATGATTACCAACAAAAATGTTTAATATATATAACATAATGAAGTTGTTTACATTAATAATAAATGTCTTTTTTATACCGTTTTTATATTGCTCGAAAATGCAATCAGACAAAATATATAATTTTAAATATATATTATACAAAAAAAAATAGTAGTCTGAAACGCAATTTTGTTAAGTAACGATAATATATTCATTTTTATATTATAATTTCTTACTTGAATCTTGATAACATTGCACTGAATTCATTCTAGAAAATAGTTTTATATTGATTAATATACTGATGGACGAACGTAATAAAATCTTTACAGTTATTTTAATGAGTTTCTCTACGAAATCTATAATTTTAGTTATATATATTCATAAATATATACACAACCACACATTTCAATAACAAGGATTTTATATTCCCTTGGAATTATTATTTGTGACCTTTCTTGTATGACATTATTTATTTTTATACCTGAGATTTCCGTACAATATTATTAGTATTTGTTACATTTTAGCGGCTTATAATAAAAATTATGTAATTTATTTATAGGACTTTGTATAAAAGAGACCTAAAGAAAACAACTGTACATTTTCGTGATTTAAATCCAAGTATATATAAATAGCTTTTACCAAACATTATTTGTGGATATTTTTCTAATATTAAACTACATTGCTTATCAACTACACATTATAATTAAGAAACATTATATATATATATATAGTCATCCAAATGTGACGCCTAGATTTGTGTTTTATTAAAAAGAAACAATACACATGTTTCTTTTCAATAACACGCAAATCTAGGCTCTCTATATATATATATATATATATATATATATATATATATATATATATATATATATATATATATATATATATATATATATATATATATATATTAATAATTCACAAAATGAAATTGTGTTATATTATCGATCAATATAAATTAAATATAATTTACTCTAATATCTGAACATTTACTAATAAAAATTAATATACAATATTAAATTTACGTTGTAGTTATCACTGATAGTTATAAGTCAATAATAATATTTGATAACACCATCAGGCATATCGTAATGAAAATAAATGTTGAATTAATTCATACAAACATACATGATGTACATTCGAACATATACAAATGAAAGTTAATATTATTTTAAAAAATGTACTATTGTGCCAATTTTCTTTAAACACATTTTTTTTTTGTTGTAAAATGTCACCTTTTCAAACGATATATGTATAACACTAATGTCACAAAATGGCGCATTATCAAAAACAATTCAACCTGCATCTATCAGTAAATAGTAAAAATGCTTTTTCCCTAACCCAATTTTATTATTTAGAATTGCGATATTTTACGTTATAAAATAAACATATTAAATAATATTCATATCAGAAAGACTAAACGTCACAAAAAATTAGTAAATATGTAAATAACAATTTATACTTTTATGTAAATATAATATGTAGATAGAGATTATATGATAAAGTGCATAAAAAAATAGAGACGAAAATGCATACAATATAGTACTGACGTAAATTTACCTATGTAATTTAAATATTGAATTGTAATACATATTGAAATTGTGCATAAAAGAAATAAAAGATTTTATAAAAGTAAAACGAGGGGTTGCATTGATAACTTGTAACTGAATAATCCAGTAAAAAACCAGACAGGTTTATTTTTTTATTTAAAATTATTGTATCATAAAAATCTAAAAACATTATTTTCAATGTCGCTACAAAATAAAGAAAATTTTAGATTAATTAAATAAAACTGCTGGTTTTATACAAAAGATGTGCTTTTTTGTGATTATAAAATAATCAAGTAATTTATATATATATATATATATATATATATATATATATATATATATATATATATATATATACATATATACATGTTATACAAAAATGACAAACTTTCTCAGCAAATATTATGATAAATTATTATTAAGCTATACTTTTCAAATTATATTATTACAATCAATATAAAAAAAGAATAAAAATTGATGTCATTTCAGAGACTAAAACTCATAAAACTTATTTTACTTATTTGCAACTGATGCTTTTTTTAGAAATATTATATAAATGTTAAGGGTTGTTATTAAAAGCAGTATCTGATTTTTTTATTGATATAAAAGTAAATTAAAAAGAACAAACATTATAATTTAAAAACGATAGAAATAACTTCAGGTTATTGTTAAAAATCAATAAGATTACTACTACATACTTTTTATGAAGATTACATCGTAGTATTAGGAAATACAAATTCATTTTGAAATAACAAATTCAATGAAGGAATTATTAATAAAATTAGTAATTCAATAATATTCGTTCAAAAATATAAATATCGATATGAAAAATGTATTATATAAAGATAATATAAAATTATCTATTCGTTCTAAATTTTCAATAGCAAAAGATATATCAAATTGAATAGAAACATTTACGACGCATTATAATGATTATAAATTTGCAAAAAGATATATAAATCGTAATTATTCCTTAATTTTTTTTTATAACATATTTACTTAATTTTACATTCTTTAACAACAAACAAAAATGGATACATAACATTAAACTTTATGTTTAATTTATTTGTATTTGTACTAATATGAAAAAAATACAATTTATTTTTCTACAAAAAGATATCAAATTATTGGTAAAAAATTAAAAATATTTACTGTTTACTTAATTTTTCAATCAATAAATAAATAACATTTATGACTGAAAAAATATGGCCGAACAATAGTGTTCTCTAAACATTAATACATTTAGAGGTCGTTCTCTTAAATTCATTTCTACATTGAAAGAGAAAGAACGAGGTTGGCTTCAGTGACGGCATTACTGCCTACATATCGTTTCCAGATTTCACTGTAGGGGTGAATGAAAGAGAGCATTTACAGCGACAACCTACCTACGTACGTGGAAAGAAAGCACAATATTGAAAAAAATACTTCAAATATTACGAAAAAAATTGTATTGAAATGACAAGTTTAGTAGAATGTTTAAATACACTACGTTATTATATTTATCTTCTAAAGAAATAATATTTTTTTACATGTTAACTTAAATGAAAATATGTACAGCAATCCACAAAATTATTTGTATTCCATATATCTTAAAATGTGAAGTATTTGAAAAATTATATTAAAAATAATAATATATTTTTGTATATATATATATATATATAGAAAATAAATATTTTTTTAGAAAATTGAACAATTTTTACTCAAAAACAAAATTTATATTAAAAACAAACACTGATGTTAATTTATACAACTATTAATATTCAGCACAATTTAATTAATAATATAATTTTCTGGTCTGTTTAGATTTGTTAAATATTTTTAAAATATTTCTTTTCTGGGCTATTTTTGAAGAACTTTCCCAATGAATCTGTTTAGTTAGATAAAATAATTGCATTAATTTTATAATTAGACAAAAAACGTACAAAATACGGCTAAAATAAAATATTGCTAAAATACACAGTAAAGATAAATTATATCTTAAATTGGAAAAACAATTATAAGAAATGAATTTACCATATCATACGATGTATAAAAGTAAAAAAGATGTATTTTTCAAGGAAATCAACATTTGGCGACTTAATATATTAACTGAATATATTAATTAAAATAATAAAATTTGACTACACTTTTAAAAAGTAAATTTATGTATAAACACGTCTCAGAACTTGACGAAAATCTAGATATCATACCATAGCAGCGAAAAGTAAATCGTTCATAAATGAATTATATAATAGTCAAATTTTGTTAATTTTTTTTAAAACAAACACAATTCGTAGTAGAAACCTGTAATACTTTCAAGTGAAAGTTAATGTAATAAAAATAATTTGGATAAATGAATTATTTTATGGAGAAACAAAAAATTTATAATCTAGAATAAAAATGGGGAAAAATTGTAATAATATGTAGCTATATAATCAATAGTGATGTTAAAATCCTAGTATTCATTGACGGTATTATGAAAAGAATTAAATATAATATAAAAAACATATTACCTGATAATTACCAGAAAGTGCATTAAAATTAGACACCAAAGAAAATTATTTTTAAAATATAATAAGCCTAAACACACCACACATGTAATTAAATGTGACTGCTATATATTTAATAGCCGTACAATTCTGAAAATTAGATACGATTTTCAGTGAAAATTTGTGAGTCGAAATAAAAAGGAATATTAAGAAATTTGATGTAACAGAAAAATATATATTTTTCATAAAATAATGAAATAAAATCAATTGTAAAGTATCATAATATAAAAAAAATCGTTCAAAATCCTTAACAAAAAGTTGGATTAGTTAATATTCATTTAATTACGATAAAAATTACACATTTGAAGAGTATGAATAGGACTGTGGAATGTGCTTTGTATATTTTTAATAAGTTTTGTATTTCAAGTAAATTTTGTTGGGCTGTATAAATTATCATAATATATATAAATCCTATTAAATGCGTAAACGTTCAAATAGTGTATGTAAATAAGGATAATTCGTTCAAAAAACGAGTTATATTTTTCAATTAAAGTATATTTAACATCTTTGGATTGGATGGATGAAGTATTGTGTGGAGAAGATTAAATAATGAATATGAATTGAAATTTTGAAGGCCAGAGTCAAGCATTAACGGCGGAGAGGAGAAGTTTATAATGGTATTGGGTTGTATAGACAGCAAGATGGATGGAAACCTAATGTATAGTGATGGGATCGAGGACAAAATGAAATATCTTAATCTTCTACGTTAACATTTGGAATAAAACTAGGATTAGAAGATATTTATTACTTTCAATAGGACAATGATTTTAAATATACTGTTCAAAATACTAGGATGTGGCTCTTGTATAACAGATCATATTAGTTAGTTACATTTCCCCAAAGCCCTAACGAAAATCTAACTGAGTATCTATGTACTGAAATTCATAGATTTAAAAGTTTACAAATAACAGAGAAAAAAAATGTTAGAAACGAACATTTTCGAAAATTAGAATAGCATCAAAGGTTACAGCAATTTTGTCGATAGCATGAAAAATTATTTAAAGTATGTTACAAAGCAAAAAAGGTGGACAAAAAAAGTAACATTAATTAATTAATTAAAAAGTGTATACGAATTATTTAAAAGTACGAATGATTTTGTGGAATCAGTTTTGAACTTATTTGTAATAAAAGTTTTATATTAGCAAAAAAACAAAAACATTATTAATGCTTTTAGAACTTTTTGTAAAAAATAAATGTATGTTATACAAAAGATGCGAATAGTTCGTGGACTCTGTATATAAATTAAAAACAAACTCAGTCAATTTCAATAAATATGCAATTTATTTGGATAAGAAATATAAAATAATTTGCATATTAATTTGTAATCAATTAATATTTAGGGCAAATGGTAAATTTCTTCATATAAAAATGCACTCTATTCCATGTATACATTTTTTAATAGGGAAATAACGCTAAAATATGTTTATCCTTTTTTAAAGTTGGATTTCATTCTTCCATAATGTCGCTTTTCCAAATTAGTGATTTATTTTATTTTTTTAAAAAATATATTATAAAAACAATATGAAACAGCTGTCCTACGGCAGTGTCGTCTGCAACTGCAGAACCTACTAGAAAATTGAAACAGATTGTATGACAAAGACGACAGATGAGAGACATGCGCAAACACTGTGTAAGGGATAAGCTATACGAGCTTGACTACCAAGACCTGGGTTTGTCTGCAACCTTTTGTTAGTGTTGTACTGCCCGTAAAAATATCTGGTACGAATTACACGTAGTCTGAATTCAATCATGTAAATATTGATGCTAAAATAAATAATAGTACACGAGATCTTGAATATAAAACAAACGATTTTATTTTATTTATTACGATGTGATATGTTTGTGTCTGTGTGTGTGTATTTTTTTTTAAAAATTGAACGTAATTTGTCTCGATCGAAGAATATTGCAATACGTAGATTTGTTTGAAAGTATATTTTTTCGTTAAGTGAAAGGACATTTGTATTACAAATACTTGTTGAATGTTCTGTTAAATTAATTAAATTTATTATTCTTCAAGTTGTGGATAAGTGCTGTGGTATGTTCACAAATATATGTTAAGTAAAAGTAATGAATAGAATAAATCTATACATACATATATATATACATAGGTATATAAATAAAACTCTCCCACATTACGTAAATTATTACACAATTTTTTATTTTAATTTCACAAAAAATATGTAAAATATTTTTTTGTATAAAATGTTATGATAAAGTAGGAAAAGAAACATATGTATATATGTGTGTTATCTGTATATATATATATATATATATATATATATATATATATATATATATATATATATATATATATATATATATAAGGGGTGCGTGTTGCGTAATGAATGTATATATGTGTATATACACCGATATGCAAAGATAATGTTTTCTTTTTTATATATTGTCTCTAAAAAAAAGAAATATTTCTAATACACCCTGGGATACGTAATTTTCGAAGTTATACAATGCTTCGAAATAAAATTATAGATTATCCTTTTTAAAAAAATTGTATTATTTCAGAGGAATAACTAAAAAATGAAATTTGGTGAAAGATGAACAAACAATCAGGACACAAGTATAATGTCTTGTTTAATTACATTTTGCCAGTGCTGTGGGCCTGGTTAGTTGTGTTTACGGTATACTCAGTATCATTGGTTCATGCAGAAAAGACGCTTAGGCACAAAACTAGACATGCTGATTATTCACCGTGCGAAGAGAATGTAAACCTTCAGGAAAAATGTAATTGTCCGTCAAGGCATCAGTTATTTTGTCAAGATAGAACAATGGATGGAATAGAAATAACGCAGCACATCACCCATTTATACTTTAATAATGTTCCTATTAAACAAATTGGAAATAAAACATTTTCACATGCAATTAATATGACTGAGCTAGTATGGGTTGCAAGTAAGATTGAAGTTTTATCTGAAGATGCATTTAGTGGAATACAAATGCTTGAAAAATTAAACTTGGGAGACAACAAGATAACTGTATTACCTCAATTAAAAAATCTGAAACACTTAAAAGTGTTAAATATGAGTTACAATAAAATTAATGATCTTCCACGACCTATATTCAATGAACTGATCAGTTTAGAAGAATTATATTTACATCATAATCTATTACATGTGATTCCATTTCAAGTATTTGCACCTATGAAAGACTTAAAAGTATTAGATATTTCATTTAATTATTTAATTACAATATTAGATCATTTTTTTAAATTAAATAAAAATATCGAATCGTTATTCTTAAATGATAACAGAATTGAAAAAGTAGCATCTAATGCTTTAGTTGATTTAAAAGAATTGGGAAAATTAAATCTAGCTAATAATCAATTACACAGTTTCTCAAGAGGAATTTTTGATAGACTTGAAAAAGTTCAGTATTTAAATATTGCTGGCAATCCCATTTCCTATATACATAGAGATATTTTCTATGGTCTTAAGAGTTTGGAATTTTTAAATCTGAGCAGTAACAATCTTTCTAATATACCATATGGCTTATTTCTAAAGAATAAATTAATGGACACATTATTCATTGAAAATACAATGATAGAAAAAATACACAATAGTGAATTGTCTGGAATGCCATTGTTAAAAATACTTAAGATTCGTAAAAATCGATTTCTTGATGAAATTGAAGAATATGCATTAACAGACACACCAAATTTAATAGAATTAGGGATACAAGAAAATAAACTCACCTTTCTTCCAAACTCAATTAAAAATTTACTGAAATTAAAAAGTTTAAATATCACAGCTAATCCTTGGGCCTGTGATTGTAGAATGTTTTGGTTTGGGTTATGGGCTGAAAATCGTTCAAATTTAATAAAAGGTGATCTAACATGTGCACATACTTATCCTAATGAAATGCTACAAACTCTTCAACACTTAAATTGCACAAAACCACATTTGATGAAGAAAAGCCCAACAAAAAAATACATTGTAAATACAAAAGCTCTATTAGACTGTAAGTATACTTCGAACCCTTTGCCTTCTATAACATGGATAACACCAAATCATTTAATATTCCATCATAATCCTGACCCAAGTATTCCAGATATTTTTCATAAACATCCTATTGCTCATGATTCTCATTTCATCCCGTACAAGAAAGGACGTATACAAGTGTATGAAAATGGATCACTTATAATACATAATGTCACTCGAGAAGATTGTGGAATATACATATGTTATGCAAGTAATCCAATTGGCAATTCTAGTACAGAAGTTACTCTCAATATTAATCCTATTGAAATGTATTATGTAAAAATTCATAGCATTCTTTTTGGAGCTGCTTGTGCAGCTTGTTTTTTGGCAGGAACATTGATAATACAATTGTTCTTGTATTTATTCAAAAAGTAAGTTATATTTTCATTAAAAAACAAAAGAGAAGTTTTATAATGTGAATATTAAAAAAAAATTCACTTTACAGGACTGCTTTACTGAACAACTGCTGTAGTTTTTGCAAGAGAGATAAAGTATCACCAAGAGCAAAACAAATATATGCAATGTTGGATAATATTGAACAATATAAATCACAACAACTAGAAAAACTGCGAGACAATTATGCACAACAAGTAAGAAACCATATTTTTACTAAACAGATTTTTTAAAATAATTTATATATTAATTTAGGTACATAGGATTAAAGAAAACTGTGCCCAACAAGTTGAATGGATACAAAATAGTTACCAAAGTCAAGCGAAACATTTGAAAGATATAAGAGATATTGGAACACAACATCTAACTACTCTCCGAGACCAGTATTATGATCAAGTAAGTTAACTCTATATACAAAAGTGCATATAAAAGATTGTTGTAATAATAATACTTCATTATTGTTTTCACAAATTTCAATTAATTAACATATATTATTTAAACAAATATCATTTTGTTAATTTTATAATTATATCTATGTATGATTTTCATAATTAATAAATTATTTCAAAACATAAGACATAAGTAATAATATTTCCTATCTTCTTTACACAACTGTAATATTAATAAAAAATTTGTTTAGGTAAAGCGAGCAAGAGAATATTATACAAGTCAACTAAACTGGGTTCGAGAAAACTATGTCTTCCAACGAAATAAGATTCGTAAATTTAGTGCTCATCAGTGTCTCCGTATTCAAAAGTCTTACAAATATCAACAACAAACTTTAAATAAAGTGCTTGAAAATCTTCCAAGTTTGTATTTTGAAAATTGTCGAGGAGGTCAGTGTGGAAGAACAGATTCAATTGTTTTTGATCCAGATGATCTAACATGTGTGGATATGTATATTAAAACGAAAATAGACCAGTTGGCAAAATTAGACGACCCATCAAATTCAGAGATGCAGAGTAGATTATCTCTATACTATACTCCCACAGAAAGATCTGTAGTAGGATCACCACCAGGTGAACTTTCCAAAAGTTTTAGTTTAATAAATATGCCACATTCGAGCAAAGAAGACAGTTATGGAAGTGGAGATCCATTAGGACTTGCTTCATCAAAATGTTCCAATTTAAATGTGTTAAATTTTAGTGAAGTGAATGATGTTCCAATGAAAACCTCTACAAGTGATGATGTGCTTTTAAATGAAACTAAATTAAATAAGTTTAATAACTTAGTGTGTGATGTCCATAATAGTAAAATAAATATTGTAAATCATGCTGTTAGTTTGCCTGATGTAAGTGCTGGTTTATCAAACAGTAAGATGAGAAATAATACCTTATTTAAAATAGCTAATGAAAAGTTGAAAGATTCAAGTGTTACTGAATTATAATGTTTTAAAAAATTATAATTTATATGTGTAATTGAAAACAGGGATAAAGTTACTTGCAACCAATTGTCAAATTCAATTTGAAATTCTATGTGTATTTTGGTTTAAATATTTCAATTTATAATTTCTCTAGTTGTTAAATTCATTGCTGTGATAGGTATCATAAGGTTCAATGAAGCATCATTTAGTGCCAATTGTGTAAATGGAATAAAAATAAATTACATCTTCGAAAACGTCGCTCAATTACTAATCAAGTAAGCCACTACTAGCCTTAAAACAATAATATACATTTTGAGATTATTTATGATTCAATACGAATATTTTTATTTATGAATGGAGTATATAATGTTATGAGAGGAGCTGTGCTTAAATCATATTTTATGTTAACCCATGATTAATTCAATCATTTGATTTTAGTCAAAATAAAAAAAAACATATCGTAATTATTGATTATTTGTTTATAATTATATAAACAAAATTTATTTTTTCATAATTTTCCCATATGTAGTAATTATCTTATAAAACAACAACAACAAAAAAATATATGGAATGTACCAAGTATTTTTTAAAAAATTATAGTTTTCAGTTATCTAATCTATTTTACTTTTTACATTGAAATAAGCACCAAAAAACATTTTTAATAGTTATTTTTTTAATCGCGTGTATATGTTTTTGTGTATGATATCAGTCATATGTAATATACATCATATATAGTATGTTAGTGCAAAAATGCGCAAACCGTTTTTATTGCACTAACAGAATGAATATATGTTGAAAACAACGTTATAACAAATAATTTTCATTCATGTTAATATTAGAATTACATAAAAATAATACATTATAGTAAAATATTTTCTAGACTTTTGTTAAAAAATTATGTTGTCTTCATAATATATCTAAACTGTTATTGATAAATATATTCATTCACTTAACTGGAAAAATGCATGCCCAAACATTCATGTAAACTATATTACCATTACTGCGAGATGTTTAATCTGCCTTTTCTCGTTTATGAAAGCTAGATTGATAAATGTAGATATATGATGTTTATAAAATGAGCATATAATGATTTGTTGATTTTTCAATGGTATAATTTAAGTCATAATTGTAATACTATCTGTCGTTTTATGGACAAAACAACACAGTTAAATTAAAATAAAATATATGTGAAATATGCAATATAGTTTTGACTTTCTTTATCATAAAACAGTGTGTTGTTTACATTAAAGTGGATATAATTAAACAATTAAGTATATAATTCAAAATTTTAATTTGGTAGAAATATTATAAAGATAAATTAACTTTAGAGTCTCGATAGACGTATACGAACTTTGATATTAAAAATATCAAGAAAAAAATAACCGCTTTTGAAAATACCGATTTTCGGACGTAACGCTTTACTATTTGTTTTTTAATATTTATTTAAGTGGAATAATGCAGTTAGTACGTTAAAATTATTTATGAAGTTTCATAATAGTCTGTGTATAGTATATGTATAAGGAAATTAGACGTTGCATGAAATTAAATGAAATGCACTGTGCTGTTGTAATTAAAAGTATATGTTGCAATATCTAGTACAGTAATTGAACTATGAGAATTTTAATTGTATAAAATATTTAGATTATTATTACATATTTAGGTACTTAAAGGTGAAATGTAATTTTTGTGTTACAAACATTAAACATGTTTAAATTATTTATGTAATCGATCAATACACGTTTATTGAAAATATGTAAGAATTAAATTTGTGAAATAAATATAATATATATTTATATCAAAGTGTGACTAAACTTTTTTTTTAATCAAAATTAACACGAAATAAATCGTGTAATCAAAAAAATATAATATCTAATCCAAATTTATTTTTATTGTAAATAAAGGCAACACACATCAAAATAATTGATGTTACTAAAATGTAATCTATTATAACAAAAAAATAAAAAGTAACATAAAAACAGTTATAGTTTTGAGATTTGGTCCATTTTTATTTTTAAATTAATTATACACACAGTGAGAACATAAATTAATCTAGCAGAATATCACATTAGAACACATTTATCTAGTACTTCTACCGTAAATTTTTGATAAAAATTATCACTGTAAAAACTCAAAAAAAAAATAATAAAAATATATATAAAAAAATATATAAAGAGTACTTTTTTGTAACCGTTGATCTTTTTTTTAAAAATGTACTTAAGAATTATAAAAAAAAATATTAATGTATACAGTATAAAATAACTTTCCTTGTGCTATATATATAAATTATAACTGGATATACACAAATATATATGTAATACATACATTTTCACATAATTATTCTGAAGAATAAATGAAACTTATATATAGATCATGCATTTTAAATGTTTAGTTAGAAAAATAAGTATCAATTTTATATATATATATATATATATATATATATATATATATATATATATATATATATATATATATATATATATATGACTGTAAATTCGTTTACACATATTATGTAGTTGATTATAAGGTGTTAATTATATGTATATTCATATTCTTTAATTAGTGGAATATTAGACAAACATTAAATGCATCCATATAGATGATGCTTTCTTTGAGTTTTATATATATATATATATATATATATATATATATATATATATATATATATATATATATATATATATATATATATATATATATATATATATATATATATATATATATATATATACATATATATATATATATATATATATATATATATATATATATATACATATATATATATATACATACATATATATATATATATATATATATATATACATACATACATATATATATATATACACATACATACACACATACATACATACATACACACACACATATACATACATACACATCATACACATACATACATACACACACACGCACGCGACATACACAAACAGAGATAGATATATATACTTAAATACGCATTTGTTTATAATCAGATAATTCACAAAAAGTTATTTTGAAATAAAGATAATTTTCTTAATATTTATTTTGTTACAAGAGCTATTTTATAAATGACTGACTTAAAATAACAAATTTATTTTTTTAAAATTTATATGTAAGTTTATATAATAAAACACACACACTAGTGTAACGAATGTATGCATTAAGTACAAGTACTTCTCAAGAATGTCAAAGTCAAAAGAAAAAAAGAATGTCTTAATTTATTTATGAAAAAGTTTTTATGAACATTTTATAACATATAAAATATTATGTTTCCAATTATAGTCAGAAAAACATATTTACTTTTATTATAAAATACCTAAAACTGTATATACATAATTATACTGAACATTAAGAAATATTATTTTTATTACTCGCAAATAATAATAAAGGCGCGACAAAAATGAGTCATATAATAAAAAAAGATATGCAATTATTTTTTTTTTAAAGTATATATAGGTACGCCTGAATATAGGTACACGTTCATACATACATACATACATACCTATATTAATATTACATATTTATTTTTCACTACATCATTTCAAAATGATAAGATATAATGATCGAAAATTTAACGCATAACCGATTAAAAAACAAGTCGTAGTTCTTATTTGCATACAAGCACGTACTTAACTCGTCCTTCCAAAAGATAACCAGAACTAGGGATACACATTTGCAAATAACATGTATATTTTTAATAGTTCAAATATTTCGACACAATTACACACACATTTTTTATATAACAACATTTCAAAAGCGCTTGGGTGCAAGAAAAAAATTCGTGTCGCCAGAAACATTTGAAAATATGTTTACAAATTATGTTCTACCAAAGGACAACACTAATGACTATTATAATAGCACGCATTTCATTTCAATTTACAGTGACCGATTTCTACAAATAACTTATATACATGAAATATTTAAATTTGTAACTTAAAAAAAATTAGAAGTATATGCAAAATTTGATGACTTTAATGCTACAAAACGATTAATCAACATTGAGTTGTACATCATACTTTACTGAAATAGATAATGACATCCATTAATTTATATTTATCATACTAACGTACTTAAAAGTATAGTTTACACAATCCCGAGGATTCGAAAGTATAAAATTATTTGACAAAAACATGCTTTGTCAAATAGTGTCTGTAGTTTGTTTTATTAATAGTAGTAACCAGGAAAACAAATAAAATTATGTAATTGGTTAATTTAGTATTATTTAAATTTAATTTGAAAAATTAAATGATGAAAATTATTGTTTCAGCGTGTATTTTTTACATAAATATATTTAAAAAATACAGCCATTATGTATGAAAACTTAAAAAAATATTTTCATTGATCTTTTACTAACTCAGAATATTTTAATGATAATATATGATTAAATTTGTAGTAAGAATACAAAAATAAAATAAAAAACACGAGAAATATATTAATAAAAAAGATACAAACACACAATTAATCAGAAGTATAACATATGAAATACTTTTGAAGAAAATTTAAAAACTTATTAAATTCGAACATATAAACAAGCTATATAAATATACATTATATATGCAAAGTATGTAGATTTCAGAAAAGGTTATACGAAACAGTTAAGACAATTTATTTCTTATTTTATTAAATATTATTTTGTATTTTTTATTAAATAAATATCTTTTTCCAATGCATAAAAATATTATTAAATCCCCAGACAAATAATAGCTTCTTCACAATATAGTGAATAAAATAACTGACAAAAAATATAGATAGTGCTGGAAAATTGTAAAGTTCATCATAAAGAACAGCTGAAAATATATTAAGATCTTTAATATAATCTTTTTTTAAAGATTGCATTATAAACGAGTAATTTTTAATATGAAAATTAATTTTATTATTAAGAGAACCGATAAAATGTCATGTTCATTTTTGATTATCTATTTTAGTTAATTTTCAGAAATACCACAAAATGGAATAACAAATTTTGTAATCTATATTTTTATCAACATTTTATATGTATTAACACAAATACGTAATTATATATATATATATATATATATATATATATATATATATATATATATATATATATATATATATATATATATATATGATTTTTAACCAGAATATTCCAATTTCGTGAAGGGAAACGCTTTTTAAAAATAATTTGTTAAAAATGTTATTAATATTACCCGAATTAAAAAAATTATATTACAAAAAGTAAGAATGTAGAAAAAATTGGCCAACAAATATTTGACAAACTTTAATGTTGTTGCACTATTGGAACTTGACGCGCCACATTTAACAAGTACGAATTTTTAAATCATAAAAAAATATTTAAGGCGTATATTTCGATTCCCTCAAATAATATAAAAGATAAATTTACATTGACAATAAAATATTTTTTATAACTATATCATTTACAAATAAAAATCACCAAAATATCCTTCTTTTATGTAAATATTCACTTGAAAAACTAAAATTTATTTTCAAGTGCTTGAATTGTTCACGAATTAACGTCTTTTGCAGTTACATCTCATTATCCAGTTTTCGTTAAAGCATTTTATTTATTTTATATATATATATATATATATATATATATATATATAAATAAATAAATATATATTAAATTTTTTTTATCTTTTCAATATTTTCACTTTTACTTTTATTATTATTGGTGTATTTTTATATTTGTGTTCATAAGCAAGAGAGAATATATATATATATATATATATATATATACACACACACACATACACATACATACACATATATATTTATATATATATATATATATATATATATATATATATATAATTACCCCCCACAGTTGACACAATGATGCGTAGCAGAATCACAAAATGTTACTTTGTCGTATAACACATAGGACATATTTAATTATACAATGTTAGCTTGAAGACAAAAATGGTGTGGCAAGCAGAGAACATTGTATCCAATTTGTTTTAATACGCTATCAAAATTGAAATTTATTAAACGCATAATAAAAGTAGTGCATTAAAAATAAAAAATAAAATAATTAAATTGCAATCAAAATTTTCACACAAAGTAAAAATTGGTGAAACGTAAAATATATCGTTCTTTTTAAACATTTAGTTTATTCATAATTATCCTTTATAAATTTCATAGTATACTTTATTACTAATCATTTTATTGCCAACTTTACTCCGATTAACTATATTTATATGCATCCGATACATAAATTAACAATGAATTTTTAAAACGTGTTTTAGGAGACTGCAATTTATGAAATAATAAAATATTCCTAAAACTTAAGTAATGTACATGTATGTATACATAATACATACATATTCTCTCTCTCTCTCTCTCTCTCTCTCTATATATATATATATATAATTTTATTACTGGAGCAATCAAGATTAAATATATTTTTTTTTATTAGTCCTTATAGATTTATGTGTTTTGTGATATTCTTGGAAGTATAATGAAGATTATTTCTATTAGCCTACATTGTGTTGTTCTTCTCGTTGTTCTAATTACAGCTAAATAATTCGACACACATGCCAACGAAATATCTAATATATAACGTACATATACTTTCCATTTCAATTTACATTAAGTTTAAAGTTTGAACTTATTATTTTTTTCCAATATAAGAGTAGCCTAAATGAGACTGAAGGGTTTAAAAATAAATTTACTTCCTTACTATCATTTAGTCTTATTTGGACTACTATATATAATCAATATTATATACACATAAAATCTACATTTGTCATAACACTTAATGTATGCTTTCAATTCCTATGTGAACTGTTGCAGTAACAAGTGTAATGATAATTTAAACATCTTTTGTAGTAACAAAATTCTTTCTACACATTTAAGAAATCATGTTTGTTCTGTCAACACCAGTGTCATTATGATGATCCCATGCGTGGTTAATTATTATAAATAGATTCATAATAACAAACCATGCAAAGTATTTTTCTGAAATTGATGTCCAAAAGAACAACGGTTCTGCTGAACAACATGTAACAAAATAAGAGCAAGCGTAGCTAAAAGTATTATGAATACAGTAACGTTTACTGTATTTACAAATGTTTTGCAATTACCATATAATTATTACACTTTAAAAACATTAAAATAATAATACTAATTATAATCAAGAAGATTCTAGATAATGCTGTTTTTATATTATTTTTAAATTATTTTAGATATCTAACGATTTAGACGACTATGGGTTTGCGCCACTTAGAGTATAAATTAATTCTCATTTCGAATAAGTTTGTATAGATCATATAAATTCTATCAATGTAAACTTATATATTGTGAACAACTTAACAAAAAAATATCTATCAATTTTTTTTTGGAATCAACATATGCTTGTTAGTTTCCAATTTATTGATTTTTTATTAAACATATTGTATTTCCTAAATGGGACCCACGTTAAAACATCAATTGCAAATAAATATTTTAGCAATAATAAATAGTCTATTATTTTATATCCTAAACCATATTTCCTCTTTTCCAAAGCACTTAAATTATAATAATCACATATGAAAATGGAATATTAGTGATACGTTCAGGAAATATATTCATGCATTTAAAAAGATATTATTGTTAGAAGGCAGTTATTAGGCATTTGACAATACTCTTTTTTCTTAACGATAATGTTTATCATTTAATTTGACGCAATGTAAATTGTGAAGGATACACATATTTCTTTTAATAGATAGAATTTGTATACACACACACACACACATCACACAAACATTAAATAAACAATTTATATATATAACACACATAAAAATTGAAGGGTGTATAATTCGAATATTAAGTATACTTAAAAAAAATATTTAGGGATACGTGCATAAAAATGCACTATATGTGTGATTGTGTGTATATAATTTCATTAAAATCTTATAATTAATATTCCAAGTTTATTTGAACACAAAATTGAGTATCTTATAGTTATATAGGATCATCCAAATGTGACGCCTAAATTTGTGTTTTATTAAAAAGAAACAAAAGACACTTTACGCATACTTCCCTATACACCACCATATACACACGTTTCTTTTTAATAAAAACACAAATCTAGGCGTCACATTTGGATAATTTATAAATAATTTATGACATTAATCATTATACATTACGACTATACATTTATTTTTGTACTTGTATTGCTGTAAATTTTTATTGCCATATAAATAAAGTACCTCAAATATACGGAACCGACATATTTTTATAAACATTAAATAAGTTTGTATTACTTAATATTTTACCTTTACATCCAGACACATACAATGTATAATTTAAATATCTACTTGAGTAATCACTGATTTGCATCGCCTTAAAAATTAAAATTAAATACAACTGAATTTTCAAATATATCTTTTAGACTATAACTCAATTACCAAAAATAAAAACAGTGATCTATTACTTAAATACTTTTTGAAAAATTAATATAAAAATCACATTTAAAATAAAGTAAATGTGACTAATATTTTTATGCGTGTATTTAAATCTTATAAAAATATATAAAACATTACACAATACTGACAATTTTAAAACAATAATTAGCAATATATCAACGAAAAAATTATTTGTAATAATTTTCGTACTAATTCAATCTAGACTTAATAATTTACTAATATATTTTTATATACATCATTAATGTATTAAAATATCTTTTGACGAAAATTTAATTATGAAAAAAACAAGAATTACATACATTTAGACTTGATCATTTATACATTTCACGAAAAACAGTCTAATATGAAAAATAAATTATCTTCAATTTTTATACAAAATAAACAAAACACTGAATTTGTTGTTGGTATGTTGTGTGTGTGTGTATATATTGGTCAGTCGATCTTAATCCCTACGTCGATGTCGATACGGTGTTTCAAATAAAACAAATTATTATTTCAATATATGTATATACATTTGTCTTTTCTGTAATTTAATATACACACATTTAAATTTGACCAAAGTTTAAATATTTTTATTCGTTTAATATATGTAAAAAAAACTAGATTGTGTAAAGTTATTTTATCTAAGGGGCGTTAACAACATTTTTTAATCATCTTTATGGGCAGAAAATAAGATAACATAATACCTAATATAGGTTTATTTATAAAACTTTGGAGTGTAGTGAAATATCATGAAAATCATTATTTTTCTGAAATATGTATATACATATATATATATATATATATACATATACATATACACATATATATATATATATATATATATATATATATACAGACATACATACATACATACATATACAAATTTAATATTCTTACTCATTTCTTAATAAACTGAAACACTACCGAAAAATTCCTATCTACATTTTCCTATCTACTCTTTTTTGATACTTATTATAAATAATTGAATTATATTCTTTTGTGCATAAACACCTTCATCCAAACATTCAACGCCGATAAAAGTGAATAATTATAAAATACAATTCGAAATATTTTTAGGCATTAAATAAGAAAAATGAATTAAATTATTCTTGTGGAGAAATAGCACGAACAATATTTCTGATTTTTTTTATTAATATTTTATATTGTTAAATTTATTATGCTATTTATCAATGCACCATTTTTTAAAAAATGCTGCTTTTCAATATATTTATTAAGTGTTCATATTTACATAAATATTTATTAAATCTTTAAAAATGAACAATATTATGTTCTAAAATAATTAAGTAAAATATTTCTAAAAACTAACACAAACACAAGCTACAAGAACTAAAATTTGGCCAGTATTTGTTTTGGTATTGTAATAAATTTATTTCAAAACAAAAAAGAATGACTCCCTCCCTCTAACACCATAACAAGATTTGATAAAAATGTTCAATAATCACTTGTACGTTATTGTGTACCGTTAGAGTACTGCATTATAAAATCTAGACTTTAATAATGCAGCACTTCGACGTTAGCAACATGGCCACTGATATGCGCATCAGTGAATAAAATAAATAATAAGTGATTACTGAATACACAATCTTGTAGTATTGGGCATGAGTGATTCGTTGTTATTAAAACAAAATTTGACGTACAATTTCATTTGGTGTATGCATGTATGTGTTGTGTGTGTGCATATATATATATATATATATATATATATATATATATATATATATATATATATATAGAGATAAAAAATGATACAATTGAAATGTTACATGGAAAGGTTATTGCACTATATTTCTTTAAAAGATTTTTATGAAATTATATTAACATTCTTTAAATCAAGTTTATATTTTAAAATTAGAACTAATATAATACGCCAAACATATATTTATTGATGAATAAATTAACAATTCATATATACTTTACTAGATTATTATTTCTTTAAATAACTTTATAATATTAAAATTTTTGGCGTGTGTGTGTGTATACAAACATATATATATATATATATATATATATATATATATATATATATATATATATATATATATATATATATATATATATATATATATATATATATATATATATTTACGAGGTCGTTTGTTAAGTATGGTAAATTTATTTATTGTTTAATTTGATTAAATTTTTCAATTTGTTTTTCTTATTTTTTTATCATATTTATCAAACGACCCTCGTATGTATGTATAATATGTATATGTATATGTATATATATATATATATATATATATATATATATATATATATATAAAAGTAAAATAATGATAATAAATTTATTATTTATTAAATACTTAAACAATAAATTATTATTAGAATAAAAATATACTAAACTTCTAGTTAAAAAACAATACTTTTAGAATGGTCCATTAGCATATTAAACGTTAAGTACCGTTTTTAATAACATTATGTTTTACTAATATTCTGTAACGTTATTTTCGATTAAAAAATACTAAACTTAAAAATTAAACTTTAAATTTAAGCTGATTGTTTATAATTCAATAAAAAAATCAAATAAGAGAAAATAAACCACAATAATCACCGTGAATAGATGTAAAAAAGTTCATTTTATTATAAGGAATAGGGAATAAGAGAATTAAACTAATTTAAATATTTAATAAAAACTAAAGTATCAAACTGTTAGAAAAATATTTAACTGTTAAAATACAAATATTTGTTTCTTGTTTATTTTGTTTGCCGTTTATTATATATATATATATACACACACACACACACACACACACACACACACACACACACACACAAACATACACACACACACACACATCTGGCAACAATATGGATCATTTCTATTGCCCACAATTGCAAAAATAATGAAGTAAAATAAAAAAGTAATGCTTAAATAGAGTGATAGTACAAAAAATAAGTGTTTATTTTTTTTATTAAATCATGGATAAACGTCACCAATAGAGTTAGTTTAAAAATTGTGAAAAGATGATTTAATATGTCATGCTCAAATATGTTACTGTATGTATGTGTACATACATACATACATACATACATACATACATACATACATACATACATACATACATTCATACACACACACACACATACATACATACACACACACATACATACATACACACACACATACATACACACATACATACATACATACATTCACACATACATACACACACACATACATACATACACACACATGCATACACACATACATACATTCACACATACATACATACACACACATGCATACATACATACATACATATATGCGTGTGTGTGAATGTAATTAAACGATAGAAATAATTATGCAAGATAATTTTAATAAAAGATAAATCTTTTTTTTAAATAAAATTAATCATTTAACATTAACAAAATGAAGTAATTCATTAATTTAATTATCAATTTTTAATCTATTTATTGCTAATAAAAGATTCTCGTTTCTACTTATTATGTAGAGTAGAAACTATTGGCGGATGATTTATTTAAATTTGCAACTATGATTGTAGTTCGTTTTACGGTATCTTGAAATAAATGGTAAGTATGTGTGAATTCATTACACTTTTTTAATAAATCGTTTCAAGTAATAAAATCAAAATATATATTCACACTTGTACGAGTGTCGTTTGATAAATATGGTAAATTTATTTATAGTTTAATTGAATTAATTAATATAATTACATTTTTCAATTTAGTTTCTCGTACTTTTTTACCATACTTATCAAACGACCTTCGTATATATTCATATAATGTATAATGAAGTAAATGTATATTTTTCAGACAAAAAAAAATATTAGAAGTTATGAATTGTTAAATTGGTGCCGTAATCAATCTTACAATTTAAAATAATGATCAAAAGTTGGATGGATTACTCACAACAACTGGAATTAATGGTATAAATAAGTAAAGAAATTTCGTCTTGGGCTGGATTGTATGTATTAAAAGTATTTATAACCAATATTTTTTTTACATTTATTTGATTATTTTGATATTCATAAATAATACGTCCATTGAAAATAAATCAATAATTAAACTTTATATTATTTCTTGTCATCTCATTGATTGTATAAATAGATTTACATAAAATTATAATTATATCAGGACTACCAAGAGTTTATATTGTATTTATTGCTTTTGCAATAACTCCATTAAATCTCATTAACCCGTTGGCAAAAATTTATGGAAAATTTTAATGTATTTAAAATTATTTTAATTAGATGCAATAAAACGCAACATTTTTTTGTAACTTGGAATATTTCATAGAAAGTCTTAGTGTCATTTTTTGCTTATTGTCTTGTCTTGAATTTGTTTTATTTTTGCACTATGACATGTATTCTTAAATATCACCAATCATAATTTGAAGTACACTAATATGATGAAAAATCTATTTAATTATAATTATATTATCTTTGTTCTCATGAAAAGGATAAAAAAAACAATGAATATTTTAGTAGCCTATTCATTTTTTTTTTGAAAAAATTATTTTACAATTTAGAAAGTTTATTTAAAAACAAATAATTCTTCAGTTTTATTAGAAATACTTCTTAACACAAGTATTTTTTTTTAATTTTTACTATCGATATTTTCGGTCATTAATTTTAAGATAATAATGAACTAAACAATGACTAATTTTCCACTTTGCCATTAAAATAAAAATACGTACTTAACAATGAATATAAATAATAGGCTGATTAATTTATATATTACAGACATATGTAATATGTACGTCACATACACAAATAAAAGACCTTCATAAATAATAAATAATACTTTTTTTCTATTACGGATATTTTTTGTAAAATTTGATTTCATAATTACATTACTTATTAATGGGGGATTGTTTTAATAGATTTACTAATATTTTGCATAAAGATATCAATTTATGAATATAATAGTAAACCTATATTAAATCTGTTATTTTATTATATAACGATATTGTATACTTCTTTTTCATATACATAAATAGCTCACGGAGTTTACAAAAAAGTTTGAAATATTCGCAAAGATTTAAAGGTTTGAATCATATTAAAAACAAGTTTTGCAAAATACTGGTAAATTCGATAATTAAATTAAAAATGTTATTGTAAGTTCAAAGATTAGCCGTTCTGACATAATTATGCAAAGCTTTTGTGCCTAATTAGAAAATAAATATTTGAAGAAAAGCTGATTGGCTCAAAAAGATTTTTTCTCTTTATATAAGAATTTGTATAAGAAAAATCGTTATTAAAATGATGTAATATCTTTTAATGAGTAATATTAAAAGATATTACAGTAAAAGCAACCCCCGCACAATACGGTAATTAGGTTCCTAAAAAATATCACGTTATACGGGATTAAGAACCAGTGAAAAAAAACAGGGTTTGGTTCCAGTAAGTAACAAAAATACACTATTTTGCTTACATCTTTATCAAAAATATGTTTATTAAAGAAACAAACGAAATTAAATACTTATTTTGAAACTGAGGCAAACTCAACTTTGCACAAATAAATTATCACCCCCCCCCCAATTAGCACAAGATATTATAATGTGTTCATTAATTACTAATTCACTTTGTTGCTTATAATAATAATAGGCTAATGCGCATTTCAACGATGCCGTAATTGTCAGAGCATTTTGTATTACAAAACATCATAACACAATGCTTTTACGATTACACATCGCCATCGAAATGCGCATTAGCCTACTGTTATTATAATCAACAAAATAAATAAGTGATTATTAAACAATCCATAATATCTTGTGGTGTTGGGGGGGGGGGTCCATAATTCCTTTGTGCGAAAGAGATCAAATATATTTTACATTAAAATGTATAATGTTGAATGTATAACTATTTTTTCGTCATTGCTGCTAAAAGTAATTAAACGAGAAGTTTCTTTGTTGAAAATAATTTTCATTTTCTGAATCGTCTTCTATAGCATTTAGATTTTTTGTTTTTCTTTTGTCAAAAAATCAGTTTTATTTGACCTGCCTGTTTTTGACAGATCTTTATAATTTTCGTAGCATACGAGTTAAAAATACGCATACTTCTCTTTTGAATTTTGCGCTTCTTTCAGTGAAAAGATCTACATAAAAAAAAAATAAAATTCCAATTGCTTGGCTAAATTTATGCCTTTTTATATGATTTTTTGCATAACATTTTTGAGTTCAAAATTTTCATGTTATCATTCTTTGAAATTATTTGGTATAAATTCATTGCCATTTTAACCAAATCTGACTCTTCAGTCTCTTTTTCGACTAGTAATTCTTGAAAATCTTTAGAAAAATACCTAGAGTTTTAATAGATGCTTAAATGTTTCATTTAATATTCACCCATGTCCCACATATAATAGATCAAATGAACATATAACAGATCAAATGAAAACCAATGATAGTAAAGCCACGAACAATTTTGTAAAGATTTTAAGAGGCACGAATACTTTCCTGTAGCCTGCAGTGAAAATTTCCCTGATATCATTCGGCTAGATTTATCAAATCCGCTTACTTGTATGAAATGTATTGATTTTTCAATGATCGCGATTATATTTGAAAAATCTGTCATTTTCCATGTAGTAATACGGAAGTTTCCTCAGTTCTCTAGTTATATAAGAGCGAAATCATATTGCAAAAATACCGTGTTATAAGGGGGTTGCCTTTATTTAAAAAGTATTTTCCCATGATATGCGAAGAAAAAATTCAAAAAGAAATTTTCGAAACTCGAAATTTTCGAATCAAAGAGATGATGTAAATATTAATTTTGATCAGATTTTATAAAACAAGATTACCTGGAAAACACTCAGGAAGATCATTTTAATATATATATATATATATATATATATATGTATATATATATTAGTAAATCATCTAATGCACAGACATTATATAATTGCCTAAATCATATGAAGATACTGTTTGAAAAATGTGTCTAAAGATTCTTTTTTGTATTTATACTGACTCTTCTGAAAATTCTAGACAATATATGAGAAGTTTCATTGGAATATGGACCCTACAGAAAAGATGTATCAAGACAAATGAATTCATCAAATGTAGTTTGCTGATCAATATTAGATCTACATTAGAAATCCACTAACATCTTCATATATGTACATGAAAATGCACCTTCAAATGAATTTAAATACAATTATTATTGTTTCATATTAAATATTTTTAATTATATAAGAGATTTTTTAAGAACTCCCCTTCTTTTTTTAAAAAATAAACAATATTTGTTACAAGAGTTTATTAGAAGATAAAAGTCAGAATAATAAAATATGTTTGTGATAACCTTTAGGTCATACAGAAACTTGAAATGTTCAATTTTTTTAAAGTGAACCGCCTAAATCTTCAAACTTTTTGGCAAGTCACAGTTTACATTGCTCCATGTTTTAAAATAATTATATTTCTCTATAAAGTTTACATTCAATAAAGACATATCTAAAATGTTACTGCAAAAATGTAAATGATATTACTATATTTATATTTAAATTCAATATGATCAGTTAGAATGCAAACTTTATTTTTTAAAAAGTCAATTAGTAGTTCAAACATTTATATTAGCAAAACACTGACGCAAAAATGTCACGTGAAGTAAATGTATATTTTATAATTTGGTTTCTACTTTAAATTCTGCTACATTTTTATCGTGCACAAAAATTAAAAAAAAATCAAACATTTATGTAACTTAGTATATATTATTTTAAAGTATACACAAAAATGTTCTAATATGTATATGATAAAATATATACGTTTGCTGAGTAAAACACATTTAAAATAATATAATACAACCACATATTATTTCATCTACAAGTATAATACAGACATGTAGATAATATAAACAAGGTGGTACTATGACTTTTCTTTTTGTCTACAACAAAAAGTATTATATGGAAAATAAAGCTATATTATTTGATTAAAAATATTGTCATTAAAAAATATCACTTCACTCAAATTGATTGTTATTAAGCATAAAAACATCCCTTGTTTAAAAGAATAAATTATACATATAAAATTACATCATTTTTGCAACACAATAATAATAATAAACAATCAAAATAAAAAAGTGTAAAATATTGTTTTTTTTTAAAACAATTAACTGCAATATGTTTACACAACTTAAAAATAAATACTTAGTATATTCCACAATTTAGGAAGATTGTTTGCAATTGCATTTATATTATTTTAAATTTAAAAATATTTATTATAACAATAAAAAAGATGCACTCGTAAGCTCATTCTACGTAAACTTATACTTTTTACCCATTATGTTTTACTAATTTTATTTGAAATTTAACATATATGTGAATATATGTACATAAACACACATATAATGTGTGTGTGTATATATACATACATACACATAAACTGAAGGCAACACCAATAGAAAGGTGATAAATACTTCAATAATACATGATGTTTTAATGAATATAATAAGTATAGTAAGTACTAAATTAAGTATTTAGGTATGTAATTATTTTTTCAATGATAAAAATGCATTAAAATATTTTGAAGTACATATATATTTACCTAGTGGTGAGAGTTTAAAATTAAATGTTATTACATCTTTTTTTATATCTACAATTTCCTAATGTTACATTTAAAATAATTCGTAAAATATCTACATAAAATATTGTAATTTAAAAACAAATTTTCATCTACGTATAAAATAATTATGTATGTATGTATGTGTGTGTGTGTGTGTGTGTGTGTGTGTGTGTGTGTGTGTGTGTGTGTGTGTGTGTGTGTGTATATATATATATATATATATATATATATATATATATATATATATATATATATATATATATATACACATATTATACACACACATATATGAAATTTAGTCTATATGACTAATAATTTTAAAACTTAACCTCTACTAATTAAAAAAAAATTAGTCTAAACTAGATAAACGTTTTGGCAATGTAAAAAATAAATTAATTATTTTATTTTGCTTTTAAATAGCATTCAATAAAATAGAAGTATTAACGCATATACTAGTGTTACATTTTATAGAACTAAAATTTTATTGCAATTAATTTCTTTATTTAACCAAATGTAGATATTTTCTCAAGATGCTTGAAAAATTCATTTCATACACAGTTCTAATTAAAAATCATTTTTCTCAGGGGAAAATATACAATTAAGAATGATTATCTTACCTTATTTGGACTTCTGTTCCACACAACTACTTTGTGACCAGCTTGGGCAAAATTCTTTACGAGTAAAGAACCCATGATGCCGAGACCAAGAAAACCAAACGTCAATGTTGATGGAACCACTTGCTTGTCTCGAATCGACTCCGAAAATGATGCAATATCAATTTGTGGCGTAGGCTGTAATCAAAAGTTTGCAACAATATAATTAAAAAAATTAGTTATTGTTAACAATACTATAATACTAATGGTAATAATACAGAAATGTATACATATTTATATATCAATAAAATGTCATCAATTTATTAAATTTTTATATTTAATTAATAAAATGATAATGAAATTTTGTACAGTTTACAATTAAATATTTATTAACTGATTCTAATTATATATACTTAATTACACTGACATTTAAATACATTGAATAAAACAAAATAACACTAATAATAGAAAATTGCAAAAGCTTTCAATATAAGTTGAAATTACACTAATGGCCAGAAATTGTCTATTGTCATGGAAAAATGCACATAATGAATCACATTTTAATATTTTACTTTATATATATATAAATAAATAAAAATTAGTATTTAAGACCAAATTAATTTTTCCATTATTTATAAATAAAAAAAAGCAATCAGTTACTTTTTACCAATTTGGTTGATTTAAATGTAATTTATATTCCTTTCAAAACCAGCAAACAAATAACTTTTTTGCAATGAAAATAAATTAATTGATATTAATTTATAATTACTATTTTCTTAATAAATTTATTCACATTTTACCCACAATCGAATTGATACCTCCATACATCTTTAGTGCATATCTGTGTACTCTTTGAAATTGGTATGAAAACATAAGAAAAATGATTATAAGTTTATATAGGATGACCCAAATGACATTGAAAGGTTTAGACACAATTTATTACCTTACTATCCTTTACTATCATATTTGGGCCACACACACACACACATATATATATACATACACATACATACACACACACACATTTATACACATACACACGCATACACATACACACACACTGAAACCAAATCATAAAAAAATATATTTTATAAATAATACAGGGCTGGTAAAATGACAGATTGATAAATGACAATAACCACTTATATAATCATATGAAAACAGGGTCAAAAAATAGACTAAAATTATAATCATGAAAACAATACAAAATAATCATAAATAAAATCAAAATAGAAAAATTGAGAACCCTCTTTAATACTAAATTAATATTCCATAAGTACTTTGGTATAAAAAATAACTTTAGTCAATAAAAGCTACTTTGAAAGAAAGTAACAAAACAAAAATGACAAAAAGTGAAATTTAAAAATTAGAAAAGTTTGATGTTGTACCTCTATTGGTATAATAATGTTAACAAATTTCAGATTATTATAAAAAAATAATAAAAAGTACAGTATGTATTTCAACGTAAAATAAAATATTTTTTTCATTTTTTATTAAAACAAATAAAATTTGAATGTAAATTGTAAAGATGTAAAAATGAGGTGAGAAATCATATAAATTTATTAAGCAAAACTATAAGAAAGAGTTGAAAATTTCATTGAAAAAGAAAAATAACGAATAATAATAAAACAAACTATTGCAATTAAAAAAAAATAATAATTTTGGTTCTTTTTTAAAAAAGCAATAGTTATTCAAGACGAGTGTTAAAGAAAATAAAATTAATAACGAAATTTAAAAATAAAGGAAATTTTGATCATGAATATTAATTTTATAAGAAAATTATTAATTTATTATAATTTGAAATCAATAATTAATACACAACCAATAGTTTAAGATTATTATAAAAAAAAATTTCTGATAGCATTTAGTAAGAATTTAAAATTATTGTTCACAAAAATATTTCTCTTATGAATACATTTTTCATGATTAATCTTGCTCACAAAAAAAATCCACGAATATTACATAATATCCTATTTTATAGATTTATTCAAAATTAAAAGTAATATATTTTTAAAACAAGTAAGATTTAACAACTATTTAAAAAATTAAATTCATATTTTTTAAAATAAGTTGTTAAATTACAACAATGAAAATTATTAAACAATTAATATAATTACCACTTAAAAGAAATACAGTTACATAAAAATATATAGGCACTGTGTGACTAATTGTATGAATGTGTGTGTGTGTATGTATATTTTATATATATATATATATATATATATATATATATATATATATATATATATATATATATATATATTTAAAGAGTGAACAATTTTATGTTTGGCCACCAAAAAATATTTAAAATATTACCATTATTACTTAATAAAAATATTAATTCACTAATAAATACATTGGTTATTCACGTACGCACAGTAAAACTGATTTTTACATCACAATAATTAAGTTGTATAATATTTAATAATGAATATCTTGACAAATTATTAGCAAACAAAATAAACATACGTATGTGTATATACATGCATCTGTGAATGTACGTGTATATGTATGTATGTATTTACGTGTGTGTGTATGTATGCATATATATATATATATATATATATATATATATATATATATATATATATATATATATATATATACATACATACATCATACATACGAGGGTCGTTTGATAAGTATGGTAAAAAAGTAAGAAAAACTAAATTGAAAAATTTAATTAAATTAAATTAAACAATAAATAAATTTACCATACTTATCAAATGACCCTCGTATATATATGTGTGTATATATATATATCTCCCATTTTTTTTTAAAAAAAAAAATTGATGCACAATACTTACAGGACGTTCAATAATAGATGGACGATCCAAAATGCTGCTGATACCTCTTCGTGATATATTATTTGACAAAGATGGTTCATCATCTGTCATGGATCTTGATTTCTTTGGTCTATCCAGCATTGGAGTATCTGTAGAAGATCTCTTTGTACGTTTCATAGATTCCTATAGGACAAATAATCTTTTAAATCTTCAAAATACTACAAAAATATTCTCACTATAATTTATTATATTTGTTAAATATTAAAATTAATACATGCTGCACATAAACATTAGTATCAATAAATTACTAACAAAAAAATAAATTTAAAAAATGTCTATATATTATTAAATAAGTTTATAGTATGTAAATTGGCATTATAAACCTCAATATAAAAGAATGCCATAGTTAAATTTATTTCAACTGAGATTTCCAATGAACATCCATAATTAAAATATATACTTGTATGACATTCAAAATAAGTTCATATAAATAATTTGTAACGTTGAACTTTTTCTAATTTAAATCATTTTGTAATAAAATTCAACGATATTTATATTTCCGGGTTTTTAACGTATATACACGCACACATACACACATGAAAACAGAATTTCTATATCGCACGTTTTATTAGAAAATGCGTTTAACCACTTGATATTTTTTATTTAATATACAATATAGTAACTATAAATGAAAGATTTTGGCAATTAAAAAAAAATGATATAAGTATAAAAAACTCTATTGAAATCATTATTACTCTTATATAATCTTACATTGATGAAAATTAGATAATATATTACAAAAGTAATAGAATACAGAGTATACCATTTCAAAAGTCCAAAAGAAAAAAAATTTTTTTTTCGTTCTTTATATATATATATATATATATATATATATATATATATATATATATATATATATATATATATAAAGATGACGAAAATATATAATAACTTACTTTTTACCAAACAAATATTTTATAAATAGGTTAATAACCATTACCTTTACTTCAAAAATAATTCCAAGGAAAATAACGTTGGGGTTACTATTTTACTATTAATTTCGTTGCTTATCAGTTTATAAATTGACAATTTAAATTAACCATGAAAATGCTAATAATTTTTGTAATCTAAATTGGAGCATTGTTTTAGTTATGAAAAATTACAATAAAACACTGATGACCATCTTACTGAATATCTGATCAATCTCATTCTTATGAATAAATAACCAATGACCTACTAACATTAACAAAAAAATATTTACGACTTTTTGGGCGTTTTTGATATATCTTTTCATAAAATTAGTTTAAAAGGCCTTAATCATATACCTACTAGCAAAAAAATGATCATGATTTTTAAAACAATGAACAAATTAAAAATCATATTGAATAGGTTAATGAACTTGTTTTACAGTTCCTATAGAAAGTGCTGTCTACTCTAAATATTATTATTTCGATTATATGAAAATATAAAGGAATAATATATGATTTTCGTAATAAAATAAGTGAATTTCATTAAAATTAAATATTTTATTCATTTTCTTAAATATTATTACAAGGTTTTAGATATTATTTTTTTTACTAATCTTGACAAAATAATTTAATAGCGAAATTAAATGCTTCTTAAACATTAACCCCTTTTGAAATTAAGTAATGATGTTTCAAGTGAATATGTATGTATGTATTGGGTTGAGTCATAAATAATTTCCGTTATTGGGAGCAAGTTTTTGCTTGTTTGAATTCAGTGTTGTTACAACAGTGGTAGTTCATATATCGTATTCAAATAATAAATTATTGGCTATAAAATGGAAGGATCGAAAGTGAAACTTTAAACAGAGGAAAAATACTACGGAGACGAGTGAAAAAATATGTAGTGTATGATGAAAGAATCATAACTGACCGGAAAGTACAGAAAACTGATTTGCAAAATTTCGTTCAGGAGATACGTCATTGAAAGATGAACCTAGACCAAGGTACTTTTCGGACTTTAATAAAGAAGCTCTAAAATCATTGGTGGAATATAATTCATGTCAAAGCACTCGAGAATTAGCAGACAAATTAAACACATCACAGATCTCATCCCACCACATATCACCATTTGGAAAAGATAGGTAAAGTCAACAAGTAGAGTGTTTGGGTTCCACACGATCTGAGTGAAAGAAACAAAGCAGATCGTTTATCGATAGCGACAAGTTTTTTTTTCAAGGCAAAGGAACGACCCATTTCTAGATAAAATCATTATTGGTGATAAAAGAAGAATTACATACGACAACGTTCTATTTAAAAGGCAGCGGGTCGATAAGGATAACCTTCAGAAGCGGACCCAAAAGTTAAGTTGCATGGAAGAAAAATAATATTGTGTGTGTGGTGGGATCGTTGTGAAATTATTCATTTTGAGCTTTTAAACCGGAATGAAACAATAAATGCAGAACTATATTTCCAACATCTGCAATATGTTCACCAAAGTTTGACCGAAAAATGCATTGCGCTCGTTAATAAGAAAAACGTTGTTCTCTTCCACAGCAACACAAAACCTCATACAGGAAGGCAACGGAGAAAAAAATTTTGGAGCTTGGGTGATCAGTTCTCTCCCATCCGCCATAATTAACAGATTTGGCACCATCCGATTATCAACTTTTTCGATCGCTGCAGAACGCTTTGATGGGGCACAAATTTCTCGAATGAGAATCAAATTCGAAAGTTCATTGAGAACTTTTTCAAGACAAAACCATTAGAATCCTATTCAAAAGGCAAAGAAGAGCTGCGTAGAAAATGGTAACAAGTCATTGCAAACAATGGCGAATATATAATTGATTAAGGTACAATTGTTGTTTTTTTTTTTTATTAAAAATTAAAGTTGACAAGCAAAAACCGGAAATTATTTATGACTCAACCCAATATATATCACAATTTTGAATATACAGTACATATAGAATTTTTTCATAAGACTTATAAGAACCATTAATATCTTTAATTATTTATTAAATTCACCCACGGTAATCTTAAGGATAATTTGAATTTGTAATTTTAAAATTCTCGTAATACTACTGTTAATTTATATATATATATATATATATATATATATATATATATATATATATATATATATAAAATTATACTTTATAATTAATAAAGTTTGTTCTTATGTACTAAACAAATATAAAAATTCATAAATAAAAGTAACATTTAAAGAAAAATGTAGAATTAATAAAAAAAATAGGGATGTAAATATAAATACATTTTCATAGAACTACTCAACGAGATTTAATTTAAAGAGAATATACAAATGAATTTGAAAGAAAATTACTATTACAGATGTGAGTTGCTTCCACTACGCATAGTGTAAAGCATACCTAATTTTTTATATAAATTACTCTATGCTTCAATGCATATTCTACTTGGCGAAAACAACGAATTTTATATTAAATATATATTAACAAGTATACAAAAATTAAAAATAATCATTAAAATTGAAATTTGGTAGCGGTTTTATTTAAACGAATATTATGAAGTTTATTTTTTCAAAATAAATAAATATAACAGATAAATAAGACAATATGGAATGATTTTAGATCTATAAATAATAAATACTACATTTTTGCAACTATTGTTAAGAAAATACTAGTAAATTATTATTTAGAAAATATCAGTGAAATACATTTAAAAAAAATCTATAATTTTATAGCTAATGATTATTTCTGATCTTTGTATTTGGTATTATTTTACATTCATTTACATAATCATAAAAAATGATATTGTAATCAACAGGTGTTTTTGGTGTATTTCTAAAATTTTAAAACTAGAGAATCAATGTAATTTTAACTAAACAATATATGTATATGAAGATATTATAAAAATAAATTACATTAACTATTTTCTAAAAGAAAACTTATTAGGTGATTTCATTTGATTATTTGTGCTTTTCAACAATCAATAAAATGTTTTAAAAACAATTTTATTTACAAAATATAATTAGGGCACTTCTGAAGATAATGGGCGTGACTGTGACCGATTCATCGGGGTAAATTTAGCTGTTAAATGATTAATAAAATATAAACATACAAAAAATAATTACAATTAAGGGCGAAATTGTTAGAAAAATATTTTAACTACATTTATAAGACTTTTTTTACAGTTGACTATAATCAATCCGGTCACCGGTAACCTAGTTCCATCGCTAATTGGAACATAATTTCCACGAGTGTAATTTCTTGTGTATTTTCTTATCTTTATTCAATTCATTTTCAATTTCGACTATCTTTTTTCTTATTATAAATATACAATGCATATCTACATGTATTTATTTGTTTGTATTTAATTGTCACTTTTAAGTGAATATATGTTATTTATTGTTTTTTAAAACATAGGTCGGGTATTGGATTCGCATTCCTTTTTTCAAAAAACTCAATTGAAAATATATTACCATTGCATATTTTTTGGGATCGAAAGTATTTGGAATTTTAATAGTTTGCGAGATCTGTTTGAAATGGATTGAATATTGAGTTAATTTTTTTTATGTTCTTATTTCTATATTAGTGTGTTTTGATTTCATAAGTCTTTCCTATATGCTCTTGTCATGGACATGTTTTATAATTGCATTTTTTTAAATATTATTTTTGACATTGCAAAAGATTGAACAAACTCGAGGTCATTGGGCCATTGCCTGAGTTTATAATTCGCAATTTATTTTTGAAAACTTTTAATTAACTGTTAAGTAATCCGAATGTGCTAAATTAACCACCAATGATTTAAAAAAATTCACTAATCTGATATCCCACAGGTTATAACGATCCCGGATATAGAAACTTGTTAATGTATTACATTCACGTGGACGAGGTGTAATGGCAAAATAAAATAAATTTCAGTCATGATTATCTATAATAATCAGTATTAATACATTACAATGGCTAAATTAATTTAAATTCAATAATAATTGTTTGCAAATAAAATTATTTAATAATAAAATCGACTTAAGATGTACTACAGTAAAATATTAAAAATCGTAAATATTTGCGTAACATCTACAATTACTTTTGATGCATAATAAACAAAATACGATATAAGGTATAGAATAATAATTAAACGTCCTTAGTTTTATTACAACAATTATTTTCTTATTGTAACTGACTTTTTATAACTGGACATTCTGACCATGAGAAATTAAATTGAAAATATGAACGACAATTTTTTAAAAATATATAAATACCCTCTTTTATAAAAGTTATATTTATTAACAATAATAGTTATTAAACATGGAAATGTATATACTAAAATTAATAAAATAAAGACATCATGTTAGAATATAAAATTATTTTTTTTCTTTATATGATTCATAAAATAGAAGATCTAAATATTTAAACAAGTATGTGTAGTTTAAAATATGTATTATACAAATATCACATTTATGCATTTTTATTGTCTCTGAAAATTAAACAAATTAAGACATTTTTTTAAAAAAATGTCATCTTCAACTTGTAATTAAAAATTTTTCGTTATTAATTAACAACTTACTAATATATTTCAGAGACCCTCTTAATTGATTCAAAAATAAATTATTAAACAAGTAGAGAGGAGAAATAACAGATTTTATAAAAGATAAATAAAATGAATATTAAACATTAGATAATTTTAAATTTTAGTTTTATTTTATATTTTGTGCAAATTTAATATATCATATTACACAAGTTTTTTCTTAAAAAATACACATTACTAGAAATTTATTTCACTGACAACTATTAATACAACTCCATATAATGAGTTATTTTTTTTATCAAAAGTTCAATCAAGATTAATTGTTTATTAATATTGAAAATATAACAAATTGAATGCTAGGCTAATTATTTAATTAAATAGGATCTATGGTGTTAGAAACTAATAATATGATAGAGAAATATGCATTTCTGTTTAACAATTATATATATATATATATATATATATATATATATGAGAATAGACAAGGGTAACTGATATAACAGAACAAATAAAATTGATAAAATGAGAATGAGCTGGATATATAACAAGAATAGAAGATAACAGATGGACAAAAATCATTATGGAGTAGTGCTCAAATGATAAAAAGATATCTAGGAAGAGACCCTATCAAAAGTAGAGAGATGATATTGTAAAATATTGTTGAGATGAGTAGTGAATAGATTAGCTGCAGACAGATAATAATAAAAGAATCCTGGGAAAACATTTAAGAGGACTTAATGACATTTGATGAGGCTTTCTTTCAGCAATAGGCTGAAAAAGGCTTTTATTATGTCAATGATGATAATAAATGTATATATGTATATGTGTGTGAGTATCACACACACACACTTTTTTAGTATTACTTTTTAAGTAATACACATTTAAATAAAATTTAAATTGTAAACATTAATTTTTAAATGTATAAAAATAATGACATTTATTTTTAAAAAAATTCCTTTCGTTTTATTAAATTTAAACATACAAAACTGTATAGAAATATAAATTTCATCCTTTAACAAATAAATAATAAAACTAAAAATGCACAATTACAAATATTTACTTATAATTCAATATTTTTCTATAATTTATAAACTAAAAATTAAAAATGTCTTAATGATAAGAACTTTTTCGGGAATGGATAGTTATGAAAATGAAGTTTCTGAACATATAATACATTTTCATTTGACTAAGAAAACTTTTTAAACACTTTCTAAGTATTTCACAAATATTTTAAAAAAAATGTTTTTATGAAAGTAATTCCTTTTCAAATTATAAGCAACACTTCTTCCTGAAATATTATTTACATATATTTTTATAAGAGAAAGTAATAAATGCAATATAATAGATTTAAAATTATATTATAATAATTTACTGAATCAAAAATAGGTATCATTTAAATATAGTAACAAATTAAAAATAATATAAATTGAAAAAACATTTATATGTAGAATACATACATACACAACACACACACATATATATATATAAATAAACGCACACAAACGTACCAATATTCACACGTATAGTATACGCGAATATTAATTTATAATAAACAATAATTTTAAATTAGTAATTAATAGTAGCATTAAATTTATATATCAATTTATTTTTTTAATACTAATTTATAATAGTGAATTATTATTTTAGTCAAAAATAATTATTTATAATATCTATACATAAACAGTCATCCAAACTATGTAGTGGTATGAATAATAACTAATTCTAAACTATCTTTTATCTGTTATACGAGATTGAATGATCGACAACTTTTAAAAAATATATAATTTAGTAAAACTTAATTTATAACATTAGGAAAATTGTTTTCTTTATGTATTTTTGAATTTTTTGAAATGAAAGTCAATGTGTTGTGTAAACAATTAACACGCGGGCGTGCGCTTGCGCGCGCACACACACACACACATAAGTATATATACATCTACACACACACACACACACACAAGTTGATTAAAGTATATAAATAAATGTGTGCATATTTATCTAATATATAAAATTAATAATAACACTATATTTATCACAGAATTTTGTATTTTAATTTGGTATTTATTAAAAATATACATGTGAATATATAATTATATAAGAATATTATGTTTCAAAGGAAAACAATTTAATAAATAATAGAGAAATATAATATACACCTAAAATAAAAAAAAGAACACTAACCTTTCGTGGTTTCTTCTTTTTTTCCTTTTCTTTTTCTTTTTCATCAGGAGATGTAACAGGACTGGCCTGGCGTAATCGATTGAACTCAGCATCAGGATCATTATCAGCTACTTCTTCACCATATTTCTATTTTTTTAAAAAAGAACAAATAGGAAGTGAGAAAAACTCAACAAAAAAGTTTTATGTATGTGAATTATATATATATATATATATATATATATATATATATATATATATATATATATATATATATATATATGTATATAATAAAATTATACAAAATAAAAGATTATACTAAACTCACCTTAACATCATCAATATATTTTTCAATTTGAGAAACTGCTTCTTTAAAAGATAAAGTTCGATAAGCTTTAATTAACTGTTCCTTGTATTGCAAATATGGTTTTATATTAGAGACTTCAATATATGCACTGGAAAATAATTGAAATAGTTTTCATTCATTAGTATTAAATTTTATGATAAATTAATACTGAATACTTACAAATTACATGTTCCAAAGAAGAACACACATTCACATGGACCTTTCTTTGGTTTTGTTACGAAATCTGGTGCTTTTACAACCTTAAACAATATTAAATACCAAACAATAAATTTAAACTATTAAAAATTTATATTTTTGAAAATTGAGAATAACAATTTTGAGTGACAATTATTATAACATATAAGTGTGTATATATATATAAACAAACTTGTTTGCTTTTTATATTTATTGCTATTATTAACATTTATAATATTTTACAAATGTTCTATAAAATAGTTTTGATATTTTCGAGTCTTATTAATTTAAAATTCCATATACATTGAATTAAACAAGCATTTTAAATGTTTTATATACATTTTTAAATCAAAAGAAATAATTTGTTTTAAATTTAAATTCGATAATTATGAATATGAAACCATAATATCATTTACAAAATTTTACTTTTTTAATACATGTATATATATATATATATATATATAATTATTTATAAATACAAACTAAATAGTTCTTAAGAGTGTTTTCATTATATACTACAAAACAGCCAATAAGTTTATATTGTATTTAAGTTTAAATAAAGTAAAATATAATTGTATATATATATATATATATATATATATATATATATATATATATATATATATACATATATATGCATGGTAATATTTAAACTGTTTTTTTTTTAGAATTTCTATAAAACATTGTATATCGCTTGTCAGACACAATTTCATATTTTCGCGCCACAACATAGCGTATGAAAACCAAGAGCGGGTAAACTGATGCAGTTTACACAAATATATGGCGGTATTGAATACACTTACCTTGCCAGGCCATGGTGAAAATCCTTTCAATTTTGCCCTGAAAAATAAACTTTGTATAAATCGTGTATATAAAAATATAACATTTTTCACATAAAAAATTCTTTAATACACACCACACCAAGTCTCCCACTTTATAAGTATGCTTCGCACTGACACCGTCACTCATCGTAGTTCCACTCAGACTGTTTTAAACATGCTGTATGCATGGTTTACATTTACTCCCCTCTCTCAGTGACTTGCGCAGTATATACATAAATTAAGAACGATTTTATACGAATAGAGCTTATTCTCAGACTACATAACTTTCAAAAATTCATAGAAATATGAAATAGAAATACAGATAATAAATAAATAATTAAAATTGCCTCTTTATTATAAGGATAATATAAATATTTTTTAAAAAAAACAGATAATAGTAATGTAAGATAAATGATAAACAATCAGTCATTAGTAAAAGATATATACATACAAAAAAATTGTATGTCTTTTTAAATAATAAAATGAGCGGGGAATTTTAAAATTTATAGAATTTTCTATATTTTTTATTCAACAATATACGAGAATTGTTTAATAATATGGTAAAAAAGTAAGAAAAACTAAATGGAAAAATTTAATTAAACAATAAATAAATTTACTATACTTATCAAATGACCCTCGTACATTTTGGAGCTGATTTTGTATATTTTAAAATGTAGTTACTACTCGTTTTTAAATTAATAATTTCAGTAATATACTCATGTAACATAATTAAATTATTTTTGCAGTCAATACCATTACAATACCAATTTCATTACAATTGTGGATTCCAAAACAAATTATAAATAAACGTTATTTATTATTTTAATAAATCGGGACCTTAATATACAAATACCAATAGTTACAAAATTTATATTTATTATTAAATTTTATATATTATGAATATAGTAATTTATTAAATATATTGGGAACATTAAAATAAAGAAAAAATATTTTACTGACTTTATTCACATATAATTTGTTACAAGATTTAAGATTTGTTTATGAACCATAGTAATTATATTCTTTTATTGTGAGGCACATTGCTTCAGTCTAATCAGTGAAATAAATGAGTTTGGTATTTATAATGAAACATACACTTAGTTTTGAAATAGTAACCAAATTTTTGTACTTAATATCACGCAATTTTGGTATTTTTACAAATATCTAAATAATAATACTTGTCAATATAGATGACAAAATTACTTAAGCGATAAATATTTTGTAATCATTTACATGTGTATGCTCATTTAAGATGATAAATACTTAAATTTTTGATCTCATTTGAAGCACTGATGCCTTTAATTTATACTATAAATTATCTAATTACATTTACAGACACAAATATTTGATTCAAATACACATTTCTTTAGTTAAATAACATGCAAAATCATTTGATAAAAAATACATTTTATAAGACCATCAATTAAGCTAAAAAATTCTTTTTATTATTTTTACTGCATAATTAATTGTCATAAAAAAAATAATCTGCAGTTACAGTTTAGTTTCAATTTGTGTTAAAATGCAAACAAAACTGATATAGATGTGTCTATATTATAATGACATTATTATTAATTTAAAAAAGATTTCAAAAAATCAACATTATCTTATAAATGTGTATTTAATTAATTGCAAAATTATTTCAATTAGTTGACTAGATTATTGGCAAATTATTAGAAAAAAAATGTTAAAATGAAATTTATGATGCATTTATATTCCACATATTAATGCTCATAATGAATAAGTTAAATTTTGTTTTTTCATATAAACAACGGTGCAAATTGTTGATGTTTGGTTAATTCAAGATACAATATTGTCCGTAATATGATATTTCAAAACTTGTTTTATTATTTGATGTATAATTATAACTTATAAAGTCTCAAATTAATTGGCTTCTTTAACTGTAGAATTGTGAAACAATTTATTAAAATTTTATTTTAATATAAATATATAAATTTTAATAAACTATTTAACAGCAATAAGCACCCTAGTTTACATACACAAACAAATTTATTAGCATAATATAAATTATTGGTTGATGGTCATATGATTAGAATTCAACATTTTTCTGTAATTATTACCATAAATATGAATTGAAAATTATCAAATAACTGCATTATTTTTGCAATAAAATATCGCACAAATAAATAAGAATAATGTATTGATATAATCACAAAAAAATACAAACATTTACTGAACACATTAAAGTAATAAACAGGTGCATTTTCATTACTATTACTATGATAGTTACATTTTAAAAGAGGACTAATACAAAGTTTTAATTGTTAAAACTGAAACATTCCATATATATATTTTTTTTTAATAAAAAAATAATATTTTAATTGATGATTGTGTGATGAACTGAAATCTATTATTTTATTTAATTATTGAAAATTTTATTTCATTCCATTCTAACTGTAACACAATTAATGACCTTTTAATGTATAACATTTAATTTAAAGAAATTAAAAAGAATATCATGTTTTAAAAAACTTGTGAATTTTATAGAACTTTTATACTTAACACACACACACATACACATATATACAAATATATATATATATATAATAATGAAAAACTTTAATCATACCTACTCTCCACAATTGTTATCATTTATGCTTTATTTTCAATTAGAGACGTTATCTTTTTATTAATAGTCGCTTAAATTATAAAACATGCAGTAAAATAAGAAAAATTCCAAATAATATAAAAAATGTATAATGCAATAAATGACATGAAAGTTTCATAGCAATACAATTAATGTGATATATTCACATTGAAAAAATAATTCACACTACTTGGGTATAACTTAAAATATCATTATTTCAGTCCCCTATAAAAAGGTACACATTACTTAGCGTCTTAATAAAATTAAAGAGTATTTCTGTTAAATTTAATTTGGTATAACATTAGTAACATACAAGAAAGCTTCATTAAAATCAGTTAATAAGAAAACCAACTGCATAATTATTCAACATTATGATAAATATAAAATTATTTTGTTTCAATGTTATTAATATATTTATATAATTAATAAATGTTATCAATTATAAAAAATATGAAATATAAATAATATAATTTACACACACACACAAAATCTGCATGTCATTTAAATGAATTTGTTTAAAAAAAATAGTAAACTTAAAGTATATTGTAATTAACTGTAAACAAATATATTTTTATACAAATGTTAACTTTATTTTCTTTATATGCATTTTTGTTATGTGATGTTTAATATTGAAAGCATAAAATTAATTATGCATTAAATTTTATACAAAAAACAAGATTTTTTTATTAAAAATATACATTTTTATTAGAGATAGAATTGTTCATATTAAATAAATAACCCTTTAATGAAATTTACTTGGTTTCCTTTGACTTAATTTAACATTATATATATATATATATATATATATATATATATATATATATATATATATATTTACCAATGATTAAAAAGTATTATTAAAAAAAATATTTAAATAAAATTTGCTACCTAAATATACACTTTTATAAAAAAGTAGGTTTTAAAATCACAGTTGTTTAAAAACATGAAAATATTTGCAAAAATATTTAAAAAATGTACTTAACAATAGTTTCATATAAAATTAATGATTATTATTTCTTATTCTGTGTGAGTTAAAAAATTATAATTAATCATGGCAATTCATAGAACATTAAGTATTTATAATATGTCAATGTGGGTATTTTAATATTGTAACTATATCAAATTTAAAATGTTAAGTACATATTTAATATATCAAGCATTGCTCATATATACATACAATAAATTGATGTCAAGTAAATAATAAAAGTAATAGTTTTATTGAAATATCCTAAGAAACTAAGACTAATTTTTACATATATTGCACACAAATTCTGAATTTCTACTAAATATGACATGGAAAATTAAGAGTATTATAAAAATAAAATGAGAAATGCAAATATATTAGACACATCCTTAACATAAATACAATAAATATATTGTTTAAATTTGAATTAATATTGATATATTATAATTAGAATAAAAATAAACATTACAGCAAATATATTTTTTATAAATTAATAATTATTAAAAAAGATTTATATATATATATATATATATATATATATATATATATATATATATATAAAGTATGTGTTCATGAATTTGGTTAGATAAATCATGTACAAATTTAGATTTTACATAAAATAAAAAAAATCATTTAAAATAAAACTAGATCTAGAAATGAACTGATTAGTAGTTTTAATAGGACCACATATAAAAACTACAAAAAAATTGCAAAAACAAAATAATGAAAATAACAGTAATGAGTTTTATAATTATACAATGATATGTTCAAATTTTTTATAAAACTTTTAAGTACACACATACATTCAAATATTCTCACACTCAACATGGACTTCAAAAATATGAGTGTTTTTAAAAAAGTCTAGTTTTGAATTTGAACACTGGTTTTTGTTAATACAGTAAGTTGATGTTTTTTTTAATAAATTTTAAATTTAAATAATTATACAGATTTTCACTGCTATAAAGAATATTATAATAAAAAAAATACAAATGTTCACTTAGAAATACAAACACCATCACCAACAGTTATAAGATAAATATAAATTTAACTAAGTAGTAATACTTGGCAGTCTCAGATGTTTTAAATATCCAATAAATAAATATTAGTTTAATATTCATGCAATTAAATGTGGTACTAATGAACACAAAAATATATTAAAATTGAGCTAGTATATGGGCGTGTTCACAAAATTAATTAATATTGATGTGATTTAATAAAAATAGATTATAGTATATTTACATTACTTTTAACTATCATCTATTAATTTAATAAAAAAATGATTACACTATTTCAGTTAACTGAAATGGATATTAAAATTTTATATTTACTTACTACAACGGTTCCTATATTAATGATAACTTGTATATAAAAAATATTGGTTATTAAAACAAATTTAAAATAACTTCTAACGGAATTCAATTCATAAAATGTTAATAACAAAATCATACTCTATTATAAAGATTAAATTTCTTTTTAATGGCCATATCAATTGTAAAAATTATTCCTAAATTTGTTATTTACAGTTACTATAACAAACATTTACTCTTATTTTTACAATAAATTATTCTACAAATTTCATTTTAATTTTGATCAAATGCATGTCTCAAACATGCATGTTTGTATATCTCAGAAACTTTCCACAAAACTAGCTGGAAATAAACCAGTTTTACCTGTTCTTTGTTGAGTACCTTTGTACCAACCATCATCTCGCTTTTTATGTACATATATTATATCATTGAGTTTTAATTCAAGTTCATATTCACTGTTTGGTGGATATGGAACAATACAACGAAATCGTTCCCGTACAGATGGCATTGTTTTAATACCTGCATCGAGTGAATTTGATTTTCTATGATGATTTACACTTGGACTAGCATTAGAACTGGACAAACTGCTTTCACCATGCCTGTGAAAATGAAGGCAGTACATTAATATACAAATATACTTTAATTTTTAAATTTGTTCATATAACTGCCATAAAATGTTTATTCCATAAAAATATTTTTAAATAAAATTTAGAGTTAAAATAAATACAATATTTATTGTTGTTTGTACACGATATACACACGTTTATTTCAATTCACATTGCATTTTTAAAGATTTCTTGAATAATACATTTTATATTACTATTTATAAAAACAAAAACATTAAAGCTAAATTCATATTTTAACTTTTTTAAAAAATAACATGCTACTTACCAGCTTTTAATATATAATTTTGAATAGCTGTTCATAATTATGAAAATAAGGAAAAAATTGAACTTAATTTATAAAATTATAAATTTATAAAATAATAACTTAAAAATTAACTTTTCCTTATAAGCATTACCCTATATTTTTCCACATTATGAACATTGAACAATTGTTATTTTTGGTAATTTGTTGCAAAGCTATACGTATAACATAAAATGCAGTTACATTAAGCAGTGACACACCTTGAAGCATGCACATGTGCAATGTTAGCTGGAGAGGTCTGTGTTTGCAAAATGTGCGGTCGTTCTTTGTGCTTCAAACGTTGTGAGCCTGATGTAGTACCAGGCGCAGGTGACAGCAAGCGGTGGTGGGAGTCTGATGAAGAGGGCAATGTCTGTAGCAACTGACTTGGACAAGAGCCAGATCTGTAGTTTGCAGCAAGGGCAGCACCACAAATATACATAATGCAATAAAATACATTACATGTTATTACATACAGAACATAAGTTATTTATAAAATACACCCATAAATGAATTATAAAACAGAGAACATTTCAATTACAAACTTATAGATTCAAAACAAAATCAACAAACTAGTAATTTAAATGTTTGTAATTAAAAGTATAAAATATAAAATACATACATATATACATACTTATACACTCACATATATTTTTACCAAGCATATTTTATTAAATTAAAAAATAAACTTGAATAATATGTTAGTATAATCACTAATCAATTATTATCATTTTAATTAAGACCAATGCTTATTAAAATTTCAAAAATGTTATTTTTATGATAACATCTAAGGCTTATATAAAAAAAAGCAACTAGATTGGCTTCCAATTGATGCTCTTAACTTAAAATTCAAATTTGTTATTGCACAAAATTATTACATTAATTTATTAAACGAGTATTATATTCAACCAACTTCTTTACCTCTTTATAACTTTTTTTAATTTTTTGGTATGAATTGCACATTTTACAATGTTTAAAAATTATATATAGATATAAAGTAATTTTGAAAATAATAGTAATGTTGAATGTATGCACATGTAAAACTTATACACATCTTTGAATAAAATATTAAATATACATTGGAGCATGCAAATATTTTATAAATTAAATAATAGTTAAAAAAAACTTCAAAAAATCTGTAAATATATCTCTATATTTCCTAAATTAAAAACAATTTATTTTGGAAACTAAAAATGATTAAAAATTGTACTTAATAAAAATTAAGATATTTGTGAATAAAAAATTATAACATAACAAATATAACAAATGCATGTTAATTTAAAAGCTTAATCATTAGTAAATTTTATACATAAACATTACCTGACATGTACAGACTGTGATGGTGTTTGTGTTCCTGCTACAGAAACAATAGATGTATTATCTTCAAACACTGGATTATCGATACTATATGAAGTAGCTGGTGGGGATTTTGATCGTTTCATACTAGTAAGACGACGCATTAAACTTACAGTACTTTTTTCTTTACGTTCCTTATTCTATAAAAATTAAAGTTTTGTTATTGAAAATCAAATTTTTGTATATTTAATTTTATTTTGATATAAACTGTGTACTTTTTGATTATGAAACAAAATAATTTTACATATATAAAAGTAATGATTGAAAAGTACATAATACTTATATAAGCAATCTCTCTCATTTTAATAAACTAAGTTTATTATACCTTTTCTGAAGATTTAACAGCATTTGTAGAAGGTCCAATGGTATTATTTGATGTTGCTATAGATGTCATAACTGCACTCTGACTTCTGCCTAAAGGTACTGAAGATGAACTTTCTGGCTGACCATGCCATGAACAAGAAACTGTTGATGTTGGTATAGCAGGACTTATAGACCTGGGAGGTAATTCTGGTGGTTGGCCACTTAATAATATTTGTCTAGGGCATTGTGAAACAGACTGAGAATTTCCACTCAAAGTAGATTTTCCATTACGTGTATAAGTAACTGCTATTCTTGGCTCTACAGATGGTGTAAACGATGAATTATTTTTTAAAGTAACATTTGCCTGAGAATGACTTGGACCACTTCCTCCTCGTGGAATATTTTTTGCAGGTGTTACATAATTTCCAGGAAATACACCACACTTCTGTGTCCGATTAGATGTACCTTTATACCATCCATCTTGACATCGTTCAGTCACCATATAGATTCCACCTTTTCTAAGTTCAAGTTCATCTGATTTCTGTGGTTTATAAGGATATACAGCTACATATGCTGCAGGTAAATGTGTAGTATTAAGAGGCAAATTCGTATTTTGCATTGGCACAGGGGGTCCTGTTGAATTTTCAGTAGTATCTATTCTGTGTTGTCTTTCTATTGTTGACTGATGCTCAGATGGATCTGTTGTACTTAAAATTTCAGCAGAATGCCTATGACTTGAATGATGATGATGCCCAGTATTTAAAGCACTAAAACTATGTCTTTTTTCACGCTGATTACTTTGAGATTGTGAAACATGTAAAGCAGAAGGTCGTGGAGGTGGAGAACTAATATTAGAATTATTACGATTAGGAGGAGGAGAAGTTGGTGAAGAAGGAGCAGTACTTGATGTAGATGAAGTGTTGCTAGATGACGTGTTTGGTGTAGTTGAAAGACTACTAGACGATAAAGTAGAACTTGATTCAGAGCCTTGTGTTGTTGTATGTACTGTTTGTTGAGAAGTAACACAAGTTGTTGCTATAGTATGCGAATGATCAGTTGGAATTAATGGTGTACTATCTTCAGTTGTTGGTGTTGGAGGAGCAACTCGAGAAGGTCCCGGTTGAGAGCTGAATAAATTTAAATACAAATGAAAAATATATCGAATTAATTTTAAGAAAATGTTACAAGTAATATAGTTGAAAATATTTAGAATGATTATTATTTACTTATAATTTTGTACTTAAATTGTTAATTACCATTTATATTGCTAGATTATAACATTTTATTATCATTATTAAACATCTAGTATAAAATTAGCAAAAATGTATTTCATTAACATTTCAAATACTTTTCTAGTGTATGATATATGCTGAATAACAATGTATATAATATAGATAAATATTTTTTAATTATATATATATATATATATATATATATATATATATATATATATATATATTATGAAAAACACTTACTTGGTGGATAATTTCATTAAAGATCTTGCTAAATTATTTAGTTCAACAAATGCTAAGGGAAAAATACCAACACGATCATTTAAACGACCTTCAGCCCAATTTTCATCCACTCTACGAATAACATTTATGATGGCACCTTTATTAAAAGCTAAACACCCCTCCTCATCTTCACCTGTCATACGAAAATCATACAATGCTTTACATTGGGGCATATGATTCGGCAATGGTACCATTATCTAAAAGATTTATTATAAAATATAACTGTTTATAGATATAACTAATTATAATTTTATACCTGAACATACGTTGATGGAAAAACCCCTTGCTTTCCACTACATTCTCCAAAATACCAATGTGCATCAACTCGTTTACGTAGAAAAATTATATCGCCTTTCTTAAAACTTAGATCACTGAAATATGTACATATTTTTGTAAATATTTATTTCTATTTTTCCTTTCTCGTTCTATTATATATATATATATATATATATATATATATATATATATATATATATATATATATATATATATATACATATACACACACATAAAGGTGAAAATAACTTTAATGCTTTAAATAATAACTTTTATCTAGTAAAAAATTAATAATAAGTTATTGTATCACATAACTTATCATTGTGTATAGCAATATACAATATCTAATTCTATGATAAAAATATTTAATCATTTTGAATTTAAATTATATGATAAAATATATACATAATTAGTAATTATTTTGTTTAATAAAATTTAAAATAAATCAAACAAATTTGTTAAATTTACACATTACTAAATATTAAGCCAATGAAAAATTTATAATTTACACTTGACAAATAACACACATACTATACATACTTTGGTTCCTTTGATAAATAATCATATACAGCTCTAGCATATGGTTGATGATGTGAAATATTTTGTTGAGGTGTTTTATTTAAATGCTGACTTCTTTCAACAGCTAATGGAGCATTTTGATGCAATGACACTTGCGATACAAGATGTTGTACTATAGGTTGAACATGAGTACCTCTGACATTTCCTCGCTGTTGCTGTTTTTTTGGAGCATTCCTCATCCCTTCTAATATTCTCATAAGTAATACATTTGGAGGTAAATCGTCTATTTTTACATCCACTAGAACTCGGCACTCTGGACACCTTAATTCTTTGTGGGTGGTGACAATTTCCTCTAAGCATTTTTTACAAAATGTATGTTGGCATGGAAGTACTTTGCTTGATGTATCTAATCTTTCTAAGCAGACAGAACATTCCAACAAATCATTTAACATACATTCATCCATAGTCGATAACGTTATTACACCTGTCTATTGTAAAAACTATTATGCAAGGTGAACAAAGCACTTGCGGAAGTCACGTCTCGTTAAATTATGATTACATTGTAATTCTTACGTTGAGTATAATTCCATTTTTCAAACATATTCGCCACTGTATGAATAAAGTTTACAAATACCACAAATATCATTTACTTGAGCAATTTAAGTTAACACACTCCATTCACTTACAATCAATCACCCCTTTGCTATTTCCGGTTATAAATTAACTTTTAATAATTTTGCTAAATTAGGAGAAGGGTGCGGCAACAAATGACATATAATATTATTTTTTTTCAAAAAAAAACTTTTATCACCAATAAAACTATAAATCATTTAGAGTTTAAGTAAGATAAATTACTCCATCAATAATCTAAACTACAATTAATGAATGAATATTAAACCTACTAATGTTACAATTCCAAAAGCAACCGTAGATGACTACGTATGCTACGAGTGAACAATTTTATAGATGAAGTGCTTTATTATCAAGTTTGAATACGTAAGTCGTAACTAATGTTGACGAATTTAACCTCAAAAATTAGTGATTTATTATTTGATTTTTTTTATAATTACCTATATATTTTATTGTCTTAAAATCAAAAGTATTTATTTAATAGCGAAATTCATTTAGAACATGGTGAAAATAGCTTTAAAAATTAAAGTGACTTTAGAAAACATTGAAAAATTATATACTTGCCATCCAAATTATAGTTTTCGATTAAAATTAAAATGTCTAAACTGTGGCGAAATTTCAGACAAATGGCACGATGTAACAGAATCTGATGTTTTTTCAACACGGACAACAAAGTCAGAGGTTCATTTTTTAGCTAAATGTAAATTATGTTCTCGCGAAAATAGTATGGATATTGTAAAAGATACGAACGGTAAGTGTTATTGAAAGTTTTTAGTCATGAGAAATATATTTATGTGTGTTATAGGTGAATATAAAAATTCTGATCAAGGAAAATTTCAAACATTAGTTATTTTTGACTGTCGTGGATTAGAACCAATCAATTTTTCTCCCGGAGAAGGTTGGATTGCAGTTGCAGAAGAAAGTGGGAAAACTTTCAATGATGTTGATTTAACTGAAAAAGAGTGGGTTGAGTATGACGATAAATGTAAACAATCTGTTGGTGTATATGAATTTGAATCTCAGTTTGCACGTATTAAATAAGTATAAATTTTGTAAAATTCATATTTCAAAATATTAATATATGTATTCAAAGAAATATTGTTTATTTGTTTCTTCTCCTAATATAAATATTAAAAATATAAGTAAATTAGTAAATTTTCCAGAAATAATTCATTTAATTTCTGACAAACATTTGTATGTGTGTGTGTATGTATATGTATGTATATATATATATATATATATATATATATATATATATATATATATAAATAAATAAACATATACACACATATATAAATTAAGCTTGTTGCATTTGCATTTATATAAATTGATTTAAATACAGTTAAAATTATTGTAACAAAGTAGGTATTTGAAAAACGTGTCTATTTATTTAATATATTTATTCGTACTGATATATTTTTGTATTAAAAATAATTTCTTTATCTAAGTTAACATTATTTATAAAGTAATAGGCCATAATTTAAATCATTTTAATAAAAGTGATTAATAACATAAAATTAAAAATTATATTTAAAAACAAATATACAAAAAAGAATGTTTCTGAAATATTTCATTTTCTAGTTTGAAGTTGGTTTAATTGAATTGAGTTTTTTTTATATAAAAGTGATGGAGGGATAGTTCAGTTTTTTATTTTGATTGTTTATTGAAATCAAATGGAAAGGATAAATGCTGATGGAAAATATTTGTTATACAATGTATGGTTTTATAATAATACAATTCACAGAAAAATGTTTAATTTACTAAAAAAATAATAAGTCAATACAATACAAAATGATTATAAATCAAAAATATGTAGTCAAAAGGCACTTAATATTACAACACGTACAAACTTCATAGTTATTTTTTATTTTTACTGTCTAATATTTATAATAGACTCAATAGAACATATCTTTTCAATCAACTAAATAATTATTTTAAGCTTTATATATTTGTTAACATTAGAGTCATTAATATACATGTAAATATACATTTAAAGATTTTATATACAATCAAATAAGGAAAAACATTTATAAATGCAACAATTATAATATTCCTTTTTAAATCACATATTTTACCCTCGATGTGCCTTTAACATCATATATGTTTAAATAATATAAATGTTTCATCATAAATTTAAAACGATTATTATAAATTGATATAAATACAAAAATATGAGTCAAATAATTTATGTCCAAATGTCGAATTCATGAATTTACATATTTCATGCAGATGACTTGTACATAAATTTTTGATATGTAATAACTTCTTTAAAAAAAATGTTTTAAATATAATAAAAGTATTTAAATAAGTGTATCTTCTCTTGGATTACCAGCTCCAGCATTGCAGTAGTTTATTATTTTTACTCTTCTTTATTGTACGAGAATCTGAAACATTTTTCAAGTATAATATTTTACTTGAAATAACTATTATGAATTGTAAAATGTTACACAACAAATATATCTTAGTTGTTAAATCAAAGCGAATTTGATAAAATGTAAATGAAATCTGTTTTAGTAAAGATGAATCACATTAAAACAGCACAGGAATGCAACATTTAGTAATAGGTACTTAAGATAAACATAGCTGTGGAATAATTTCAATGCATTATATTTTGTACTTACTTTTACTGGGAATTAAGATGTTGCTTTTTTCATTGCTTGTTGAGCTCGTTGCTCCCATTCTTCTTTTCTTTGCTGAATTTTCTTAAAAAGAGGAATAATTGTTTCACTTTCAATATTATTTATAGTATCTTTATTTTCTTCAATTTTATTACAATTATTTTTATTGTTAATATTCTCTACTGAATTTGTAATATTTACTTCTCGTTCTTTCTTTGCATTTATCCATAAATTGTTTGTATTTTTTTCTAATTTAGTTTCTAGAATAGACTTTGTTTTATCACTTTCTTTAGTTTCAATTTTTTCAATGATATTTGTGCTTCCTATTATGGGTCTCTGCACTTTATTTCCATTAATACCTAATCTAACATTATTAATCGCAGATGTTTTCAATGTAAATTCCGTGGTTTCTGTATGTGTTTTTTTTGATTCCGATAAGATTTCCTTTGCTTTTGGAATATCTTTGGTATTTGGGCTCGATAACAATTTTTTTCTATCTTCTTGTGGTGAATCAGTTTCATTTTCTTTATCGCTATCTCTTGATTTTACTAAGTTCTGATTGTCATTTGTTTTATCAGTGTTTTCAAGCATTACTAAAACTTGCTGGCCTAACAATTCACTATCTCCATTTAATTTTAGTGATCTTCTGGCAAAAACTTTCATTAATTCAGGTTCTTCATCTTTTTTTAATAATGGTACTGACTTCTTTCTAAGTGTAACATTGACAATAGTATCATCTATAATTATTTTTTGTTCATCTGAATTACTTTCTTTGCTGTTATTGATTTTATCATTTTCGCCATCACTTAGCTGCTTTTTTACAAACTCTCTTTTATGTTCAATTATTTCTAAACTGCTTGATTTTTTCTTAAGATATGGCTTTTCTACAATCATAGGAGACTGACAAACATTATTGGCTATATTTTGGTTTTTTGGGCAAATATTACCATTAACAGAATTTTTTACAATTTCATCAGCAATTTTTGGTTTAATTAAATCAACATCAACTTTTTTTATTTGAGATATACTAGATGCATTGGATGTATCTACTGTAATGCGTTTTAAGGAAGGTGATACAATGGAATTTTTATTATTTTCATTCATTGTTTTTTTGACAGATTCATTAACAGCATACATATCAGTTGCTATCTTTTTTATAGCTATATCATTTCCAGATCCTTTGGTACTTTCTTTACTTTCATTTTTATTTGAAATAGTAATCGTCTTATCAATAATTTCAACGTCGTCTTTACTAAATTTACGTTTAGCATTATTATCATCATATATCACAGTTCCATGATTCTTTTGAATTTCTATTTCATTCATATTTTTAGTATCCTCCGTCATATTAATACTTGTGACAATATTAATTGATGGTTTTGCATCAACACGATTAAGTTGTATTTTTAAAAATTCTGGTACTTGTGGCACTGTAGGTTTCTCATTTTGTGGTATTCTTTGTTTGAATTGCAGTCTTATTGAAACTTGAGGATCTATAACTGTTTTATCTGTCTGAGTTTGTGTCTTGTTTGATTCTGGATTTGCTACAGTGACAATTACATGATTATCTGATGGAGTTAATATTGGAGTAGTTGTAAAAACTAAGGATGTGTTATTATTTTTCTTTGATAATTTACTATTTTCATCATTATTTGAAACTTTAGAAATTTCACTTGAAATAATTTCAGATGATGGTGTCAGATTAATTAATTCTGTTGGTGCTACTGTAGTGATACTTTTAATGCTTTCAACAGAACAAGACCTTTTTACATGATCGTTTGATTGTATTTTATTGGAATTAACAAGCTCGACTTTTTTATTATTTTCTTTGTGAAATGATTCAGTGTAACTTGTATTACGTCCATGTTCAATTTCTGAAGATATTAATTTTTTTGTGTCATCTACTATATCTGACAAATTTAAATTTTCTTTATTATTATGATAAGAATTAATACTAAAAGGCAAACTTGCCATATCATTGTAATGTTCAGTATTAGTAGACTTATATTTAAAACTTTGTGATTTTGATACAGAGCATGAGGTGGGGAGGGGAGGAACACTAGAAATATGATTAAGTGAAATGAATCCATGATCAGTCTTATCTGTATTAGATTCAGTAGAAAATTGAGAAATTTTTTGTTGGTAAGATGATAATCCTGAAATAGTTATTCTTGACTTCGGTTGTTGCATTTTAATAGAATTATCAAATATTTTTTCTGGTAGTAATATTTTTTCATTCATTATTGATGTTGACTGAGTATTACAGTACTTTGTTTGCATTCGGTTAACACTGGAATAATTGTGCTGCACTGTTATATTATTTTCTTGGTAACTCGGAGTCACTACCGGTGGTGCAGGAATATTCTCAATGTTTATATCAGGTCTACGTTGCCTTGGATGAACAGTTTCAATTTGTTTACTTGATAACTCGCATTTTTCAGTTAGATTTTCTTGCGGTACAACTGTTTCTCCTGATGACGTATATGCATCCATTCTTTTTAATCTTTGTAGTTCAAGAGGAGGTGACAAAGTTTTAATATTAGTTTGATCCACTAAATTTCGTGAAGGTAAATTTCGTATTTGAACTTCCATTTTAGGAAATATATTTTCAAAATTAATAACATTATCGATATGTTTAACTGATGATGTAGTAACATGTGATTGTTCATTGGTCATTGAATTTTCACAAGTAACTGATATATCTGTTGAATTTTTTTGTGAAATTTTAAGTGGCTGTGACTCTGTTAATGTAATATTTGTAGAATTTATATCAAAAAATGGCTCATTATTATTTTTAATGACAATATTGGAAGACTTATTTTCTTCTCTTAATATATACGTTTCTGATGAATCACATACATTATGAGATAATCGTGTCGGAGAAAAATTCTGTGTAGATTCAAGTTTTAAAGGTAACGAATTAACGGGTACTTTTAATGTAGATGATTCACTGTCACGATTTAAATCAGGACTTGGAGGTAATTCAATCGGTTCTACTCTTTGTCTTGCTGCTGGTCCAGATTTTTGAGATTTATATATAACATGCCCTGTTGACACAGAGTTACTAATGTATTCATATCGAGGCTCATTGGTATATCTTCCTTTCTCATCAATACGCTTCTTTATGTTCATTGCATTAAAAACAGATTCTTTTTGTTTGTGTAAAGATGATGAAGCATATGTATCAATATCTTCTATTTTATCTTTTTTCTTTTTTCCACTACGTCTTGATAAAAGTCTACCAAAAAATGATTCTTCTTTCTTCTTTTCATTTATTTTTTCATCTTCATCTTCTTCTCCAAGAGTGGAAAAACCTTTATGTGTTCTTATTCCGAGTTCATTATCATGTGATGATGAACGAGGAAATGAGGATACTTCAGCTGTAGCAGCATTTGATCGGCTGCGAGACAGTTGTGCAGAAGGGATTGCTCCAGATAATGCTAATCCAGGGGGCAAAGATGCAGATTTTAGACGAGTTTCACTAGGGATGACACTATTACTCAGCAACATGCCTTTACTGGCAGCATCAGCACTCGTGCTAAGCTCAACTATTGGTAAATCTGCAATGAGCAAAAAACACAAGCCATGCAATGAACATATGTTATTGTTTAATGCTAATATAATCATGCAATCAAGTAACAACAAATATTTAATTTGTATTTTGTTTAAAAAAAAACTAAAAAAAAGTCTTTTTTATCAAGCACTTTCCTAATTTCACTAAACAAAAACATGCATTTAAGTATGCACTGTATGTATGTATATATATATATATATATATATATATATATATATATATATATATATATATATATATATATATATATATATATATATGTATTTGATGTAACATACAAAAATGTTTACACAAATACACACAAAACACATATTATAAAGAAAAAACATACAAATTATATATATATATATTAGATAATAATTTTTAGTTCATATTTGTGTTTATCTGATAGCAAAAATATCAGATAAGTAATCAACATCAATGACAAATATGATTAAAAAATAACCAAGTTTTAAATATTTATATTTACTTTTATAATTAGATAATTCTGTATTCATCTTTTACATTAGGGCAAAAGTTAAGGATGAAGTAAAATGTAAATATGAAATTTAATATTTTTAAATATAAATAGGATATTAATTGGTTTTGGTAAACACAATATTTAATAAATTTTGATTTTGAATAGTTATTAGGAAAGTACTATTGTCTATGTGTGTTTATATTTAATAATTAAAATGAAATTATTTTTTTATGTACATTTATACATATATATATACACACACACTTATGTATATATATATATGATAATATATATATATATATATATATATATATATATATATATATATATATATATATATACTATATATTTATATTATATATTTATATTTTTAATTATTATACATAGCTATAATTTATATACATACAACAAATATCAAAAGCATTATTTTGTAGCAAAACTTGTAACGAAAAATTTGTATTTTCTATACATAACTATTGCAGACATGAATAAATAACATATACACATTAATTATACAAGTTGCTCCACTGATTGTTACACATACATTTTAAAATTAAGTAAATATATTTTGATATTTATGTTACAGTGGACAAATGCTTATTAAATTACATATATATATATATATATATATATATATATATATATATATATATATATATATATATATATATATATATATATATATATATATATATATATATATATATATATATATATTTATATACATATATATATATATATATATATATATATATATATATATATATACATTTATTTTAATGGCATTCTTCAATAAAAATTTTAACAAAACCATAATGCAATATTTAAATACAATACTTAACAATATTTTAAATATCATTACATTAAAAAAAATGTACTTAATAATTACAAGTTATTGAAATAATTACAACTTATAATATACTTTAAATGAGTAATAGAAATAGTAAACATTTTTACCTTGTTTAGATAAATCAGGCGTAATACTTCTCGCTGAAATATCTTCATTTACTTCTGGTGTTGTAGGTAATGATGTGCCAGTGGTTAACTAAAACATATATTACTTTATTTACCATACAGTAACATGTTACATACATACAGTAAAATATGTTTTTATAAGTAAGATGAATTAAAAAGGTGAATTCAATATTATTATTGTATAATGTGGCTAGGTCTATATAATAAACAGCAAATTTAATATGAACTAGTAAATAAAAATGTAGTGTCATTTAAACAAATTTCTAATTGAAATATAAAATGTATGTATAAAGAAAATAATTATTTACATAAATTCTTTACCACTATTTATATTTCAAAATTACTGTAAAAACTATTTGAAATAAACGTATTACAATGTTAATTAGATAGTATATATTAATATATTCATGCTTGTATGTGAATTTGATTACAGATAAAATTTGATTATTTTATTATTAAGCATTTTATTTTTTTAATGAAAAGACATTTGAACTTTATCAGTAAAAACATCTAATTATAATTTTATAAACTTTACCTGTGGTACTCTTCTACTGCGTCGTGGGGCACCATGTGTTCTTTTCGGCCGTATAGACATTTTATGTTTCGCTGCACTGTGACTAAGTGGAGCTGACACTGTACCACTATCTCCGAGATCCAGCTCGGATTCTAAAAATGATTTTAATAAAATATTAATAAATTTAAATAAAGTTACATATATTACTTAATATTTAATATTTTTTATTAAATGTAATAAATGAGAATTTTTACATTTGTCAAAGTATATTTACAATAAATTTTAATAAGTTAAATTTTAACATTTGGTTCAATTTTTTTAAAATATTGCTTCAAATTAATATAAATTAAAATATTAATAAATTTTGAAGTAACATATTTTTATATACACATTGTTTTTAAATTTTCTGTTCTAAGCTTATACATAGACATATATATATATATATATATATATATATATATATATATATATATATCTATATATATATATACAGGCCCGTACCAAGGGGATCGGCCGCCTGTGTGCAAAAATTATTCGGCCGCTCGTGTACGAAAATATTTCGGCCGCCCCCATTCCCAAATTGCACTTTTTCCATTGCAGACTATTGAATGATATTTATTAACTGCAAGGGAAAGGATAATCGAAATTTTCAGTGAAATGTGTTAAAAATACAATGATAGTATGTATTTGTATTCGAAAATGGTTTCTCAGTAAAATGTAGTTAATCGCTATAATCAAGTAACGCCGAACAGGTCAAAATATTACATAAGGGCTGATGTGGCTAGACAAATTTAAAAAATGTGTTGTTTCACATATCTAAAAATTAAAGGAAACCGAGTGTTTTTCTTGGAATCAGCCGTCCCTAAAGCTCGATCGTTTCTAAAGCTCGGCCGCCCGTGTGAATTGCACACATTGCACATATGGAAGGGGCCTGTATATATATATATATATATATATATATATATATATATATATATATATATATATATATATATATATAAGTAAACAAACCTGTATCAACTCCTCCAGTTGAAGTATATTTCTTTTCATGAAGAGATATTTTAGAAGAATGCCCAGAATGCATTCCATATGAATCCTATAACAAAATTAAAAATTTAAAGACTTAAAATTTTAATTAATAAAATACTTAACTTATAACTTAAATACTTTATATAAAGAATATATTATATTTACAATTAAAAATAGTTCTTGGCCTTGTAAAAGATAATTAGATTCATTTCACCATAAAAATATACTTTCTAGAGTAATTTTAGGAAATATACGTAAGATGCATTATTGGAATTATTTTAGAGATAGTAATTCATTTTACACATTTTATTCATTAGTATTTTCAATTTATTAAAAAGCAGTAAATTTATTAATAATAAATATCAGTCCATATTGTAGTTTTTTGCTTATTTATAAATAAATATTAATATAGTAAATATAACAAATTTCACTTTTTTTTAAAAAAAAAGATTTTGTAGAATATTTTGAGTAAATTGAGTAATATATTAATTTTTGAATATTGAGCAATATTATGCTATGTTAAATGTTTTTTTCATTTTAAAATTTACACTAATAAAATATTAACTAAAATACATCTAGTTTCGAGAGTAAATGAAAACTATGAAATAAACGTTAAAGAAATATTTAATCTTTCAGATCTAAAATTTCGTCAGGATTTTACTCAAAAAATGAAATAAATATTAAATATTAATTATGTATTCATATATTTTTATTGATAATTTAAGTCGATTTTGGCCAATTTTCGTTAATAATATGGCGACGCAGAATTTTTTTGTTGAATATTTCAAACAATGATATCATTTACTGTTTAATTTGTTTTGAATTGTTTAGAATAAATGATAATATAAAATCATAATTTTCGATTATGAATACGGAGCGAGTGATAAAAAATATTTCAATTTTTATATAACATTGTATCTGTGGACAATAGGTCTTGTTATAATGGAACAATATTCACTATTCAATACAATATATATTGAAAATATTTTTCAACCAAAGTATAAAAAAATAATTTTTATATATTAAGGTATATATAGATGATAATACACACACACTGACGCGTATAAGTCATGGCACACATGGGTAACAAGCAATTTATTGATATAATTCAATGAAGTCGCTAAATTAAAAAAAAATATTTAATTGAAAATAAATATAATATTCATTAAATTTATTCATTACATAATATTCATTATATTTATTTTCAATTAAATATATATTTTTTTAATTTATCGACTTCATTGAATTATATCAATAAATTGCTTATGGTACCCCTGTGTGCCATGACTTATACGCGTCAGTGTATATTAAAAGTTTAAGACATACTATAATTCTTTGAAAATATTATAGTGATCTGAAGTCTCAGTTAATTCCACTGTATTCATTATTAATTTTAATTTTTTTAAAAAATTGAAGGAAACCAATATGATTAAGTACATGAGTAGAAAATAAATGCTAATAAATATTCATTTTTAATATTTATTTTAATATATATATATATATATATATATATATATATATATATATATATATAATTAAAAAATTATAAAACAATCCAATAAATACATTCATTTTTAATTTAATAATTATATTTATTTCTTACCTCGTCCATTTCAGAACTTCCCATGCTAAGAAGGGATCCATCGCTACAAGTGCTGTGTGATTTTGTAGTATGTTCCTGAAATGAATAGAAAATATTATTGAATTAACTCTAATTGACTTACAAAAAAATATTAAAGATAATTTTCAGCGAATCTATTTTATCCAAAAATAATTTATGAACGAATCGTAAATATTAATGTAAATAATTGAAAAATAAACTGTTATTTTATAGTAACCATTAATTTTATAAATTTAAAAAATATTATTATTAATTTATTGAAACCGACATTTCATACATTTTTTAAAAAATTCTATAAAATATATATATTTATCATATATCATTAAATCTACTTTTGTAGCCGCGATTATTCCATAATAAAATAGGTTCACAATAAATAAAAAACATATTTTTAAAACAAAAAAGGAGATACATTTAAATTTTGAAAGAGAAGATGATTCGTACAATGAATTAAATATCAATGTTATAAAATTATACGATAAAAATATCTCTATTTGTTTTTAAAAAGTAGTTAGTGTTTATTAATTATTAAATTTTATAAAATTGGAAAAATAAACGATTTATAAGTAAATATATTGTCGACTTTTTTCTGTTTTTTTTTAAAAAAATATTTCATATATATATATATATATATATATATATATATATATATATATATATATATATATATATATATATATATATATATATATATATATATATATATATATATATATATATATATATATATATATATATATATATATATATATATATATATATATATACATATATATATATATATATATATATATATATATATATATATATATATATATATATATATATATATATATATATATATATATATATATATATATAAATCCAAAAGAGCATTAAATATTTTAAAGCAATAAATGTGTAAAGGTATTCTGATATTGAAAAATCAAACTAAATTAGAACATAGAAAAAAAAGACCTGAAGAGCAAAGAAAAAGAACCGGGTGGTTAAAAATAAAATAATTGTAAGTGAAACAATTTTCAAAATAGTAATTAATTTCATTCATTCAATTCAGTCACATTAAAACTAAAAGAATGCAAAAAAAATACTATAAAATTTCTTTTAATATACATATATATATATATATATATATATATATATATATATATATATATATATATATATATATATATATATATGTTTATACAATGGACCAAATGAGACTGAAAGGTTTAGACATATATATCTTGTTTGCTATTGTTTACTATTCTTTAAACTCATTTGGACCACTTTATATAAACATATGTTTTTTAAAAAATCCTTTTTGTTTGTATATATTAGTAAAAAAAACTGACTATAGGACATGTATCTACATAGATGAACATGTACAAAAATATAAAATGATTAATACATAAATTAATGAAGTAATACATAAATTAATATATGTTCTGAAATTTTAAAAGACGTAAAATTAAATTTTTAAGAGATTAATAAATGCGTAATGGAAAAGTAATAAATATTTATTTTGAATATATATATATATATATATATATATATATATATATATATATATATATATATATATATATATATATACACACACATGCCCAAATATATGATAATTGTATACATTTTATATTATATACATAATATTATGTTGTCAAATATCTCCCTTCCGCCTTCTTGTCTTTTGAATTTCGCGGCTATGTACAAAAAAAAAAAAAAAAAAAGCGGAAGGGAGATACTTGACAACATAATATAAAAAGTGTATACAATTATCATTTACATATGCATATAATTATATATACATATGTACACACGATCTGTCGAAAAATAAACCGAACTTATGATATAAATAAAAAAATCAGTGTTTATTTTAATGGTATTTATTTTACTCTAAATACAATCTTTTAGCATTTTTTATAAAATCTTCTAGTTTTCGACACTTTTAACTATTGAGTGTATTGATTTACGTAACTCAGATTTTGAAATCACTTTATATATATATATATATATATATATATATATATATATATATATATATATATGTATGTATAATGACTCAAATGAGACTGAAGGATAGTAAAGAATAGTAAGCAAGTAAATGTATGCCTAAACTCTTCTGTTTCATTTGGGCTATATATATATATATATATATATATATATATATATATATATATATATATATATATATATATATATATATATATATATATATATATATATATATATATATATATATATATATATATATATATATATATATATATATATATATATATATATATATATATATATATATATATATATATATATATATATAATTTAAATATAATTTTCATGAGAAAAATAAAACAAAATATAAGATTTCTAAATGTAATAACAATAGACCTTTAAACAATACATACCTCAAGAATGAATTTGGTGTGAAAGAGATTTATTAAAACAATGAGAAGAAGTGATAACGGTAACGAGAAAAAATAGTTCCGTATTGAAGTTCATTGAAAAATAGGTTTAGGTCGCGTTAATAAATTAAATCCGTTTGAATAAAATCCAAAACTTCTTAAAAAAGATGTATTGTTTTATAAATATCGATACATTTTTTAAAATTTTGTAATTTTATTAATCTTTTCTTATTTATTAAAAAGGACCAATAAGAGTGAACTTAACTGCCTTTTTAATGAATTTGTATTTTTTTATATTTAAAACATAAAAAAATAGTTATTTATATATATAAAAGACTAATTACGTTTTGGGTCTATAACATTATCTTTGCTATTTTATTTCAGTTTAATATGTTAAATATTTCTAGATTTATTGTTAAGTTTATAAAAAATAAAATTGTAATTACAATAGGATAGAAAAAGATAAACAATAAACCTTATTTGAAATTCCAGATAATGGATCTTGATCCTCATCGAAATTGTCTACACACTGTAATTTCATGATTATTTTGATAACTAATTATGCACTTTTTTAAAAATCACATATTAGTTCAAAAGACAATTATTTAAAAAAATTACATTGTTTATAGTAATTTATTAATTGTGCCTAAAATTTTTAAATTGTATTACATGATGTAAATATTCATTTATATTTAATATTAATTTATACATATATTGCAATTTCTATTGCATATCCTCACATAAATTATTTTAATAATTATGTAACTGATTTACAATTAATAGTGAAGAATAAACGTTTTACTTTACATTTAAAGGACATTTTATAAAATGATGTAAATAACGTATTTATGAATTTATACAATATTTGAATAAATTGTTTTCAACAAGGTTAAGGAAGAATGTATAGTTTTTAAGTGAAAGAATTAGATTTTTTTACTATTTTCAAATAATCATTCAATATTATAGGTAAAGTTATAAAATTTCGGTTAATTTTCAATTTAAAACAATTTATGTAAAATAATGATTTTATAAAAATATTGAAAATTCATTTATATACAAATGTTTACTATATATATATATATATATATATATATATATATATATATATATATATATATATATATATATATATATATATATATATATATATATATATATATATATATATATATATATATATATATTTATTTATATATATATATATATAAATATATATATATATATTTATATAAACTTGTTTAAAATCTTTTAGCGTAAGTAGTGTTTAGTGTAAACTACAAAATTTGTCTGAAATTGGTATCTCTGTCTTATATATGGTATCGTATTTTGTAAACAAACATTTAAAGAAGTGGGCATATAAACAAGATAAACTTTTATATAGAATAAATATTATGGGCGTTGAACTGCAATGATTTAATGTTTAAAATGCGTATTTTATTTAAGAATTATATATTTATTTTGCTAATAAAATTATTATTCCAATACCTGGTTATTATTTTTTAAAATATTTAATTCTATGAATGCAAATAGTGTATTAAAAATAATACTGTATTTTAATATTATATTTTCAAATCAATAAATGTTTTAAAGATATACGGAACGTTTATTTAGTGTTTGAAATTTATTTCGGGTAGAAATTTAAATTGGTAGCAAATAACACCAATGATTCACTCACCTCAATGTCACAAGGTTTTATAAAAGCGTTCAAAAATCATTGATTGTTCACTTTATTTGTTGATGTACATTTCTACGGTCATGTCATATCATTAGAGTGCTACATTACAACATCTAGCAAATTTAATAAAATTTACATTTTATAATACATCGGTTTGATAATGACTGTATAAATTAGTTATTAAATTTCTTATCAGTGAATTAAGTGAACATTAAGTGATTGTTGAACACTTTTATGAAATTTTATGATGTCGAGGTGAGTAATTCATTTGCGTTGAAATGAATTTTTCATAATATCAAAACAAACAGTAACAGCAAATATTTAGATGAAATATTATAGAAATAAGTTTTTGTGTTTTTTAATTATTTTAGAAGACTGTCACCTCTTTAGCAAATATTTTCATTAGAATAAATATTGCGTTTCTTAATGCAAAACATATCTTAACAATAATTTGTAACATGTTTTATTAACAGTTCAATGTGCTAAAATATTTAGTTATAATATCTATTGGTTTTTATAGAAAAAATAACCAAATATACTCGTATTTAACATTTAATTATAATTAAATTCAACAAATCAAATTATTTACATTTTATTGATATATAGATATGTATGTATATAATATTGAATGATTATTTTTAAGCTGATTTACATTTTTAAAATATTTGATAAAAATAATTAAAAAAAATATCAAATATTAAGATTTTATTTTAAAACATAATGCTATGGATTTTTTTATAAGAATAAAATAATGTTATTTGTAATTCAATTTATAAAAAAAATACAAAATATTTTATAAACAATGACTTTAGATTTATATCAGACTGATTAAATTGTTTCAGGGTTTTATTGAAATATATTTTCAACTATATAATGCAAATGACGGCCAATATCCTTGTTGCATTCATTAATCTTATTATTTAATTATTCATTTTCAACATTCTAACAACCTTGACCATTAAGGAATGTTATTTAAATTAAAATAAATAATTTATAAAATATTATATATATATATATATATATATATATATATATATATATATATAATATGATGAATAAAAGCAGTGAAGAGACACAATATAGATGTTTAGTTGTAATATTCACAAAAGATATTTAGACTTCCATATGGCCTACTTTTGTAAAAGTTAGTTGTAGGATTACTTTGTAACAACAAATCAAGTTATTGACAGTTGCAATGGAATATTGTAGGTCAAATATTTATAAAAAATATATATATTGTTAACATTTAACACTTTTAAATAATCACAAAACTAGTTTGTCTATCACAATTGAAATATAATGAACGGTGAGAGATCGGACGAAATGAGCGACTTAATTGATCGTAACGCATTGTTCACACAGACACGACACACACATATAACACCTTCGAAGTTGCAAAGATACTAACCGAATGATTGAAAATTGTACAGGTACACTCTACTCTCTAAAGACAAAGTACCTACTACTACATGTACATATTACGGTAACTCGACGGAAAACAAATGTTGAAAGTGAAATGACTATACAGGGACATGTTATTTAGATCACGTACTGATCAGTTTTCTCTTTTTAACTAACAAAAAAAAGTAATAACACTACGTAACAATTACACATCTGATATTGTTTCTATCACCGAACAACCGTGTGTGTGTGTGTGTGTTGAAACTGACAAAAATGAGAGATATGCACCACTGCCGTTTAGAATTAACAAATACTAAAAACATTTAATTACATAAATTTGTGGATGAAACAATATTTTTTCGACTGCTTCGTAAATTAACAAATTAAAATTCATTTACACATAACACGATGTTGAAAAATCACCTGTTATTTTCTGTACACAATGAGGTTTATTGTAAATAATAATAATAATAACAATCGAAAATTAGTGATTATCGCAATTTTCTTGTGCAAAGGCTGTCATATCTCTCTTTTTATGGAGATATTTTTTTCGTAATAAGACTACTATTCAAAAAATAAATATTTCTCTTTATTATAATGACAATTAGGAATGTAAATAAATTGATAGGAAAATATGTGTGCATAAACACTAAGAAAATATAAACATACACACACATGTGTGTCATTAACATCATCACCAGCCTCTTTCGATTCACTAATGATGAAGGCTTCTCCAGAAATTTTCCATTTCGATTGATCAAACGCTTTCCTCTTCCCGTTCATTCCGATGATTTTTTTTTATTTCTCTGTCCCATTTATCCATGAGACTTTTCCTAGGCGTTCTTATATATCTAGGTTCCTAAGCAATAGCTCTTCTTCTTTGTAGGTGTCTTCACTTCTTGCTATGCAATTTTTTTGTTAAGTTATGTGAAATAAATATGTGTTTCTACAACTTTACTAGCTTTTATTTCCAATATTTTTTCTATTGTACTGACAGATTCAATTTATGCGATTTTCATTCGCGTAAAATAAATCCACGTAGAACGGATACTCCGCGTTAATTGAGAGACGGGTGTATATATGTATATATATATATATATATATATATATATATATATATATATATATATATATATATATATATATATATATATATATATATATATTTATATATCTATGTATATATCAATATATATATATATATATATATATATATATATATGATATATATGTATATATATATATATATATATATATATATATATATATATATATATATATATATATATATATATGATGTGTGTGTGAATAAATAACATCTCTTAACAAAAATCTGATTTAAATAATAAATGGTACATTTATATATATACATTTTTTAAAAAGAATAAATTATATTTTGTACAAGAGAAGTTTTTAAAGAACATTTATTGTAAGTCAATATATATTATATAAGAATAAAAAATGTGTAATGTATTTGATTTTTACGAAATACTTTTATATATTAATTTATATAAATCCATAAACATGGAATCCATAATTACGGATTACACACACACACACACACACACACACACATATATATATATATATATATATATATATAAAGTATCTGAAAAGACTGGAATAAACAGTAAAGTATATTTTTCTTCATAGATGAAAAAAAGCATTAACATTGGATGAAATTGTGAAAATTTACATTCTAAGTGGTTATTATGATGTCTTAAGCAAAAATGATAAATACTTAATGTCAAATGTCCTACAATGAGTTTATTAACGTATAATGCACTTGCCTTGCTCTCTTTTTTAATATTTAGCATTAGATTTGTTTTTAGTTCCCTTTACGTCTATTCCTAATAATCACAAAAATTCCATCTTTCTATCAATTAACGATATTTTTCATTTTGGTATTTGCAAAAAAATATATATATATATATTTGGTATATAGACTTCTCCCTTGCATTGTCTTTTGAATTTATATATATATATAGCGGAGGGAGATATATATATATATATATATATATATATATATATATATATATATATATATATATTTCAAATTAACATACATAAAATATATAGTAAATGTTACTGAAAAATGTAATTAAAAAATAATTTTATGCTACCATGATTAAAACATTTTACATATACAAGACGTTCTTTTTGAAATAAAATATGCCTATAAAGATGTAAACATATAGTGATTTAAAGACAAACGTGTCAACTATGTAGTTAATACTAAGAAAAGAGTTTGTGAAAAAATGTTGAAAAGTTGTCTAGCTAAGCTTAGACTATAGAAAATAATTTCCTGTATCAATATAAAAGGAAACCATTTTAAATGCATTTATCCTTTTACGGTAGATGAAATAAAAGAATAGTTGCATTATAACTGGAATTGTCTAAAATGTAAAAATTAAATCGTAAATAAATATCATTTAACATTTTTTATAATAGATATTTTTAAAGAATAGGAAATGTTCAATGAATATTCTATGTGTGTGTATACATACATAAATAAATATATATATATATATATATACTCACACAAGAGAAAGAGAAAAGGCTGAGAAATATATTTAGATTAAATTATATATTGGTAGCCAAAAATGTAAAATAGGAAAAATTTACAATTAATATTTGATCAATACAAATCGAGATTTTTCATCCAGAGAAAAAACATTTCTATAACTTTTGTTAAAGAAATAATTTTAGAAAAAAAAAATAACTACACAATTTTTAACATATTTATATTAATTTCTTCTTATTATTATAAAAAAATATTCATTTTTAATGTCGCTATAACTTATATATATATATTATATATATATATATATATATATATATATATATATATATATATATATAATTTAATACAAATGTATTAAAATTGTATACAGATATTTTTTTCTAAAATTGTTTCTTTAACAAAAGTTATAGAAATGATTTCTGTTTGGATAAGAAATTTGTATGACAAAATACAATATTAATCATAAGTTTTTCTTATTTTATATTCTTGGCTATAAATATATAATTTAATTTAAATGTATTTTTTATATAAATTTGTGTTTATATATATATATATATATATATATATATATATATGTGTGTGTGTGTGTGTGTGTGTGTGTGTGTGTGTGTGTGTGTGTGTCTGTACACGAAAACAAGTAATATAACATTTGAAATTACTATTTAGGAATTAATTATTATAAAGAAATTATCAATTATGAAACATGATTTCATTATTAACAATAAATTATTTTAAACTAGTGTAACGATACTTTTTCTATTAATTAATATGAAAAATGGCATATAAATAAAATCAACATATGTTGATTTCAATTGACCACTGAAATATGAAGTATAATTTATTTTTAAAAAGTTTCATTGGAAAGTATAAAATGATATACTTTTTACCATATTATTCAATTTATACTCGTATAATTTGACTTACAGTTCAAAAAATTTAAAATATCATGTATTATATAATGTAGTTCATTTACACACATTAATAATTCATACAGAAAATAAATAAGTATTTAATTGGTTTGGTAAAGTTGCAAAAGAATATTCGTGTCTATGTATTATTCGAATAAAAATGTAACAGACGAGTAGAAAAGTTTAGAATGTTATTTTGTAATATGCACAAACAACAACTATCACAAATTTTTATTGAATTTTTTGTTGTATTTCCAATATTTCTGTAAAATTTAACTGGTTGCTCCAAAATAAATAGTATGCATTCTAGAAATCATATTTTCAATTTAATGTTGAGATTGTTTTTTTAAATGTTTTATATAAAATACACATACACAATTTACTAATAAATCAAATAATATCAGTAAATATTTGCCAAAATTAGTATAAAGAGGCATTTTAAATAAATATTAATGGAACAATTATTTTTTAAGTTAGTAAATATGAGATTTTTTTTGAAGATATTTTAATGGAAATTTTCTAGAATTAATTTTTTTTTATAATATTTGTAAAAGAAGTATTATCAAAAATAGACCAAATAACTATTTTAAAATTTTAGAAACAATACATAAGTTAAAAAACAACAATATTTCAAAATTCAAATAAATTTATGTAGAATGTAAATTTTAGTAGGTTATTTACTGAGCTCTTTAATAAATTGTTACCCTGATATTTTTCAATTATACTGTGACATTTATAATGCTGACATTTTCTTAGCCTAATAGTAAAGGTACGCTGACCTAAATGTTTACACAAACGTTAAGACTGGCGGGTACACTTATTATATATAGTGTTTTCTGCTAAATTACTTCACGAATGCCCTTTTTATGAACCGTTTATCAAACGTCTATCTTTTAGTGACGATATTCTAAGGTGAACAGTGACGTCGTTATTTGTACATTGATTTTCAATATTAATGACGACAGTGGTACACATACACACACACACACATATATATATATATACGCACGCGCGTGTATACAGGTATTTTATGCATATGAATGTATGTATGTATGTATTACATATATATGTGTGTATGTATGGTTATACAAATATATATATATATATATGTGTGTATATATATATATATATATATATATATATATATATATATATATATATGCATATGTATGTATGTATTTGCATATAAAAATATACTAAAACAGTATATAAAAAATACGTTTAATGAAAAAATATCTCCACTTTTATATTTGTTCTTTATTTGATAAAACTGAATTTTAACTGAAATAAGCTTAAACAAAAAGTATAATGATTACATGCATCATTTAATTACCTTAATATATTATATTTAAAGAAAATAAAATAGCTAAATCTAAGTAAGTAATTATGTTAAACTGGTAATGAAATAATTTTTTGAATGGATATTCATTTATTTGTTACAATTATTTCATCAAGAATTTATACTAAAAGTTAATGAAAAATAATAATTGTAAAAACTATTATAAATATGTAAAAAGAATGAATTTGAACCAATATACATAGAATTAATACTACTTTTACAATTATTTGAAGTACAATTTATTAACTACTTTTTTAATTTACGTACTTTCATTAAAATCAGGAAAATAATTGATTTCAATATACACAAATACATACACACACATAAGTCTTTATATCAATTTTATATATATATATATATATATATATATATATATATATATATATATAAGTTATAATGTACAATATATGTCAGTTTCACTTTATCAATTTATTAGTTAATTAATAAGTTACTTATGATTAACTCATATAATAACTTAATTATTAAACTTTTTCAATTTTATATTATTATGATTTTTAATGATTCTTTACAATAACTTTTTTATTTTTTTTATATATATATATATATATATATATATATATATATAAATATTTATAAAAAGAATTATTTTAAAAATTAAGAATATATATTAAAAAAATAAATTTTACAAAATGAATAACAATGGAAATAAATAAATATATACATGTTTTTTTTAAGAGTGATAGAACTTTAAATTGAATCCCTATCGAAAGTTCCATTCAATCTAAAAACATCTTTATATGATGTGTGTGTATATATAAAGTGTTTTTAGGTCAGATAGACCTTTTTCGATAGGGATTCAATTTAAAATTCTATCACGCTTAAAAAACACCATATTTTTTATATATAAGAAATAATATAAGTTATATCTTAGTACTGCTTTAATATACCAAATTGATGACATACACTCATGTGTAATTCAGATATGTTCAAAGATTTGATATAAATTATTTTTACATATATTTAGATTTTTATTTGTATATTATTTATATTTGTAATGTTCGCATACTTTATTTACTATTTATTTTTGTTTATATCTAACTTATTAGTAGAGAGTAATAATAAAATTATTTTTAAAGAAGTTGTAAATAATTTCCTTTATCGCAACTCGTATATTAACAGAGTAATTTTCGAGAAAAAAGGTATTAAAATAAATGGAGAACATTTGTCATATCAATGATTTGTTGACGACGTACTGTTTATAAGAGAAAACTTGGAAGAGTAAAAAATGCTACTTGAAACGCTTTCAGACAAAAGTGGAAAAGTTGGTTTAAAAATAAATATGAAAAAAATTAAAATCATGTTTAATAGATTTATAGAGAAAGAAATGCTTGGAACAAATTGATAAAATAAAATATCTATGAAAAATTATATGATGGTAACTTGTAGTCAGAGTTTAGATCGAGAATTAGAGTAATATGGGTAGTATTTGGAAGAGTGAATAATGTAATGAGTAAAATGCTATTGAGCCTGAAATGGAAAGCATATAAGCAATATGTACTACTTACTCCCAATTATGGGTCAGAACCATAGACATGAAAAAAGGAAGTACAAACTTTTGAGAATCCAAAAAGTATAAAAAGGATAATGTTAGGAAATTTCAAACATGATAAAAAACCATGTAAATGGATACAAATATAGACAAGTGTAACTGATATAACAGAGCAAATAAAACTGATAAAATGGATATAGGAAGATTATATGAAAGAATAGAAGATAACAGGTGAACAAAAATCATTGCTGAGTATTGATCATGAGACAAATAAAAGACCTAGGAAGAGACTCTATCAAAGATGGAGGAATAGTAAAAAGTATTGTGAAGGCAGGACTGGATAAAAGCAGTAATTTAAAAATGTAAGAATTTTGGAAAAATATTTAAGAGGACCTAATAACGTTCGATAATCCTTTCGCCCAGCTGTGGACATATATAACCTTTTATGATGATATGGAAAATAATAAAAGAGTCAATAATGTAAATGTTGGTAAAGATTACAAAAATATACCAAAACTAAATGATTTATGTATAAAATCATATTAGGTAATGGAGGAATGAAAATATTAAAATTTATACAACTTCAATACTGTACTATTAATTAATTAAAGTAATTATTATAATTCGATAAAACCGTAATACAATATATTTTACCTAACTGAACTTTTACTTATTTTTAGCACTTTATAATATAACAAAACTAATTATTTTTATAACAATGTTTAAAATACGATGTACAAGTATAAAATATATTTGCCAGACAATTTTTATTAATATGTTTTTATAACATTTAAAACTTTTTTTTTGATTTATACAGCTTTTAATCAAAATCTCTCTCTCTCTCTCTCATATATATATATATATATATATATATATATATATATATGTATATATGTATGTTTACATACATCTAAAATTAATACTGAAGACAAAGTAATTAATAATAGATAATTATTAAAATAGACAAGAACAGGTTAGTAACATTCTGAGTTTTGTTTATATAAATGCTCTATATTATTTATATTTATATATATATATATATTTGAAGAGAGAAAATAAATGAGCACTTGGCATATGAAAATGTCAAGGTTTGACTTTATAGCTTAGAAAGTAAAGTGAATAGAATACAGTAAATGGAATATAAATGATACAAATAAGTGACAGAATCAAAAAATGCAAAACATAATAGGTGCATGAATTATATGATATAATATAAATAATTATAGGTGTAAACGGTGACTTCGAATTGCATGTATTTGCACACATGTATTCTATATATATATATATATATATATATATATATATATATATATATATATATATATATATAATTACAATAAACTACTTATCGTATATGGCGATGGTAGTTTGTGTAGTGGAATAACTGTACACTTTTTTTTAAATAGGGGAATTGAACTACACACAGTTTATGTATAGTAGATATTTGATAGTACTGATGTTTATTATTTAATAATAAAATAAACATAGCAATATACTTGTAAGATGAGTGTGATTTAAGTGGTTATATAGCATCTGTTTAATTAATGTTCTTTAGGTATCAATATTAACACATTGTTTGCGGGCGTTTTTCGTCAATCCACGCCGAAAAGTGGGCGATTTTTTCAAATATGCTCGCCAAATTATAAAAATAAAATTATATTGCATAATTTTTAATTCGCCAAATACCCGTATTTACACATTCTTTACACCATACTACTAATTTGTAAAAATCGTGTTTTGTCGGCTCCCGCGCTTTAGTGATACGAGGGTGGTCCCAGAAGTGCCCGACCCAACAAAGAAAACACAAATATTTTGGGAAAAAATATATTTATTTTTCAACATAATCTCCTTTCAGCTCTATACAATTTTCCCAGCGATGTTCAATACGTTCGATACCCTTTTTATAATAAGAACTGTCTTGCTCCTCAAAATACCCATTAACTGCCGACATCACTTCTTCATCGTTGGGAAATCTTTGACCACTGAGCCATTTTTTCAAGTTTGGGAACAGAAAATAATCCGAGGGGGTTAAATCTGGCGAATAGGGTGCATGAGGTAGCAATTCAAACTTTAATTCATTAATTTTGGCCATTGCAATAACGGATTTGTAAGCTGGTGCATTGTCTTGATGAAACAACATCTTAGCCAAACAATTTCTTCGCTCAAACGTTGCAATAAGTTCGCATAATACTCGCCGTTGATAGTTTTTCCTTTTTCAAGATAGTCAATGAAAATTATCCCACAAGCATCCCAAAAAACCGACGCCATGACCTTGCCTGCAGATGAAACGGTCTTCGCCTTCTTTGGAGCCGGTTCTCCCTTTTCAGTCCATTGTTTTGATTGTTCTTTTGTCTCGGGTGTGAAGTGATGGACCCATGTTTCATCCATGGTTATGAAACGGCGTAAAAATTCTGCTTTGTTGCTGTGAAACTTCGCTAAACACTCAATTGAAACATCTTCACGACACTGTTTTTGCTCGAGTGTGAGCAAACGCGGCACCCATCTTGCACACAGCTTTCTCATGTCCAAATTTTCAGATAATATGCGATGTACCGCACTTTTTGAAATGCCTACTATGTCTGCTAGCTCGCGCACTTTCAGTCGATGATCATCCAGTACCGCTTTGTGGATTTTCTTCACCATTTCTGGAGTCGTCACCTCATTTGGTCGACCATTGCAATGCTCGCCTTGGCAGCTCGTACGGCCTCGTTTAAACTCTGCTACCCAATATTTCACTGTTGTAAACGAAGGAGCAGACTCACCCAGAGTAGAATCCAGTTCAGCTTTTATATTGGTTGGGCTGAGGCCTTTCAAATAAAAGTATTGTATCACGTAACGATGACCAATTTTCTCCATTTTCACAAATTCACTGAAAACGTTCACTATTGATGGCTGCCAAACAAATACTAAATAACGTGGCGTCCTCAAACTTCAAACATATGCATTATAGATTGTGTACTTTCTAATACAGTGATATTTTTTAAATAACTACCGCCATCTTTAGGTCAGGCCGGGTACTTATGGGACTACCCTCGTAGTATACGAAATACGTGTTTAGACGTTTCCCGCATACGATGTGTTAATAAGTAAAAAAATAAACTCCATACTTATTTAAAACAAGTATATTTCATTTTATTTTTTAGTTAAGTATATTTAGACTCAAAAGAAATTGTTACTTGCGTAGATGTTTCAAATTGTATGTAATTCAAGTTTTTTGTTATGTATTAATATTTAAAACCAATAAATAAATTGGAAAATATAATTTCCATAATATTTAAGTTATTTAAATGCCAGTACTTAAAACAGAGCATTATTTTTTTTTTTTTGAAAAAATTATTTTATTTACAATTTCATATACTATTACTACCCTTCTGTGCTTTATAGGATTGACTTCTCTGATAATATTTGATTTTTGTCAGAGTTTTGTGACAGTTACATTTTTTAAGATATATGGTTGTTAGGTTCAAGTCTAGTCCCGAACTCGGAGAAACAATTTCATATACATCTGTTATTTTATATTCTATTATTAAAAATGTACCAAATACTTAAAAAAAAAAACTTACTTTGACTGATTTTTCCAATAGGATATCTGCAGTTGTGGGAGAGTTACATGGACTTCTAGGTAAACCGAGATCTTCATCATCACTGGTATCGCCACGACCTCTCCTTCGACGTACAGCATCTATTAGTTCAGCCTGTAATAAAATATATAAGTTTATTTTTATTTCTTTTTTTTAAAAAAAAATAATGAATACAATTATTAAATATTCAAATTGTATAAATAAGTAGTAGTAGTATACACAATTAATAGAAAATATTGTATTAGTAAAAAGTTCAAAAATATGCAAAATATATTCATGAATGAGTATTTAAGAAAATAATATTCAAAATCGTGCCAGATTATATTTATAAATGGAAATATTAAAGAATTTCTTCACAAGAAATCAAAGAATAATACAAAGTTAATTAAATATAAAAATATATAAAAATCCTAATTATTATAGCCGCAATTAAAAAATATATATACATGAATCAATAATAATAATTCGTTTTAAAAATATATTTTTCTTTTGCAGTGAATTTAATAGTAATGAATTAAATATTAAAAATATTTATAAAACTTAAAAGTTTGAATATATTTAATTCACAATAAAAAGTTTCTATTGTTAATGTTTTGAATAAATAATGTTTGTATTGTTTATATATGATTTTACAATGTACAAAATTGAATTGGAAAATATGTTAGTGCATTCAAATAACGTGACAAATTGATACCAATGGTTTTCGATAAAATATTAATTTAAATTGTATTAAAGAAACAACATAGTTGAGATATTTACGTAAAAATAATAAAAACTGGTAAAAAATAATACAAAATGTATGAAATAAATAATTTATGTATTAGTTATGTATTTATTTTTTATTTATTTACCAATTTTCATTAACACATTTGTACGTAAAACATCATACACACACAAAGACATATATATATATATATATATATATATATATATATATATATATATACATGTATATTAATGTTCATAAATATATACAATTCTTATATTCTAAATTTCATATCAAGATAGGTAAAAATAATTCAATTCTACAATTCTGCTGTCAATGTTTCGAAAAAAACCTTGAACTTTACTAATTAATCAAAACTCAATTGTCTATAAACACTTCCTTTTATTGACTTTAGTAACCATAAACAAAGCCCACAAAGTGAATCCTGTATATGTTCGCCTACTTATGTTGTTATTCATATGCCTCAGTCCACTACAATTGTAATTATTAAAAAATATTAAAAGAAAAATGTATATATTCATGAAGACAGATTTTTTCTTTATTATTTTACAGATTTGAACAGTTTGTACGTACGTATATTTTTATGTGTAAATACTCTCTCTCTCTCTCTCTCACACACACACGCATACACACATACACACACACACACACACACACACACACATATATATATATATATATATATATATATATATACGTATAGAGAAACAGAAAACAGACAACTTTAAGTCTTGTGTTTTAACACTAGATTTACGGAGCGAGTCAATTTGACTCATTTAAGATTTTGTTGCTATATATATATATATATATATATATATATATATATATATATATATATATATATATATATATATATATATATATATATATATATAGAAAACTTAAATATTATTTTTTAAAAACATATGTTGGTTTTTAATTACATAATAACATATATGCAAATATGTAATATATTTTTTTGCATATGTGTCATTATGTAATTAAAAACCAACATATGTTTTTAAAAAATAATATTTAAGTTTTCTATATATATATATATATATATATATAGCAACAAAATCTTAAATGAGTCAAATTGACTCGCTCCGTAAATCTAGTGTTAAAAAATACTTATTTTTAATTCAATAAATTACCCTTTGAAATTTATATCCGTGTTAATATATATATACAGAACATATACAATAGAACTAAAAATTTAACGAATATATATATATATATATATATATATATATATATATATATATATTTAAAAATAGTTTACTGTGGCGAGGCTAAAAATGAAAGACATTTAAGGGATTATAGTATTCTAAAAAGAATTTAAAAACGATTTAATGTTTTAAAATAATTTTATGTAATTTTAAATAAATCCCATCAAAATTTTAGAACAATTCTTTACATATGTACGTACATATATATATATATATATATATATATATATATATATATATATATATATATATATATATATATATATATATATATATATATATATATATATATATATATATATATATATATATATATATATATATATAAGTAAATGAAAATGTCATTTGGAATGTTCTAAAATGAAATTTAAATATTCATATATTCACAAAAAGGCAATTCATGAAAGATAGAGTACAAAATTAGTTATAAACGTGGGTCGCGAGCCTAAGTGTCATAAATTTAAATACAGTTAATTAGTTATAAGATAATTTATTCAATTTTTTAGTATTTATTTACAGACTTTCATAAATTCGTCAATATAATATATAAGGTTAATGAAAGTTCTAATATACCAATATTAAAAAAATTATAATTATTTAAAAACGAATATATTATTCAAATTGGTTTCGAAGAACTACACACTTGAAATATTTTAAATTTACTTACGTGTGAATAAAATAATGTGTCAATTATTTTAAACTTATAAATAAATGAAATTATTTAGGATTTTAGAATTAAGAAAATAATATTTGAAATTTACACACATATTTTATATATATATATATATATATATATATATATATATAAAACACATATATGATAACATTAATTAATTATATTAATTTATAATAAAAAATTATATGATTGTGGTATATGTAATCATCATCATCACTTCAGTTTATTTCAGTTCACTGTTAAACGAAAGTCTCAATAAATGTTACTATTTACTGGCACTTGGTTATATATACAACACTGACCAGGCGGATTGATGAAGATATTTAATTAAAGTTTACTCTTATAAAAGTTGTCTTTATTTTGGCTAAAAATAGCCCTGCTAGTCCTATATCTTCCAACCACACTTTCTCGCATGATAAACGGTGATTGCTAATCATTACATTATCGTTTCTCTCTCTCTCTCTCTCTATATATATATATATATACATATATATATATATATACATATATATATATATATATATATATATATATATATATATATATATATTCCAGTGAATGGGTAGCATTCATTGAGGCTCTCGTCCAGTAGTGGATTGATATGGGCTTTTTTAATATATATATATATATATATATATATATATATATATATATATATATATATATTAAAGAGTTTAGACATCTATTTTCTTGATTACGATCATTTACTATTCTTTACTATCCTTCAGTCTCTATTGGCCCATTCTATATAATAAAAATAATAGTATAAATGATAATAATAATAATAACAATTAATCCATGTTTATTAATACAATAATAATAAGGATTGCAATTTCGGTGACAGAGGTGTGAAGTAATCTTTACTTAATTACATTTGATCCCTCTTAAAATGATTTTTAAAGGCTTTACTAAAAAACAAAAAAAAATTATGATTGGAAAATAATAATTTACGTTTCCATTTATGTATAAATTTGACCAGGAATTGTAGAAAAATAAAAATAATACTTTATTTTTATTAATAGATTTGAATATACATATATCATACATACATCATACATTCATCATTTATTCATATATACATCCATACGAGACATACAGACATATAGGCTGTTTTTTAAGTGTGATAGAACTTTAAATTGAATCCCTATCAAAAGTTTTATCTAATCAAAAAAAAAACACTTTTATCATACTTCTATATATACATATACATTCACACATGTATATATATATATATATATATATATATATATATATATATATATATATATATATATATAAAGCATTTTTTTTGAGGTTAGATAGAACTTTCAATAGGAATTCGATTTGAAATTCTATCCCACTTAAAAACGATTTAAAATTCTATAAAAACACCTACACACACACACACACACACACACACATATATATATATATATATATATATATATATATATATATATATATATAAACAGATAAAAATAAGAATGTGAGATTTAAAATTTAAAATATTTTTACTTATTTTGATTCAATAACAATAATTTAGAAATTGACTTAATATTAAGTGTATTACATCTGAATTAGGATGGTTAAAGAATTACATATATATATATAACGACCAGAAGTGTATGTATTATAAGAGAGAGTGCGTTCGATCTTCGATCAGAGAAATAAGATGGATGAAGTTTTTTAACCGATGAAAAGGCAACCCACCTACGAAAGTAAACTCTAAATAAAAAATCCTTACCAACCCGTTTGGTGAGCATAGTGTGACCAAATACCAGTGAATGGTAATATTCAATGAGTCTTTCCCCCAATGTGCTGATATGATGATAATAATTATTGAATATAGTGTATTATAGTGCAAAATTATAATATTTCAATTTTGTTTATTATTCAAAATGTAGACAATGAATAAGTTAAGAAAAAAAAAACGATATTTGTACGTTATTCAGTAAAAATCTCAATTGTGACCTTTAGTAATAAAAACAAATTTCTCTGAACTGTTTGTCAGTTACATTATGCAGACTAATCTAAAATGGAATCAGTGGCAAGCTCAATTTGAATAAATAACGTTAACCATCACAATTCCAAATATATATATATATATATATATATATATATATATATATATGCATTTAATTTCACAAGTTGTACTGTGTAACACTGAATGTCATGCTTGACGGAAATTTGACTTAACGATACCAATAGTGGCAGCTGGACAAAGCTTCACCACTGACACACAGTTTCCGGCGCGGTGCACGCGCCGCACCAGAACATTTCCTGCGCTGTTCGACATTATCTGTTAAATAATGTTCGCTACATTGGATCAACCGTTGGAATGTATAGTCTCACTCTGTTTCTCTATGATTAAAGTACATGGACCTTTTTAAAAATGTTTTTATTTTTGTTTCTAAACTTATTTCATGCATGTGAATGTAAAATAGGCTAGGAATATTAACAAGTGTTACAGTTATTAAAGAGCATTTTATATGAAAGGACAAAGAGAATAAAATATATAAAAACATATATACATTTAGTACATATATATATATATATATATATATATATATATATATATATATATATATATAAAATCAAATAACTAGAATAAAATATTTATTTTAATTTTGTTTGATTATTATTGTATTTAATTTTTATTTCTTTAATAATAATTTATAACTTTTATTTTTATATTCATTTCATTTTTATCTAATGTTACCTATAATCTAATTTTTATCTAATGTAACCCATAAAATGCTTATTAACACATATTCGTCGGGTAACTTTTTGCACCGCCATTCACCAAATGCCGGCATTTTTTGACACTATCTGTAGAAATGATACAGTTTTACTTTGTTTTTGATTACATTTGCACCGTTATGCGATGCAACTGAAGCTAAAATCAGTTCTCTCATGGTATTATCTCTGTTTGGTTAAAATTATAATTTAATATACTCAGAATTAAGAGAACAAAAATCAATTATTCTCTGTAATATACAAATGACGAATTTTCATCATTTGGTTGTGGGTGATTCTCTGGAAGATGACGAATTTTCGTCAAGCGGACGAATATGTGTTAATTTATAAGCATAACTTAAAAGAAAATATTTAAAATTTTACTTTTCTAGTTTTTGTCAACATATACAGTTTTTTGTGAGAATTTGATTAGAATTTTTGATACTAATATTGATTAGAAAGTAATAATATTTTTTTAATTATGTTCATAAAGCAAAAAAAAAATAATTTAACAAAATCAACAAAATCAAAAATTCTATTTTGAAAAAATCATTGTTAAGTCAATCATTTACTATTTTTAAAACTGTCTTCAGACATTATACATTCGATTCACATTAGAAATACTTTTTTAATATTGTAGTATCTAATAGACAATAAAAAGAGCGATTCAACTGCACCCACATTTTTAAAATATTATTTTATATAAGTATATGGTGGTCCAAATGAAAATGAAGGATAGTAAAAAATAGTAAATGATAGTAAACAAGTAAATGTATGTTTAAATCTTTCAGTCTCATTTGGGCCACCATATATATATATATATATATATATATATATATATATATATATATATATGAGGGTCGTTTGATAAGTATGGTAAAAAAGTAAGAAAAATTAAATTGAAAAATTTAATTAAATTAATTAATTAATTAAATTAAACAATAAATAAATTTACAATATTTATCAAGCGACCCTCGTATATATATATATATATATATATATATATATATATATATATATATATATATATATATATATATATATATTATATATTAAATATAGATAAATATATATATAATGATATATATATAGGAAATATATATATATATAATATATTATATATAAATTATAAATATATATATATATATATATATATATATATATATATATATATATATATATATATATATATATATATATATATATATATATATATGTATATAAAAGTTTATTATATATTAAAACAGATAAATCTCTTATAATATTTTTTTAGGAAACAATTAAAACACCTTTTTATCATTAAAAACGATGTTATAAAAAATATTGATTTTTTAAAATACTTTATAATTTTATAATTTCGGTATCTATAAATATTTTTACTAATATAAATAACGAAATATTTCTAAAATGTAATATATATATATATATATATATATATATATATATATATATTAATGCATTTGTAATTTTGTATGTGTATATTATTCTTTTATATAATTTATTACATAACAAATTTGTAAGTTAAAATGTGCTCATTTAAAACTAATATAACCACATTTCATTTAAAATAAAATTAAGATATACTTGTTTCAAATGTACAACGAAATTAAGTTAATATTTGTGTATTAGAGCATAAAAAATTACATAAAATTGGAGCCTCACACGCTCTTACTGTAACAAAATGAATATTCTACAATTGCATTAAAAATAAACTATCAAACAAATATGGTCTGAATAAAAATAAACTAATAAACAAATATGGTTAGAATAATAATAAATAGATTATTTAAAAAAACTTACGATTGTAATAATACATAAATAATTATCCACAATCAACTTTCTCAGTTTTATACATGAACATATAATATATATAAATATATATATATATATATATATATATATATATATATATATATATATCGTTTGCTTAAATGTTTAATTTATTACGAAATGAGTAAGAAAATAAACTAGTTGTTTATTTTAATTAACTCAAGCAGGTTAAAAAATCAGATACATTTATTTGTACTCAACTGTATTTATACAAACTAACCTTGAAATCTTAAAAAAGCAATAATTTATTCATATTGAATTTCATACAGACAAATTAGCATTATTTTCAATGCTTTTGTATTATATAAAAAATATTAAATGCTTAATGTCAGTAATTTATTTATATTAAAAAAAGTATTCGGTTAAATGTGTCCAAAAAAATGAACTATATATGGATTAAATAGATTTTCAAAACCTCTTATTTTAACATATTGTGACAAGAACTAGTTATTTGTCTGTTTGCTTTACACATATACAGGTACGAACACGGATACACACACACACACACACACATTTATATGTATGTGTGTGTGTGTGCGTATCCGTGTGCGTATTTTTTTATGATATAAATATACTTAATATTTCTTTATACACAAAAACGTTTTTAATTTGTAGTGTAAATAAGTTATTACTTGTGTATAGTTATTCAGTAGAAAATTATTTTTCCAGTCAAGTGAACTTCAATATGAGATTTTTATATTAACAAAACTATCAACTATTGATATATTATGAGTTTTTAATTAATCTAACAAATTTACTGAATAAAAATAGGTTTAAGCAAATATATTTATTATAAATTAACATAACCATTACTTTATTTTACTAATATTTGTACATATTAAGTTAAATAAAAGAATAAACGATTAAGGAAAATGATAGTTAATTGTATTATTCAACTGAATATTTAATTTTATAAATAAAAAGTGTAATAAATGGCAATCCTTTAATTCTCTGTATAATAATTTCTTTGAATATATTATACGTAACTTTCAAACAGAGATACAAAATTATTTCTTCAGGCGTTTAGGTTAATATGACTGAAGGTCTCGGGTCAATAACCGCGTTTTACTTAAAATTATAGTAGTGAAAAAAATATTTTTTTTGCAACATATGGTAAGTACAGAATTGGTATATATTTTTTCGTATAATACTATAACTTGAGTAATTATTACCGTTTCTTCAATTTCTCCATATTGTAAATTTATTACATCTATCCATAAATTGAGTCATTTTTATATAGAAGAATTCATATTAGTTCTATTCAATATTGATAAATAATATATCTGTACATATAGAGATCTGTATGTGAATGTCTGTGTATGGATATATATGCATACATATATATATATATATATATATATATATATATATATATATATATATATATATATATATATATATATAAATACATTTATGCATGTATGTATATTTAAGAAGTATACTATTTAAGTAATTTTTTATAAAAATAATTTTTACACATTGTAAAGTATATTAAAAATTAATAGTTGATGCGTTAATTTCATTTTAGTGGATAAATAAATATTAAGATTTCTGATTATTTGTTTTCGTAAGTTTCTATGTATAAATATATCATATATATATATATATATATATATATATATATATATATATATATATATATATATATATAAATATACTATAAAATTAACATAGAAAAGTATTAAATGTCAACAGAGATTATACAAATTTTTGATCACGAATTATTTAAATTTTACGTTTACATAATTTCATTCGAATTAATAAAATGAAAATGTGGAAATTGATATTTTACATATTTAATTTGCATTTTTTTATATGAAAATGAATTGAATAAGATATACTTCAGGTATTAAATATTTTTATACCAACATATTATATATATATATATATATAATATATATGTTATTAGGTTGATAAAGATGACAATTTGAGGATTTATACTGAAATTTGAACTTTCGACCCAAGGAGGACATCAAGGATGTCCTCTATGGAATTAAATGTTAAATAAGGAATTAAATATTAAATGTTCGATTCAATAAACATTTATGTTCGTTTGTTTATTTCTTTTGAGGGTCAAAGTGATTTTCTGTTAAGAGAAAATTGAAAATAAAAAACGGAACAACGCCAACATAGTATCTTTGTGTAAATATCCTTAGTTCAATTCCAGTTCGCCTACACTATACTAATTTACATGAAGTAAATAAAATACTAACGGTATTGGTTATATATATATACATATATATATATATATATATACATATGCATATATATATATATATATGTGAGTGTGTGTGTGTGTGTGTGTATATGCGTGTGAGTGTGCGTGTGTGTGCTTTATGAACTAAAAATGTCAAAATATTAAAAATGTTATAAATCAAACACTATAACAATTATTCTCAAATTTAAATTGGACACAATTGAAATATATTTTTGTTAATGACAAACACTGAACAATTATATATATATATATATATATATATATATATATATATATATATAAAACAATGATTATATAAAATTGAAAATAGCATAAAACAAATAAAATAATAAAATATAACGGGTCGTTAGAGATATGAAAACTCTTATTGTCCCAGTACTTTAAAAAAGTAGGAAAGTTACGTATATAATTATAAAAAGATATAGAAAGTTAAAGAAATAATAAAAAGTATGTAAGTATAAAATAAAATAGAATGGATTATCATAACAAATGAGAGTTAATGATGTAATACAATAGATTAAGAAAATCTATTTTTTATGTTAAACGTTTCACCATTTAAAAAATGTACAATATAAATGAGAAAACTTTATATTTTTTTTATACTTGTAATTTGTCGCCAATTTAATTCATTACAAACATATTTCTCATCTTGGTGAATAAATTACAGTTGTTTCCATTTCGATTATTTCTTGATCGAAATTTACAAAAAAAAATATGTGAAATGTTTAGATACAAATTCAAGCATACTGACTGACAATTTATTATACAATACTATCTTTTTCTCCAATTTGCTCTTTAAGACATTCTTTTGTAATGAAATATATAAGATTTATTATATTTGAGATTTGTTGAATAAATAACTTTTTTAATATATTTTAGTACATAGTAATTAAAATATTGCAATATTTTGTTTATATTAAATGTCTAATTAAAATTATGAGGAAAATAGTTAACAATAGCTAAATTAGTTTTATCCAAGTGAAAACTGTTTTACATAAATACTCTTGAAAATAGCAAAATGGACCAAGAAAGTTCTTAAGAGAATAATTAATTTACTAGTATTTGTAATAAAAAAATATAAAAAATAGTAAATTTTTAATCAATCTAGTTATTTTTTTAGGTAGGATTTTTTTGAAAAAATATAAAATTTTAAATATATATAAAATAGAATGAAATGGTGATTGAATTTTTAAATAAAATAACGTTCATTGTTTATTAGAGAGACTTTTTGTTAATTTTTAATCAGAACTGAGATTTTTTAAGAAACAATAAAATAAGTGAATAAAATTTAAATATTGTTTATTTATGAACCGAAAAAGTCTGATAGTGATTATGTATGTATGTATATATATATATATATATTCGTACGGGATTCATATGAACTATATTATACATATTCTATTGTTGGAAATAATCATATATATCATGGTTACAGTTTAAAATCGAACAAATAAAATGTACAATCATTGAGAATAATCGACGTATATCAAGTCATTTAATATGCAACACCACGCTCATTGTCAGACATACATTACATAGTGCGATGTGTAACAACAGGTGACCCACCCATATCCTGCAACAGGTGGAGACTGCCGCGCTGGCAGACCGGCCCGCGTTACTCCAACAACGGCCCGCGGGGCTCTCCGCACCGCTCGGACTACGTAACTTCATTGCAAAACTCGCGTTCGCTCGTTCAGTTCAAGGCTATTTGCACGTCGACATCCATAACAGCATCTCTACCGTCGTATTACACTTGACGTATCACAACAACGAAGAGGTGTCAAGTTGTACATCACATATGTCAGATCTTCACGGTATTAGCACAAGTAAAAACTGTTCACAAATGTAAATTAGCACACACTACACACTTATATTTGTCCAATCAATCATCTTTTACCGTTATTTACTCTTTTCCTATAGATGATCATAGGTTAGTATGCTGAATTGATGACCGAAAGGGATTGAATCGTTTATGATACTTAAATTCTTGTTTAAATTAAAATGAAGTTATATATATGAACACAGTTTTTTTTATTGTAGAATAGTTTTGTTTATTTATTTAATTCAGTTATAAATATTCAGAAATCACTAATGTTGAAAAACACTACAATTAATTTGTAATAAATAGAAAATATTTATTTTTTAAATGTTAATAAATATGTCAGTATGTTTAAAATAGAACATAATAAATAGTTTTTAATTCTTTGTTCACCTTTTTTTCACCCTTGTTGGAAAATATCAAGTATTATTATTTTTAAGTCATTATATATATATATATATATATATATATATATATATATATATATATATATATATATATATATTATATATATATATATATATAGGTATATATTTATAATATAAATATATATATATATATATTTATATAAAGTAAATTCGAAATAAAACTAAAGGTATGAATGTTGTAATAAAAATAAAAATTTAAAAATGAAAATGGATCAGTCATTCAAAAAGAAAGACATTGTCAACAGAAATTATTTATTGAAAACCAAAATATTATATATAAAAAAGTTCTAAAAGGTACTCTGTGGATAGATGAGAGAGAAACATAAGGAACTTTGTTGGCGTGGAATGGAATACAAAAAAGAATGGAAGAAATTGAGTCATTGGAAGTGGAAAGTTATGAAAGATGTCTTCATTTATCACTGGATAAATAGAGGTCGATGATGATATGCAATTGATAATTAGAATTTGAAAAAATAAATTGTGTATATTAACCCTTTGCGGTCGAGATCTTTTTCAATAATACTTCTCATTGGGTCGAAAATATTCTTTGTATAAAATGAGATTATGTAGTGAAGTGATAAATATTTATGGAATGATAAGTAAAAAATATTTTGTTTAATGTAATTATATATATTATTATATTATATTTTGTCATATGTGTGGTGAGATTCGACCGCAAAGGATTAAAAATGAATATACATAGTTGTGTGTATAAGAACAGTAACTTTCAAATTCAAGATAAAGCTTTGAATTTATTAATTTGTATAAAATTCACAATGGTATTAAATATTCCATTCTGTTAGCAACAAATGTAAAATTATTTTTAGATGTAAAATTAAGGTTTCTCAGTATTAAAGCAGTCCAGATAATAAATGTCACAAAAATAATTTCATATACGTATATGATTCTAATTTTATAACAAATTGTAATAGAATATTATTCCAGGCCTTAATTTATTGTAAATATAGTTTTTATACCATTGTACATTTATTCAGTTATTTATAAATAGTTATTCAACACTGTGTTATCAGATAAGGAATACAGTTTTTAATAACAATAAAATATCTGATTTTAAGAATAAAAACATTGTTAGCATTAATTATATTTCTATTATTGTGTAAAGTGGAACGGCAAACTTTTATTGTTTTTCCATCTTGAGAAAATATAAATACTTGACAAAAGAAAAGATGTACATATGAAACGTACTTTGATATTTCAAAGATAAAATTTTGTAGAAGATCAGTTATTTTACACTTGAGACATAGTGAGTGTTTTAAAACGATAAGTGATTAATTTTTAAAAGTAGTTAAGTAATGATTATAAATATATATATTATATTTTATAATATTATCAATTAAAAAAAAAGAAAAAATAATTATAATTTCATCTAAAAAAATACTGAATACAAAAATATTTTTATTTAAAAATGTAGATATTTTAAAAAATGCCATTTGTCATTAAATCAAAATATGTATTTTATAATACAAATTAAGAAAAGTGATATCTTTTCTTAAATGAAGAATTGAATAGAGTTTTGATTCAAAATTTTAATGAATCAAGTTTCGTTTAGATTAATTCATTAATACTCATGTGCCATTTTATATAATCGCTGGAATTATAAATAATGCTGTTGTTTAAGAAAAAAATTCTTTAAAAAACTATTTTTTAGTTTAAATTCCTCAGAATCAACATTTATATCCTTTTAATATTCCAAAGACGGATTAATTAGTTGTGTAACTATGCACAGTAAAAATATTTATTATTTAATGTTTATTATGACTAAGGAGAAGATTTACTCAAAAAAATTCTATAAATATTCTTTTATTATAAAATTATTGGATGATATTTAAAAATACAAAATATTTTAAAATAGGATATTTATTTTTAACAATAGTACTTTTTAGTGAAACACTTTATTACAATTTAATATTAAATTATAAAAGTTATTATATTGCCATTCTTTACGCAATCTTATTTCCTCTATTTTTTCATAAAAATCAATAACCGTATTAAGTAATTGATTTTTTAGATTATTTTAATAATGTTAATTCAAGTATTCTATTATTCACGCCAATATATCCGAATAAATAAATAATCAATTTTAAAACAGAGTAAATTGTTATATCTAATAAATATTAAAGAGTAATATCATTTTACAACGATATAAGAAAAATGTATATTTTTTTATTTTATCATAAAATACTTGGTAAAATGTTCTAAAGAAACAATGATTTAATAAAAAAAGAGAATATATTTTCAAATCATTTTAGAAAATGTTTTGAGTAATTTTAAATAAATTTTAATTTTAAGATGTTTTTGAATAATTACTCTTATATACCAACAGTAAAATATACAGTTAAAAAATTAAATAAACGCAACCTATACTGTAATGAGACAAATATTTACCATCGTGTTTACAAACACAATATTTGAATATGATAATTATTTCACATGTTGTGGATTATCATTAATATAAAATCATGTAATTAAAATAAATAATATTATTAACATTTTTTAGATTCGTGACTATATATAGTATTAAATTAAAATGTGTACATTTTTAACGTAGATGCAATTAAAAAGTAACAAATTATTCAATAATAATAATATTTTTACAAGTGAATGTTCATTGAAATATTATGAAAGTTGACTAATGAACTTCACTTACAGTTTCAAAAATATATTGTTTCAGAATATGACATAAAAATATCTTTTAAGTCAGAAGTAAAAGTAATATAAAAATAATGCTATTTAAAATAAACTAATTAGGTTTTACAAAATGTTCCCATCAATTAAATGACATTAAAATGTTTTTCTTTTCTTTTGTATATACTTTTACTTGTGTATACACGTCTTACATACACATGTATATACGTAAATATACGCACACATAAAATATTCTGACCTTATATCAACAAACTCAAACAGAATTTTTATTAGAATAGTTAGTACTAGCTATATACATTAATAGTTGAAATTGGCGTAACAAATTGAGAATATTAAATCAACTGTGAATATCTGTAAAAACTTTCATTTGATAGTAGTTTAAAAAACATTACAAAACTGATGATAAATTGTTAGAAAACAAAAAAGAGAATTTATACATTTGGTACTTACATGCACACATACATACAAACATACACATGATCACACATACATACAAACATACACATGATCACACACACATGCACACAAATTTATTTATAAGTATGTATGAAAAATTTACAGCTTCTATATTTATAATTATCTTAATTAATTTTAATGGCGTTAAAATAATGTAGTATGAAATAATGTCAAATTAAATTAAGCGATTACACTCAAATTTACAACATTTGTGGTTTGTAGAATTTTGAAATTACAAATTACTATTTTAATTTGTAAACTCAAAATAGTACATTTACATTTTAACACATTTAGAAGGACAAATGTCGTTATTATGTAAAAACCGAGTTAAGTTCGAAATGATTTGAATAAATTATTTTTTGTTCGAAATGACAATTTTCTTCATTGTTTTTATTACTTTTTTTTTAAGGCTGACAATTGTACACATAAATAACCTGTACGAGTAGTTAAAAAATACTTACAATTTTTATTATTTTGATACCTTATGTGTGTGTGTGTATTATATATATATATATATATATATATATATATATATATATATATATATATAGAGAGAGAGAGAGAGAGAGAGAGAGATGAAACAATAAAAGTGAATTTTATATTGAGTAATTATAATGTTTGTAAGGTTGTTTATATTCATATATTACTAAAAAAAAAATGACGAGATGTGAATTCACCTATCGAAAAAGCACTTTTAATTATAGCATGAAAATTGCGATTTTCACAGTATGTATTTGTGTCACTAAAATAAAGTTTATTAAACATTTAACTATGGGGATTAAACGACGAGTGCAGACTGTCAATAATTCAATTATGATTAACAATTTTGTGACAGTTATAACTTTGTGACTGGGAATATCGGAAAATTAAACGAATAGAAATGTATGTTCATGTAAAGTTATAAACACTCCAATGAACACATGCTCATACTCTATTAATTGGTAATATAATGAACATATTATATACATATTACATTAAATTTGTTTATATCAATTTATTGAATTCCTGTTGATTTCCACTTATCCATGAAATTAATTATAACCACTTAATTCATTTATTTGTTCTATGATACTATTGATAAATGTTTTTGGGAAATTAAAATATTTTAAATTTATATATATATATATATATATATATATATATATATATATAATGTATGTGTTATACTGTATTATTTGTATTATTAATCATAACAAAAATTCTATTTGCCTTTACGTTTAAAATATATTTATCGATAAAAATCTGATGTTAATTACAAGGAATTTTAATCAATGTATTGTTATTTATATTTGTTAACTAATATATAAATTAATGAGCTATTAAATTTATTTTAAAAAAATATATCAAAAAGGAATACAATTTTGTTTTTTTTTTATTCGACAAAGCTTCTTTAATTCGATTGATAAATAATGTACAATAATTTTTTTTAGAAGGTTTAAAAAGAAACTTAAATAATGTTATCTTTTTCCTAGATAAAGTTTATTTTATTTTTTTAATTAACAATTTTATTTATATATTAAATTATTTAAACTATAATTTTTTAAAAAAATATATATTTTTAAATATTTAGAAAATTATTATATATATATATATATATATATATATATATATATCTTTGAATTAATTTCATTGGTACTATAAGTAATTATAAGTAGCAGTAGATACATAATTTAAAAAAAGTTTACATATGATTAAATAAAATTGATATTATAAAGTATATGATTAAAAAAAGAGAAGATATTTAAATTGCAGCTGAATAAATCTAAAATATATAATTTTTTTATAGTATATTATATATGTATATAAATTTTAATACAAATAAACTTAATTAAATTTTAGTTGCATTCAAAATATTTGACGAGTACGATAATCGTACAATGTAAATTTATTTAATAATTCTTAATTTGATTCTATTTATTCAACTCGATTTAATTTAATTATACAATCTGAAGATCAAAACGATAAAATTTAAATTCAGTAGATTGAATATAAATCGTGTTTTTAAGTAATCAACATGGAAATATTTTTATTAATATCGTTTAGTGGACTTTTAAACGTGTGTATCACTTTCATTTACTTTAAAATGGCATTGACATTTCTTCCGTATTTGTTGAATTGTTTGTCATCAACACGTTAACTATTTCCTAGTATTCTATTATTGCATCTTTTGCATTATTTTCTCACGTTTTCTTTCTGTTTCATTACGTGAACATAACATATTAATGCAATTTATTTTAAAGTGTTTACTTAATAATTAGAGTGTCTGTTGTCAATACAGAAAACAAATTGATGATTCACTTATTACTCTGTACTATTTTAATAAATTAGTAATTTGCAGAATTAGATGCGTATAATTCGCAAAATTGTGGATGTATATATATATATATATATATATATATATATATATATATATATATATATATATATATATGTATGTGTGTGTATGTAAGAGAGGGAAAGTAAAAATTTAATCATGTAATTTGTAAAAACTTTTGTTATTAACATGTATTTTAATATGCTGTAGTTTTTTTTAAATGTTAAATTTTTAAATTATAAACAATCATTAAAAACAAAATACTTTTCATGATAATTTATATTTCTCTATGAATTAAATTTAATTCAGAAATATATTAGTTTTTTATTAGATCAGATTAAATATCATTATTGGTTACTTACTTTATATATCTAACTTTTCTTAATAATATTATTCTTTAAATACTTTGTGTTAATAAAATAGTATGCTGATTAATACATTAAACAAAAAATATAAATAATATCGTTTTTTACAATATTAAAATTATATTAACAACAATTAATTAAAAATATTTCTTTCAATATAAACATTTAATATATTTATAATAAATGCATATATATATATATATATATATACACACACACACACATACGTGTGTGAGTGTGTGATGTTTGAATGTCGTAAATTATTATATTACCTGTATGTGCAATATTCATTTGACGCAAGTATGTAAGAACAGAAGATTTAAGAATTTAAAATCATGTTTTAATGTGTGGGATGTAGAATTAGGTCATCATTTCTTGTACTACAGTTTGTGTTTTACATGTATTGAATACAAATAATTTATCATTTTTTCATGCGTCATCAAAAAGTATCTGAACAAAAATGAAAACATCTGTACCTTTGCATGCATAATACACACACATACATACACACACATATAAATTAAAATATGCAATTAAAGAAATCATTTTAAAAGAATGATAACTAAGTTTTGATATAAACTTTAATGAATTCTGTATTATTTTACTTTGTTAGTGGGTGGGGGAATTGTATGTACTCGTATAATGAAATAATCTGAATATGCAATTGTTGATTTTGTTATTTCAAAACGATTTATATGCATTTTATCAGTATATGTTTATGTCTGTATACACGTATATATATATATATATATATATATATATATATATATATATATAAATTATATTGCAATTTATACGTCAGTGTATTCATAAATGACATACATTTTATGTAAATCAAATGATCTTATGTACTGGTTTCAATAAAATGCATTTTTAATCATACATATGTGTAAAAAGTTGCAGGTTAATTCATTAATTATTAAATACGAGTTAATAATATTGCAATTTGCTTTCCTTCAATATTTATTTTTTCACTGATTTGTTAAATATATATATATATATAGGGTCATCCAAATGTGATACCTAGATTTGTGTTTTATTAAAAAGGAACAAAAGAAACTATACATATGTTTCTCTATACACATGTTAATTTTCAATAAAACACAAATCTGGGCGTCACATTTGGATGATCCTATATATATATATATATATATATATATATATATATATATATATATATATATAGGATATATATATATATATATAATATTTTATTTATATTAATAAGTATTTTACACATAAAACGCAAAATTGTAAAACATATTGTTTACGTGATAATGTCACATTTGATATAGTTCTGAAATTTCTAAGAATATCAGTTATCATTATTCCACAAAACGCCCAGCGAGTTATGAAAATCTATTTTCCTTATATGGTATTTTGATTTGTATTATCAGAATGAATATTAATAATATACATATACACATACTTACACATATTTATCATTCATATTTTTATATTTTTTTTAAATATTTTATTTTTTTAAGTATTAACGTGTTTTGGTTTAAATTATCAATTTTATACAATAGTATATGTTTTTAGAAAAAGGGATAACAATCGAACTATTATTATAATAAAATATCATATATGTTTTACAGTAAATCTCAACTCTTGACACATTACTTTAATATACAGAATAGATTAAAATGTTTAAACATAAAACTATATATGTACAGTGAGCTAAAATATCTTTATCATTACTGAATTGCATATTTATAATTTCTCTTTATCCCTTTGTGTCATCTCTCTCTCTCTCTCTCTCTCTCTCTCTCTATATATATATATATATATATATATATATATATATATGCATATACAATATATATAAAGTTTTAAATGTAACCAATTTCATAAAAGCCCGTTTTATGTAAATGTTAAGAAACGTGTGTCGTATTTTCTTTTGATTTTACAAAATAGATAATTAAAACAAAGAAAACAATATTCATTTAAAAACAGTTATAAAAGTAATCCAAGAAGATGATATCGAAAGACTCTTTATAAATAATAATTATATTCCTTACGTCTGTGTTTCACTTTTTTTTTTAACAGTTAATACTTTTTATATTATATTTTTTGTACATCCTTATTTTTTCAAACAATTTATTAATAATTATTCAAATTATTGCTATTCAATTATTTATTATAATTAATAACTATTTGTTCAGTAATGATAATAATATTTAAAATAAATACACACAGTTGATAATACAATTCCATGATTTATACTTAAAAATATACACATGATTATGATTTTAATTTTTTTTAAATGTTAATAAATAAAAAGTCAGCCATTTAATCATTATATATGTATATATAGTTTTAAAACATGTTTAATAAATGTTATTAAATAAGTAAATTATTACAACAATAAAAACGTAAAATAATAATATATGATATTAGAAATTATCATACTCTACTTATAATTCTTTTGTCTACTACATATAATTTTCAGACTTTTCATTGTGAGGTGTGAATGATTTAAAATTTAAATAAAATTCACATTTTTGAAATTAAATTCGTATTACGTAAATACATATATATGAACATTTAAGCACTAAAATATGCTAAGTACTAATTTTTTTTATTTATATCGTTTGTAATTAGTAATTAAGTGAATAAAATTATTAACATTTAAGTACGGTTTGTAATAATTTTATATGTTTAGATGATTTAAAGAGAATAATTAAAAATTCGATAAATACTTTTTTTATGACCGTGTTATTATTACTACTATTAAATGGCCAGTTTAATTAATTTGCATACAAAAATAATTACATATATATATATATATATATATATATATTATACATGTGTGTGTTAATATATAAATGTAATACAAATAATCGAGAATTATTTTAAAATTGTAAAAATGTTCATCGCATTGATTTATACATAGAACTGTATTTTAAAACTACCTACTCTCTCAATTTATGTTATAAATAAGCACGAGTGTTTAAAGTTCATTGTTAAAACAGAATAAACTTCACAGACACAACTTGAATGAATATTTGACAAGAACAAACTGTTCGAGTTGATTAATTTAATACAATACACACTTAGTCACAATTAATAATTTACTTTTATTCACGAACAAAAATATATAAATTTTTATCCGTTGTGTTAATATCCACTGTTGGATGACAGCCACACATTTTAATCTATCACTAACACTGCAGTCTCGCGATACTGTAAGTTTAGTCGCCTCACAGGTCAGTCTGACCGGTTTGGCGTTCAAGAGTCTGGACGTGAATCACTCTGCGATATACATATGTAGAGTCAGTTCGTTCAGAGTTTGTTACTTGGTATTCAATGTAGGTGTATTATTCTTAAATTAGGTAAATGATTTCATCTGAATTTTCACACATCACGATAACAATGATTGCTCATTAAAATTTCTTATTTCCTTACATTTACTAATTAAAAGTACTTTTATTTTGACTATAAATCTATCAATTAAAAAGTAATAAATAAACATTCAAATAGTGGTAAAAGTATTGAATAAATATAATATTATTAAAATATTCAGATACTTTTTATGCTTATATATATATATATATATATATATATATATATATATATATATATATATATATATTGTATTTGTAATCACACATAAATGTCTTACTCTATTTATGTAATGTAATATCGCAATAAAACAATAATGCAATGTATTTCCTGTTTCACTGTATCAATGATTAATCTCAATACAAAACCTTCTTTTATCTTATATTTTATTTTTAAACATTCATTGTGTTGTTAAAATGAATATAAATATAACTACGCAAGCATAAGAAAGGCCAATGTACATTATTCCATAATATGAAGATTTTTTTTTCTTCACTATACGGTTTAGATATGCTTGCTCTACTTTTATTTTTCTAGTAATCTTATTTTCGACCTGTTTAGATATTTTTTTACAGGTTTATAAACACAGGAAAAAGAAATTGCTAGTAACCTGAACAATGCCCTATGGCAAAGTCCTAAGTTAAAAAAAGCGAAGGAAGGAATAACAACTTCATTAAAAAAATAGAGTTTCTAGATGGTGGCCCCCTGTAAGACTTTTTTTCAGGACACGATAAAACTGCTGTCTTTAGCTAGAAGTTTGTTGGTTTGTTAAAAAAAAACAGTGACGTATCCTGTAAGCAGATAGCCTTTTCATATGATTTATCAAGCTATAGATTGATGGCCTGAATAAGACTGAAAGATAGTAAAGAACAGTAAATAATATAAGCAAGTCAATATATGTCTAAACTATTCAATCTCATTTAAGCCACCCTATAAAATAATTAAATGAAATAATTTTCAAATTAATTTTAAATTTATAAGAAAAAAATATTCATAAATGAAAAAATACTTGTATTTATTTGAAAAATTAACTTATTCTATTTCAAATTTTCAGAACTTTTTTAAATTTCAAAAATTCAAAAACAAAAAATATATTCTTTTTAGATACTGTTATTCGAAATTTTCGCATTAGTTTGATTTTAAAAAAAACCTAAAGTGGTAATAATAATTCGAGAGGGAAGTTTAGGATTAAATTGATTTTTGAAGGTAAATATTTTCATTTTGACATGTGTGTAAGAAGTTAACAATTTTTTTGTTTGATATCCTAATTAGTAATTATTATTTTTCTATCTAAACGGCACATATTTCTGTCAACTGTATCATGCTTATTACTGTTTGCAGATAACTTGGCAAAACTTTTCTGGTACAAATTTAAACACAGGTAAGATATAGAAGTACAGATGTATTCTGGAGAGAAAACTGAGTAATATCATTTAAATTCAATCACTTACAAGTTCAAGAAGATACAGTATTTTACGAAAAAAATTTGGTTCCTAAAACTGAACGATGGTTTAATATGCGAATGAATCTGTTTTCATTGATTTGTTATGAAAACTAAATTTGGATTATTACAGATAGATCCTCAAAAAATTATGATAAACTACCAGGTTGAAAACTTGTAATCAATAGTCCAAGAATGTTTACATGATAATGTTTGTTAACCTAAATTTAATATTACATGATTATTTTCTTTCATCTAAGCAATTACTATTTGATCGGACCATTGAAGACATTCCGGATATTGAGTGAATTTTGTTAGACAAAATGTGAAAAATATCATGTAATTTAAAAGAGTGTAAATAATATAAAAGTTAATTCTTGTGTATAGAAGAGATGGTATTAAAAAAATAATGGTAATATAAAATACATAGTATTGTAACTTTTCAAAATCCAGTTTTAACTTAAACAAAACAAGTATTCTGAATATTTATAAACAACAATGATGTGAAATACTTTTTAGAAAATAAAAGTAACACATGTAAAGTAACTAAAAATAAAATAATAATAAACATGCTTATAATTCTTCTAGTAATAAAACTAACAACACGTTAGTTATTTATTATTTATACTATCAACAATAAAAAAAAAACATTTTACATTAAATGTAAGACTTGCTTACCAATCGACATACAATTTAAGAAGTGTTAAGTTAGATTTGCGGTAGTATAATAATTTTATAATCACATATTACAATTATTTGAAATAATAATAAGTAATATTAAAAATACTCTTTTTATGAATTTATTACTTCTCTCAAAATTTATTTTTGACTAGATTTTTATATACGTATGTATATAATTTAAATATAAACGTAATGAGTTAATGATTGATTTTTTATAACTGGTATATAATTTGAGAGATATAAGGACATTTTAAAATAGTTTATTTTAGATAAGTTAATAAAAAGCTATGCGAATTATAAAAATTAAATTTTATTTCCATGCTTTCTCATTTAATTTATATACATACATACATACATACATATATATACATACATACATATATATATATATATATATATATAATGGGAAATAATCTCATCTGAGAAGAATTTATCAGGTAGAAGCATAATTTATTTTGTATTTATTTATTTATTGATATAATTTAACATACATTAGTGTGCATTAATGAGATATTTATTTTATATTACTAAAAAATTAAAAATAGAGTAGAAATTATTCTTCAATAATATATTTTCATTATTATTTTTAGAAAAAATAAGATTTTATTTTTACTGTAGAAAAAATATTTTTTAAAACGAGATTTAGATATTTCAGATATTGCCTTATATTTACAATTATAAAAAAGAATTTTCAATATTTTCTCAAATGCAATAAGTTATTTAAATATTACCTTATAATTAAATATATAATACAATTAACCATCCCTTTTAGAATTGAATCATGTAATTATAAAAATTACTGTAATCGATTACATGAATAAATAAATGACGTAATTGTATTATTCAGAAAAAACTTTAATTCACTTTTTCTTTGAATATTAGTCATTATTATTTAAAAATAAAAATCACATAACTAAACTTTGTTATTGTCACATTTCAATGAACAACAGATTAATGTTGATGCTTCACTGAAAGCTTTGTTCAATATGAGCTTACTTGAATCGATCTGTAGGTCCAGATTGGGAAAACCCATTACTTATTAATTCAAAGTTCTGGATTATTTATCTCGGACGATGATTCTAATTCTACAGTTTTAGATGAAATTTAGGTTAGTAGAGGACGTGAATTAAACCAACACACCATGAAGGTATGTTAATTCAAGTCCTCTCGTTCATGACACCTCATTTAAATGTTCCTGAGCCCACCCACATTGTTTTTTGTCATACAATGTGTGAGTCATGGATTGATCTAGTCATTCTGTTACACTGCAGAATCAATTCGTGTTGATAAACGTTCAATGTTAAAAAAATATACAAAGAATATTTTAAAAAAAGATTTATTATTTAATATCATAAACTATATAATATAAGTTTATAATAATAATATTCAGAAAATATATTTATTTATATATGCACTTGTATATGCAGAAACAGAAAAATAAAGCAGACATTTTACAGTTGCAGTTTTATAATTTACATAAATTTCTCGTTTTCAAGCGTACATGAAGTTATAATTAACAATAAAGTAATTTTCAAAACAAATTTGTTATCATAATTACACAGGTCATATTAAAATATAGAAGAATTACTGTTTCGAAATGATGAATGCGAAGAGAATATCTTTCAGTTAGAGAAGTAGTTTATGCATCAAACAATAAGATTATATATATATATATATATATATATATATATATATATATATATATATATATATATATATATATATATATATATATGATGGTATGAGAGTATAAATCAAGTTAATGTGTCATTGTTTTTTATCTCTCATTAAATCAGGAAATCGATTGAGTATAGAAAGTAGACTATTTTCTATTTTTTATTATACAAAAACGACAAGCATAATGTGTATATGGTATAATTATATAGATCATGTATGATATTATATATATATATATATATATATATATATATATATATATATATATATATATATGTGTGTGTGTGTGTGTGTGTGTGTGTGTGTGTGTGTATGTATAACTTTTAAATAATATGAGATAAAATAAATTCGTTTAAAATAAAAAATAATCAAATATAATTTCTAATATTAAAAATTCAAGAATATTGTAATAATAATAAAAATATGTAACAAACTGTTCTTGTTTTTAATTTGTGAACATGAACTTTCTTTAAATATTTTTTTTAATATTTATTTCAAAAACGTTTATTTTAAATAAAAAAATGAATACATATTTCATATTTTAATATTTTCAAGTGAATGAAAATTACGAATAAAAATTTCATTTAAAATTTAATTACTTTTTACACAAATCACTGTCTGCTTTTAATATGATTTCAGCTTGAATAACAAGTATTTAATGAATGTAATTCTATACTATTGTTATAAATGTCAGTGAAAAAAGTGGTATAAAAAATTATAAAAAGTAATTATCGAATTATTATTTCCACGAAACAAAAAGAAGCCACGTATTATAACTTGGTGTTTTATTTAGCTTGAAAAGGTTTTTTAAAAAGACATGAATGTGGTTACTGTAAACACATATTCATTCAAGGCTTTGTCTCGGAGTCAGATTTCTTGCCGCAGTCTAACCACAGTTTATCCGTTGGTAGTTTATGTTTATCACATTCATCATGAGTTTTAAACACGCCTTTAAAAGTGACATACAAAATGTTCAGAATATATATAATGCTACATTAAATACAAAAGACGCATCCATTAAATAATTATAAAGAAATTCATATCTTTACGTTTATAACAATTAAGATTATTATGAAAAATAATATATTGTTCTATTCGAAAAATATACTTAAAATTTACAATTTACAACTAAGTGAAATAAATTATTATTATTAAAACGTTTAAATTTATGAGGACGTTTCAACATATTTCAGTTACTTGTACAATTAAATTGTTCATACCTAGAACAATTGTATTATCGTTGTTAAATAATTATATGAGTTTCTAAAAAAGAATACAAATTTAACATATTTCATTTTATTTTTTTAATTCAAATGTATTTAAATTTCCTACAAATTACATGTCTATAATATAATTAAGTGATCTTTTTTAAATATTTCAAAAAATCTAAAATACAGTCTTTTGAAATCTAAAAATTGATGTTACATTTAAAGAAAAAAATCTATATTCATAACAGTTCATACCAATTTTTATTTTATTTATATGATATTTTATAAATTTAAAAATGATTACTCGTTTAAGTAAAGAATACTTTTTTAAATTCTTAAAATTAAACTTTATATCAATAATAAAATCATTAAAAAATTAAGTTATTATTTATTAAAATTTAATACCGATTTTTTAATTTTTATAAAAATTACAGACATTTATTTATTATTCTATTAATTGATACAAGGACATATTTTCTGTCGATGATATTCCAAGAAGTGGTCGAGTGCGAGTAACAAGAACACTAGCAATCATTAAAGCAGTAATGGAGAGAATTCGTAGAAATCTACTTCGCAAGCAGAAATCCATGATTCGGGAGATGAAAATTCCGTTTAAAACAATGACCCGTATCATTCAAGATGGAATTAGGCTTGGAGCCTATCGTAGAAGTATGGATCAGGATCTCATAATGATTTTACGTCATATATGAGCCACAAGAGCAAAAAGGTTGCTGGAGTGACATGCGGATAGTAGTTACCGACAACTCCTTTTTAGATATCAAACAATTTTACCGTAGAAGAAAAATTCAACTGTAAAAATGATAAGGAGCACGTTTATTGCTTTAGGAAAGCCATTAAAAAATTCAAAGATGGCAAAAAACATTATTTGACTTCAGAGTTGGTTTGGTGAGAAATGACGTATGATAACTTTATTCAATTATTTTTTTGTAAATAGGCCATAAAAACTAAGGCAGTTAATTAAAAAGTAACATTTTAGAGGAAGTAGTGAAGCCTCTAAGTGATATCTTGTTTATATAAAAGTATTAGATCTTTCAGCAAAATTCAGTGCTAGCACAAAGAGTTGAAATAATACAGCATTGGCTAAAGATAAATTTATTAGAGTTCATAGTTGCTGAAAATTGGCCTTCAAGAAACTCAAATCTCAATCTTTTAGACTAACGTAAATTTTTGTATTTTAAAAGAGAAAGTTTTCTTTAAATCACATGGAAATTTGAGGTTTTAAAAGAAGATCTGATGAAGTCAGCAGCTTCAAACTTTTAGAAATGGCATTTCGGATATATATATATATGTGTGTGTGTGTGTGTGTGTGTGTGTGTGTGTGTGTGTGTGTGTTTATTGGAATTTTAATTTATACTAGAGATAAATTAATTGGTAGAATAAACTATAAAAGACTGTTGTAAAAAATAAAGAAATGATTTATTTAATTTGATATTCTTTATTAACAATGTATCACTAATGTTGACATTTAAAAAGAATGTCATTTTGAAACTACCTAATGTACATGCCATTTTATCATAAATAATGCATGAACTTACAAAATTTCTAAAATAACTAAATATGTGATCGCGTAATATTTATTTGTGTATATTTAATTGATAATTAGCATATTTTATAAAAAAAATATCAATATACGAATAGTTATACAAATATAATAATCATATTTTTGTTAATTTCCATAGTACAGATTCATAGGAAATAATCGATAATATATTAAAATTTTTGTTACAAATATATAATAGAACTAATTATTACTTAACATATTGTAATGTTTAACAAACTGCATGAGTTTTTGAGAAAATAATTAACAAAAAATGTAAATAATCTAATCAAATATTAATATTATATTAACGATGCAACATAAAAATGTTCTACTAATTAAACTGCGTACTTTATAATAAAATCACACGTATACTGAGAATAGAATGTGAAAATGTAATCAAATGCTGTCTATTTATATCTTTCCATACGTTTGGATACATGAACGTCATGAAAATATTCAGTGTATTTTTTTTAGGATTAATTGCTTACTTCATATTTATGTTTTGAATATCTAAGATATTTTAAAAATCTAATTATAAATTGAAAAATTGACAACATTAAAAATAAAATACTAGTGTGTATATATATATATATATATATATATATATATATATATATATATATATATATATATATATATATATATATATATATATATATATATGGTGGCCCAAATGAAAATGAAGGATGGTAAATGATAGTAAGTAAATATATGACTAAATCTTTCAGTCTCATATAAATTATATATAATGTTGAATTAAATAAATATATCAAATTTTTTTCTGATTATCTAAAAATGATAACTCAAAAATGAACTATTAGAATTTTACGAAAAAATTAAAGAAAATTGAAAAATATTATTTTAGAATTAGATGTTTATAAATTATATCATACTGTAAGTTACATAAATAGCAATTCATTTATAACTGAAATTTATTACTTTCAGAAAAAAAAGATATAAAGAGATGGAATACCGAATCACTTAATAGTTAATGAAATTAAGTTGTTTATATATATATATATATATATATATATATATATATATATATATATATATATATATATATATACATACACACACACACACACAAACATATTGAACTTACGAGCAGAATATAAATATGATCATTAGTAACTTTATACATCTAGAAAATTCATCGGAAAAACACTCTGAAACTTGGAAATTCCTGATTTTCAAGAAGAAAAATAATATCACTTCTTTTGATTCGTTTTTTTAGAAAAATTGGAAACAAGTCAAATAACAAGAGAATTAATAATAATAAAAACCAGTATAACTAATTTCAAATAAAAGACATTTTTAAAATGAAAAAACAAAATGTTGTTAAGTGTTATTGAAAAAACATAAATTGATTTAAATAAAATTTATAAAGATTCATATACCATAAAACTAGAAATGGAAATCCGTTATTTGTTTCGATAAAATAAATTGAATTTTGGTGGACCAGACGGCTTTAAATTCTACTGAAAAGGAAAAAGTTTCCATTAGTGGCAATTTAGAAAGTAGAGATTTTATGATGTGGGCTGTTTTCTGTTAAACTGAGTAGATATAATCTGTTAGTTGTTCACAAAAATAAATTTGAAAAGATATACGAAATTGTTAGATGTTTTTTTAATTCCATTTGGAGAACAGATGATATATTAAGAACTTTTTTTAAAAAATAACGATTGAATCAACAGTTATAGAAGGATAAACGCGTAGTTGTAGAAGAGAAACTTTTAAATAAGAGTTTTAGTCAGCATGAAAGTAGTGCGACATAGATTCAGTACTAAAAATAAATACAAATGAATGAATTCAAGAAGTATGAAACAAAATTTCAATGCTTTTTTTGATTAATGTTTAACAAAGACGAATACAAAATATACTTCAATATTCATGGAAATAAATTATTATAATACAACTTATTGAACTTTCGTGAAGCTTCATATAATCCATTCTATAAAGTAAATTTAAAAGTAAAACTTACTGGAAATATGAAATTTCTTGTTAAAACTTTGATTGTTTAATCGATTTTTATAATCTAGTAAAATATTTATTGATTATTTTTCTCATGTGTTAAGAAAAAATGAGGGAAAATATACAATTGTTATTTGCTTATTTTATTTTACAATGAAACAATAACAATCTATGAAAAAAAATAATTTTTTAATTTATAATTTTTTTATGTTCTAAACAAATGGTAATCTCAACTAGAAATTTAAATATAATTTTTGAAAATAATTATATAAATTAAACTATAGCAATAGAGAAAAATGAAATCTTATTATCTTTAAAATATATTCAACCTAAATTCAAAAATAAGTAATATGAAAAATAAAAATGATCTATAAATGTTCTTTTAATGATTATGAGTTATCCCAGTTGTACATAGTTTTCAATTTTTCTTTTTTTTCTGTTCAGTTCGATTCTTCTTTGATCTGAAAATTCATTGACCATTACTTTTGTTTTGTTACAGTTGGTTGAGTTGAAGGCTTTTTCATAATTTAAAATCCGAGATAGAATAATATTTAGTATACATTATATCAACTAATGACTTCCATTACTACTTGAATTTGATCCGTTGTGTTAAATTCATTTCGAAATCCTGTTCTCGCAGCAGTAGAAAATATATATACAATCATTAGCCTCTTTCTATTTATTATTCTAACATCTCACATTTTTGGACGCCACATTTCTTTCTCGTCTATCGTTCTTTATGCCTCCATCCTATCTATTGATAGATTTTTTTTTGTGTTCCCAATAAATAATTTCTGTGGTTGTTAGTCATCTGGTTTTATTTTCTTTGTTGGTGTCTATTATACAATCTTCTAATGCCATCTTTCATTTTGCATTCTTCGCACGTGTGCAAATTATAGCAAAATCTGTTTTCAAGGACTATGGCGACAACTCTTGTAATTTCCATCTTTTGCTATATCAATTTATTCCTAACTCTATATTCATTGATAAGTTTTAGATATCTTTTCAGGTAGTCTAATTCTACTGCTATGATCCTATTTTTAATCATGGTTGTCAATGGCCAAATCTCCGTACCAATTGGCAAAACATTTTCAATTCTTCTACTAAAAATTGTCATTTTTTTTCTCATGAAATGTTATTATTCCATTTATGCCATAATAAAGTCTTTGTAGCTTGTTTTCCCAAGACAATTTTATGATTTATATCTTTTTTGCATATTCCAATGATGTTTATTATTTTTTCTACATATTTGTATTGTTTATATTTATTTATATTCTTTTCTACTGTTTAGTTTGTAGTGTTCTTTGTATACATGTGTTATGTTTTATTAAGAGAAAAGACTTTTAATAGTATAAACCCGTGTTAGTGTAAAAAAATAAATGATAATTATTTTCAAAAAGATAAATTCTAAGAAAATATTGTTCAAAAGAATCAGTCCTTTTTTATAGTCATATTCTGTTAAAATTACAAATTTCATAACATCTAATGAATAATAATAATACTTAACTGCAAATATCAATAATTTTATTTACTGTAGTGAGTTCACACAGACTAATAGTAGGTTGATAATGAATGTATATAACACGCTGTCTTGCTGACAAGTGTATTTATTTTATTACCTTTAAGTGTACTTTATCATGACTTGCATGTAATACTTAGAAAATTATGAAATGGCGAATGAAAAATGATTACAAAAACGAAAAACATAAACGTGTGTAAATTTCTTACAAGAAATATTACTTGTATGTATAACTGTAAGAGTGTAACTGTAAAAAATGATTTTTATTATCTTTTATGATTGCATTTATCTTAACCTCATTACACTCATCAATATTTTTAATTTTTAAAAAAAATATATACAATATTTTTTTTATATAACATAATAGAAACATTAAATGAGACATGAAACTTTTTCTATTTAAATAATTAAAATTCTTCCAAATAAGTTTTTAATATTTTTTAATAATAGACAATATCTGTTTTAATTAAGAGTAAATGAATATTTTGAACAATGAATTAAAAACTTACACATTTTGTATCTATTTTAATTTAGTTCTTCATTAATATGCTATTGTTAACATTTTTCTTAAATCATTAATAACATTTAATATTATGAATATTTTATTTTCCGTATATAATAATAATTATAGCACATAATGTAGTGTATTGCAATAAATAAAATACCAAAAAAATATAAAATTAAAAAATAATAAATGTATTTTAAATGAACTTTCAATTAAAGCAAATAATTCTAAGTAATTTCATTGAATTTAACAAATCAATAATGATCTGCAGAACTGAATACAAACTCCATTAGTTTTGTTAAATAAAAAAAAAATTCAGTTGAAAATAGAACGCACGATGGGATGCCTTTGAATTACAAGTGGCAGTGAAGTTAAAATCCAGTGCTGACGTTAATGTTAAAATAGTTCGATAGAATGTCTAATATTTCCAACGCGGAAATTCTTAAAATATTTAAATTATATTTAAAAATCACAATCACACATAACAAAATGTTATAAAAACGTAGTTAATTGTAAATGAATGTTAAATTTTATCTTGTTATAAAATAAACAAATATGATTTATTTATTATTATTAACAAACTATTAATATAAAATATAAACAGTTTTGAATAAAAATAACATATTTTTATTAAGAACATTTAAAAAAATTAACTAAAGTATTTTTTAGTTAGCTGAATACATTTTTAACAGTATTTATTTTGAATATGATTGTTGAATCACATTTTTTTATTAATCATCCGAGAAAAATATATTTGAAAAATATCGACGTTAAATTACTTTGGATTTTTTTAAAAGAAACTAAGATCGCTAATAAAACATTTTTTGTTAATACTGACCTTAACTTCATTTAATTAGTGACAAGTACTTTGAATATTTCAATTGAAATCATAGTAAAATTAATTAAACTAGCATTGCAGTTAATTTAAGCAAGCACTTAATCAAAATTTATATAAATATTGATATAGTACAATATAAATACTGATATTGTTGATATTATTAAATATTTTCGAGTATTTGAAACTAAAATATCAGGTCTGAAATATAACTTTTTTTAAAAAAAGGTAGACATATATGTGCATATATATATATATATATATATGTATGTATGTATGTATATCAACTTTTTGATTAATGAAACATACTTTCTTACTTATGGTTGTGAAACATGGGTTTTAAATGCCATTATAATTTAGTAATTCTTAAACATCACAAGCATGGGAAGAAATATTTTAAAAATAATATGTGGAGATAACAAAAGAAATGAGTAGATTCAAAAGAAAACCAAAATTAAAAATATTGTAACAAGGGTGAAAAGTTTAAAATAGAAATGGTTTGATTACATAGCACGAAAAGAAGATTATAAATATACAACTGAAATTACTGATTGGAAACCCAGAAATATAAAAAGACTTATGGATAGATGTAATAGAGACATAAAAATTCATTGTTGTGGAATGGAAGAGAAGGACAATAGATTAATAAAAAAAAGACAATTTTGGGAGAGGCCTCCATTCAGCTGTAGATGGAAAAGAGATGATGATCTTCCATATAAAATATACAAAATTGTAATTGATAATAAAGTATTTCTATGAATTTTATACCTTTTAATCTGAATTTAAGTAATTGAAATAAAAAACTATTTTTACATCAATACAAATATTGCAAGAGTAGTAATTTGTTCATTAAAGTTTACTTTATTAATATATAATTTTTCTAATATTATTAAATTAAATGGAAAATTTGCAAGAGTTGAAGAGAAAGAAATTTTAAAGATATATATATATATATATATATATATATATATATATATATATATATAGAGAGAGAGAGAGAGAGAGAGAGAGAGAGATGTAACAATAAAGGAATGAGTAACATAAATGAATTACAGTTTTGTATTTTCAGTTATTGTTTCTTTTTTATATGTCTTCATTAGGATATTAAAGAGAAATACATAACACAGGTCGTAGCTTTGATTCAAAAAGGTGATAGTTTGTCATCGAACTAATTTATTTTAAATAGACATATTATTATTAATTTTTTGATAAAAGCAAAAAATAGAATTTACAATAGATTTTTAATCATTTTAATATCACAAGATATAAAAGTGATTAATAATTACTTACTGCATTATTTGTTTATAAGCTGATAGGTATTTTGATGGCTATGCTATCATCATCAGAGAAATCTATTATAGTGATTTATTATGCTCTGACGATGACATAGTCATAAGTTTAGAAACAAATAAAATGAACAACAAGTAGTTATTGAACACTTTTATGATATCTTGTCATCTTCAATATTTAATAATTTTACATTTTACAATATAATATCAATTATATATTATTTTTAATAAATTATTTATATATATATTAACAATATAAGTTTTACCTCTTGTATATTACTTATATACAAACAAGAATATTATTAATATTTAAAACAAGCACAATAGAAATTGCAATTTATTAAGAATACATATATTAAGAACATAGTAAATTATTATATAATTACAATATCAAAAGTCATGAAATAAAATACCAAAACGTATTTTCGTCAAACGATATTCGTACAAGTAACGTCACAATTAATTTCCAGTTTTAGCTACAATGATCTATATAACGGTTACTGAGAGTTGGAGTGACAGTCGAGTCATATATCGTATGGCCTTATTTTCGTGACAAAATCTTAAGTACAGTAATGTTGGTATGCTTAACTGTCAGCACGAGTTCAAATAAACATCATGAAGACATAATGACAGGTGGACACTGCGAACAAGTCAATGCTTGTATTTATACATGAATATAAAATTATGTAGTTGTTTTTAAAGTGTCTTGAAAGTTATAAATATTTAAATATGAGTATATTATTTAAAAATAATGTCGAAGATAAATAAGTTGTATTAAATGAATACTTGACGCATTGACATACTATCAGAATAATATTATATGAAAAGATGTCTTTATATGAAATAAAATTTTCTATGCATTATTTTTATTTATTTATATACAAACTTTTAATTTCACACACACACATACATATACATACATATATATATATATTGACAGTATATGACTAGATTTTGAAATTTTGAATGAAAATTTTTATATTACTCGAATTTAACCTATATGAACCTTTATTTATACGAATACATTCAAACTCAGTGGATATTTTTTGAAACCTATGTATTGCTCAAAAAAATCTAATGTGAACAAAATGAACCTTTATTTATACGAATACATCCAAACTCAGTAGATATTTTTTGAAACCTATGCATTGCTCAAAAAAACCTAATGTGAACAAAAGTCAAGAAATCAGCATGTAATGAACGTCAAGTGCGACAAGGAACAAGTGGCGAATTAAATAAGAAAAGTGTTAAACAAAAGGTGGTAAATTTAGGATTATTGTAATCAGTATTACATATGAATGAAGAATTGTATTTCCAAAAAATGAGACAAAAATAAAAATATACAAAAATAAGTAAATAACAATGTAATAGTAGTATTTTAGATTGTAAACCAATGGAAGATCCCTATTGCGATTCAATTTCAAAAGAATAGGAAAAACTATTTTAAAATCATTTAGAGAGATGATTATAATAAATATATAATTTGTTAAATACTCAATAATGTTAAATGTTTTATCATATATATATATATATATATATATATATATATATATATATATATATGTTTCAAAAAAATTAATGTCACTAATGCTGACGGTATTTCGATCGTGAACGATTACCTCCAAACATTAATAATTGCAAGTTTTTTCTTACTCTTACGCGTCTTCTTTTACCTATACATTATTCATGTATAGCGAGCAGGGGGCGAAGCACCTTGGTGTGTATATATATATATATGTATACTATCATATACATACACACACACACACACACACACACACACATATATATATATATATATATATATATATATGTATGTGTGTTTTCAATAAAAATT